>JAQQBR010000001.1:8942201-8981071 GCA_030347285.1 Microctonus hyperodae
TTTTTTTTTTTTTTTTACTATGTTTCTATTATATTCTGCAACATTTTTTTTTATTTCTATGATTAATTGAGCGATTAAGGAGATTTATTATATCAAATGATGTTTGTTTAATCATTGTTGAATTTATTATTTTATTGTTTGTTTTACTTTAACAAGATACAGGAAGAATTAATTAATATAAAGTAATTAAATTACTTTAAAATACAAAAAAGTTTTAGAATTATAAAACAAAATATCGTGAGTTAATTTAATGATAAAAATATATTTTAATAAGTTTGAAAAAAAAATGAGAAATATTTTTTTTTTAATCTAAATTAATTTATTTAGTAAAATAAAATTTTTATTTTGATTTTTTTTATATATATAAATCTTGCTTGTTGCTAGATAATTACGTTAGTCTCTCCTATCCACTTTTTTATTCTCTCACTCTCTTTTTCTGCTGAATTTTTATCTCTTACTTTTATAACAAATTATAATTCAACTATATGACTATATAAATTTCACTGAGTAAATAATTCTGCATGAAATCTCACCTCTTTTTTTCTTTAAAAAAAAATGGAATGAAATAAATAAAGTCAACAAGTATATACATAAAAGCAAAGTCATCAAATATTGTAAAAGGGAAACAGAAAAAAATAATTCATACACATTAATTTAACGTTTTATACAACACACTTTTCAAGTAATTCACAAAGAATCCAAGAATAAACTCTCGACATATATGAGAATATAAAATTAACCGGCGTGTAATAGATTATCAGTCATAGGTGCGTGTTTTCCAACTTTACATCCCTTCCTTGCTTTATGACGTCCGTCCCTTGCAACTCCTCGACAAAACGTGGGAGAGATTGACGTAAGTCGGCAAGCAATGGCTATCACAATGCTGATTATACGTAAATACATATATATTTATATATTTTATTATTTTTTTTTCCTCACAGGTTCATTATCCAGCGCTTGTAAAAATAAAAGTAAACTAAAATAAAATAACAAAATAAACCAAAGGAAAAAACTCAATTCAGCAAAATAATCTTTGAATAAAAATCAACAGAAATAAAAAAAAAAAATTAGTTTAAATTTGATTATAATAAATATATCAAGACACATAGAATGCAGCGAAACGTGCTACAACGACGAGTTGAGCACACGTGCACATCAGGTATGGGCGTATATACTTCAATGGTACTTGAATTATTTCATTGTGAAATTGTGAAATTGTCCGTCGATATTATCTACAATGTGCACACCAGGCAAGTGGGGACCGATCGATCATTGCGAGAGGCAATTTGCATATAATAGTTTAGAAACCAACCAACCTCAAAGGGCCTACATAATTCTACATATTTATTTATATTTATTTATATGGTTTAATATCAAATTTAACACACATATCAATTGTGAATCTGTTAATTACATTTGAGATATATATATAAAAAATCAGATCCATATAGAAAAAAAAAAAAATACAATTATTCCGAGGTTTTTATATTTGTTAAATGAGAAATATTAATTAAAATATAAAGAGACTATAAGAATGAATTTAAGTCACGGTTTTATAATATATCCATTGAATATTTAAACAATTACTTTATTCATATACATAAAAGATTGTTAGGTAAAGCTATATAAATATAGAATAGACGATCGATTCACAATTGTAGAAATCATAATAAATTTATATTCTATGTCTGTCTTTATGACCATTGATTTATCTTGGGTTTTAAAATAGTCAACCGCATATATCTATATAAACACATACACACTAACATTTATATACTACATACAAATATAAATACAGTTGCTCAATGATGATGAAAAACACGTCACAAAAATCACTACGTATGTATATACTTATTGCATATTTTTGTTCATGTATCGCGAGCGTGATTGGGTTATCAGTAATTTTTTTTTTTTTAATTCTTCAATTAATTTAATATTACACATATGGCACATGTCATTTCTAATTTTGATTAAATCTATACAGGGCATTGCATGAACGTTCATTCAAACGATATAAAATTAAACTTAAATATATAAATTAATATTTAGTATTTTTAATTTGACATTTTAAATTGCTCCAGGTTCTCTACCTGATATTGCAGTGACAATGGCATCAGGACAAGAGATCCATGGTGTTTTTAGGTGAGTTTTATTTTTATAATATTATTCTCATACAATATAAATGGATATTTTATTTATATTATAAATAAACTCATGTCAGCGAGTCGATAAATCTTTTGAATTTAAATTACATGTAAAGAGTGCATAAGTTTATAAAAGATAAATTTATATAATGACGTGGATTTGTTGGGAGTATAATGTTTACTCAAATATCAACATCATAAATAGGTTTTGGATGATAACTCGATAGATATATACATACATAAATATATAATATAATGCTACAGTCAATTATAAAAGATGATAGTAATGCATTACCATCCGACATATGAAAACTGTGCACAGTTAGTTATCATATAGTTATAAGAAAACACAAGTTATTTCTAGCAACTTTCGTATGACTCCATTTCCGATATGTTCATCAAGACTCCACATGAGTATTAGAAAAATTATTGAGCGTGGGTTGTACTTCATCGATCGCCACTATGAATTATTATGACCTTCATATTATATGATCTATTAATTAAATTATTTTTAGGAAATACAATAAAGAAAAAAATAATATTTAATTTTCTTTTCGCTTTATCGATGGATTCAAATTATTTATTCAGCTATGTATAAACATAAATAAATACATGCCATTATTTTCATTTATATCTACATATGTATGTTTCAATGCGTTGCATTGAAAAAGAAAGCGCGAGAGATAAAACGAAAGATTCACATTGTTCTTTGGTTGTGGCGCGTGTGACGTAGCATTGACGCAAGTAACAATTGTTGGCTATTAAAAAACGAGCGAGAGCCATGCCGACAGACAAACTACAACGACGACATTCGAGCGAAACATGATTGCAATTTGCCAAGCAATTTACAATAACCACGATAGATATAATAATTTATATACATGTATAAATAATGATGATAGTAATAATAATGTAGAAATTTATACGTAGACAATATAATCAAAATTGTTTAATTGATATACTGGTTTTTTAATTTTCATATGATTATGTATTTCTGTTGAATATCAATTATTTGTTATTAGAAATCTTGCATAATATTGTAGTGAGATTAATTATATAATTTTACAATTAATAATTTTTTATCGTTAATCAATTTTTATGTCTCTAGTTTAATTATGTTGAATTATGATAAATAAAATGAATAAGTGAAATGATATATTTTACTTTGTGATATTATATAATAAACTAATTAATTTTTATGAATATTTTTTTAGTATTATTGTTGATGATGTGGATTCATCAGCGATATTAAATGAAAGTTCTGATACTGAGGGATTGTCAACGGAGAGCAGTAGTGTTCATAATTCAAGTCCACAAACGCCATTGGACAGTCCTGGTGGATCACGTGAAAGAATTAAACAAATTCAAGTTGAAGCGGAAACTCGTCGGGATGAATTCGCAAGACTTCTTGAAGAGCACGCACAGGTTGTGCGAAAATTAAAAATAATGGAGGCTGAAGAACAACTTTCATCGTCATCCAATAGCGTTATTGATTTGACACATGCGTGATTTTAATATTGCTCCAAAGTGTTGTGAATAACACAAATACATGAATTTATTTTCATGTCACTTATGCATGTGTGTATTGTCATAAGACAATAATTATTAATCATCTATTGTACATTAAAAATGGACCCCTTTAAATAGATTGCAATTATCATTATATAAATTTCATAATATCTGAATATTATATTAATAATAATTGTCGTTTATTTTTTTTTTTTCTGATTACTACAATCATTGTAGTCCATCTCAATTCATTATTATCAATGAATTTTTGCTATTTATAAAGAACAATTAAAATAATCTTCACCTCAAATGTGACAATAATATGAAGAACACTTTGCATTATGAATAATGACATGAAGCATTTTATTTTATTTATTTAAACTAAAGAGTCAATGTTATATGATACGCAGTGATGTAGGCCTAAAGTTTTTTGTACAAAATAACAATATGATGTATGGAAAAATACGATTTGTAATAGCCAAACGAAATTTTGAAAAAAAAAAAAAAAGATCTAAAGAAATAACAATATTTAATTGGATCACAAGCAAAGAGCATCGGTAAATATTTAATACAATCTATTAGTCGCTGTGTATTCAAATGAAGAAATCGTAGAAATGTAATAAAGGGAATCCGCAACACATGTCAATGAGATTTCTGGGCTTTCTAGATGATACTAAATCAATCGAATTAAATTTTATGGCTAACGCAATTGCAAATATTGTGTATTAATGATTGGATCGACCTTAGAATTAATAATTAAATAAACAAATAACAAATAAATATCAACACGAAATATTGTATCATTAAATACGTCGCATTATTTGTTTGTATTTGTGAAAAAAAAAAAAAATTATATAGTGATTGTGTAATAATGGAGCTTAAACTACTATTATAATTATAATCACACACATGTAATAATATGATGAAAATAATTCATTTATGCGATATACATAATATAATCTCAAAATTGTACTATCTTATATAGTATTATTATGAATGGAATAACAGTGGTAAATAATTAACTTCACGTAATCAAATTATAGATTACGTAATAGTCTTATTGAAACAAAATAATTGTACAGATTTCAATGAAACAATGAATTACAAGTTAGTTAATTAAGGTTATATGGGGCAAGATTAATGGATCATGGTAATTATTATCGGAAAATTATGAACAGAGTAAATTATAATGGAAAGACTGCAAAATGATATATTGTGCGATAAGTGCGCTCATGTCATTTATCCATTGTATTGTTTACTTATGGTAGTATGAGGATGACCATAACAATAATAAGAGAAAAAAAAATAATATTGATATGTTACAAATGTAATTTAGGGATATAATAGAATAATCCATTTTTGTAATGAAGCGTTTGTATAAAGTTGAGATTAATAGGTTATACAAATTTTGCCCAGTATGATAGTGCAATTGTATTTGAAAAATTAGAGATAGATTTATTCAATGCGTTGTACAATTAGTATTACTTGGCCTTCCCTTCAAAATTTGTTTATCATTTAAATTATAACGAAAGCATTCATGTAAGCCACAAATTATTGTAAAATATTCATTTGCTATAATGTATGATTGACAAATATACGTTCATATGATTTATTTAGTTTAATTGAAAAATTGTTTGTTTTTATGATTTATTTTTAATAATGCGATCCTATAAATATTAATCATTTATTTCCAAAAGTTAGTAATATTGAAGGTAAGAATTTTTTTTTTTCTAACTGATTATAAAATAATCTATTGGTGGTATTAAATTTTTTCTTTATTGTAAATTTTTTTTTTAATATTGTCATTAATAATAAATATTATTTTCTTCACACAATAAATTTATATATTATCTGAATGAATATATATCCTTCTTAATTATAGAAATTAATAAGAAAGGATGATAAATGGATGCATGTATTTGAAAATTTTTTTGTATTTGAAAAAATGGCAGGAAATAAATTAGTCTTATACCCACATTGAAATGAAATCGAATCAAATACATTACGTATTGTAATATTTACATGTTACATTTATAATAAATGTTAATAAAAAAATTCATTTCAAATTTCAGTCGGGCGACGTTGTGATGCAAGTAACATCATTCGATGGCTCAATTTTACATTATGATCTCGTAAATACCTTATTAAATCTGCTTGTTTTTCCAATAATTCAGATAAATTTGATCCACGTTGATGATATCCAACTTCATTATTACCAGCAAAAGAATCCTGAGCAAATGATGATAACCATTCCTCTTGTGTGACATCAGGCTGCGGTTGTAGACGATTGAAACGTCGAACGCGTTCTAAAAATGTTTATAAAACAATAAATATTAATTAATATAATAATTCATTAATATTCCTAATTGACTGAAGCACAAAAAGATTTGATGTAAGATATTCATGTACATACTGATATAATTCACATAAACAGGAATGATAATCATCATTTCCAGTGTTGTAAGTAGAAGAGTATAATTCACTGGTGTGAACCATTCAGATGAACGACAATATTCTTCAAAATTTATTTGATGTGTATGATGTAATATAACAGCAAGTAATAAATAAAATGTATTCCACAATGATGACACAAATAATGGCGTACGAATATGTTGATAAGTGGATTGATAAAAATCCAAATATCCACAAATACGTAAATTGTGATGTCTTGCTTTTATTAAATGATCAGTGCACATTATCATTAGCCAATATCCACAGTGCAAATACAAATAAATGAAATATGTATTGCATTTACTTTCTTCATTTGGCCACAGTGACACAAAAACTATCCCAATGATTTCTAATAAAGCCTGTAATTAATTTTTCATTCATTTATTTATTATTCAATTAAATACAAATTAAAAGATAAAATTAAAATTTATTATAATAATTATTTAGGTATTTAAAATATTTTACTTGCCCCACATAATAAAGGTCCCGATGCAATAATGACAGTGTCTAATTTTTGAAAATTATTTTCGTCCTGTGAAGTCAAGACAGGTTGCAAATATTCCTCGTCATCCATATTTAATGAAGCATCCAGAAAAACAGCACCCTTAAGTCATATACAAAATACAATTATAATATAAAATGTATTACAATCCAGTGAAATGCAACAGTTTATAAATTAACTTTTGTTCATTGTTCAATTTTATTAAATATAAATCAAAAAAAAATTATTTTATCGAACAAATAATACACGCAATCTAATTGGTAATTAATTACTCATTGAATAATAATTATAAAACGAGAATATTCAATATTTCTGTGTAGTTATTTTCCATCTTACTTGTTTGTATTTATAACTCGATGTGAAAGTGAGGTTATGTCATCATGACAACCGTAAATGTATTCCCACTATATTTATTTACATTTATTTACCATTTAAATGCTCAAAACTATAAAAGAGCATTCATACAGATTTATTACATATGATATGGAACTTTAAATTCGAAAAAAAACTCATAGATTTGTCACTTACACTAGAACGATGCTTTAATTTACGTGCAAGACTAACCATATCCGAAGTGTAGGGAAATAATTGAATATCTATGAGTCAACTACATGAATATATATATTTAACACATGTATACAAGAGACCTTTGTACTTATTTATAACATTTTTATAATTCGTATGAAAGAATTATTAAAGAAATAAAAGTGAATGTTGGCTATTGTATACAGGCATTTTTCAAGACAAGAATACATGTGGATTTATAGGTTATATATATTGGACATATATTCATAGTTGTCAATTTTTTAATATATGCATTTATATGTAAACTTGTCATATTTACATTCCGCTATATTGTTACATAAATATAATTTTTTTTTATTATTATTTCAGCCGGTGATGAACATTTATTGCAAAGTTTCAAAAATATTTGAAGACTTTGGAGATGAAGAATTCTCATGGATTTTTGACAAAAAAATAATATTTATATTTATATATATTTGCAAATATGTACATACATGCAGTACATAAATATGTATTTAACTAGTTGATATTATTTTTAATACTATTTTTTCAATGGTTATTTATATTGGTAATGAATAAAAAAAATAGTTTAATGAAAGGTACGAAGACATTAATTTCTTCATTTTTTTTATTGCATTAAAATATAAGTAAATTGAGACATATCGTGTGAATAAATGAAATATTTTTATAAGCGCTTGCGCATTAATTTGAACACGTGTAAAAGAAATGAGCTTTTTTTATCCGGCCTCTGTAAACGTTAAGCTCGCAGTCTTGTATCTTTTATCCAGGCGACAGCTTCTTTCTTTACAAATATGTATACAAACATACACAGAAATATAATATAATACAAAATATATCGTTAGTAAACTGTCAGTTACTTTTGTTTATTCAATGAAATAAATTAAAGAAAAGAATATAAAAACATTTAGTTAATTGTCGACAGCGAGGATTGTGAATAAATAAAATAGAAGTGAAAATTGTTGATTTTATCTTTGAAATAATAGAAACATTCTGTGAATTAATTAATTATAATAGATACTATTTAGATAAATTGATGAAATAAAATTTGTATTTTCTTTTTTTTTTTTTTTTCAAGTAATTGCTAAAAATGGGTGCACAAGATGAAGCAACTAGTGAAACTGGTGGGGCATCAGACAATACAAACAAATCTGATAATCCACCATCAAAAGATAATATATTTGAAAATCGATCAAATACTAAAAAAATAATCCGAGTTGTAACAGTTATGGCATATTTATTTTCAGTAAGTTTTGTGGCGATCGCACTTAGTGGATATTATGTGTTTCTTTGGCAGCCACCAAATCCACGATTGATACCAAGGGCACGAATAATGTCTCAAGAACAAATACAAGATTACATAGATATTTCATCAATTGATCTTCTTTCCTCCACTACTGAAAATAATAAAATAAACATAACTGAAATATTTTCTGAAATGAATAATAAACAAAATGAAATCATTCGCAATCGTAATATAAATACCTCAACAGATAAATTATTCCACATTAATAATAAAGGAAATTCAAGTAGTACAAATTTAATGATAAATCCGATAATCGCACAAATGCATGGGAATCAAAGTCAAAGTGACAAGGTCACTACTGACACTTGGACAGATGTTTATAATATTCTTAGTGATGGAATTGATGATTCTGTTAGAGTAAAAAACCTTGGAACACCAACGTTGTTTACAAAACTACTAAATGCCAGTGAAACATTTACAACTAATGATTTATCATCACAAACAACAGAAGGTGTTATTGCAAAAGAGGAAATTAATTCAACTGAAGATTGGAATTTTAGTTATGAGCAACAACTCATCCCTCAAGATCAAATTCCGTCGGATGACGAACAAATAATTTATGACACGCATGATTTAGTGACATCAAATTCATCAATGGATTCCATCCTAATATCATCAACACAATCAATAAAGTCAATTAATGATACTCGAGGTGAGGAATTATATAAAGATTTCAAATTATTTTTTCCCTTTTTCTAGCACATTAATTTAATTGAATTTTATTGTCGAATAGGAGACTTATATTGTTGAGCAAAATTGTATTGAATAATGAATTTATTGATAATGGTGTTTGTAAATATAAATATTATATTGACATTGAGGGTTTAGAAAGCAGAAAAAATAATACGAATGGCCTTTGAAAGTTAAAGCCTTACAAATAAATTATTGAATAAAAGAACTAGAGGAAATCGCAAAATCAGTGATTATCTAATTCTCCTGGATAATACATATATTGAGGTCAAGCAAAATATCTGAGGCTTCGTACTTAGTTATTCAATTGTCATTACGTGTATGATGTAATTTTCATCATACTCAATTGAAAAAAATTATCATTTTTCAAATTATAAAAACTATTTAATAATATTTTTATTAGTAATATTCATAAAATCAATCATCTAATATTTATTCTGTACTTTATGAATAAAAATAATAAACAAATAAGCAAATAATATTTTTGTATTATTCATACATGTATTTATTTGCATATTTTTTTTATAAATCATAAGAAAACAAGAAAATAAGAAGCATTCATGAAAAAAAAAAAACATTATAAATTCCATAACAAATATAATTGTTTACTAAAGTTGACGATGATTAAAAGAACTTATAACTTTCATAATATATTGTAGTAGAAGACTTGTCGAAATAAAGGCGCGTCTGACATTAATGATATTGAAATGTGTGAGGGAGAAAAAAAATGTGATAATTCACACACTGTGAATTTGTCCAACAAATAAAACGAATTAATAGCGACAGATAAATTAATATTTTCCACTATTTCTTTATGAAGCTGAATTAAAAAAGTTCCATGCAATCTATCCTCATAAATAAATCATAAATATTATGCAACAAAAATATTAATAATACATATATTCATTGTGTTTGTTGCCCCACAAATTTCTTCATAAAAATACAATTTTAGATTAAATATAATAAAAGTAGAAAATACAATTTCATAATACTCTAAACATTATTAATAAAAAATTTTTTTTCTTTTTCATGTATACATATATGTATGTATTTATTCCCCATATCATTTCCATCATGTTTTTATGTAATAATATCAATAGTTTATCAATTTCAATTGCATTCACGTGGCTCCAGCATTCTTAGACCAATTTATTTCTTAATAATCTTCAATAAAATTCCAGAATATAGCAGACAAATATAAAAAGAAAAAAGCAATAACATATATATATTATTGCTATACATTTATGAAATTGAATTGGTACAATGAAACCTTATACATGTATAGATAGATATAATGTGAGTGTACGTAGCTACGTAAATTCCTACGTGCTCCTGTATAAAATGAACGTAATAATATACATATGCACATGTGTGTAGAAAATGAATGCGCAGAATCGCCTGTGTCCATTATTGGTGTTCCATTATGATATATACATTTACATATATACATATATATTATAAATAAAAAAAGCGGTGAATACGCAGACTCTGAAAATAGC
Organism: Microctonus hyperodae; assembly: GCA_030347285.1. Classification (NCBI taxonomy): domain Eukaryota; kingdom Metazoa; phylum Arthropoda; class Insecta; order Hymenoptera; family Braconidae; genus Microctonus; species Microctonus hyperodae. The sequence goes on from JAQQBR010000001.1 coordinate 8,952,846, forward strand.
AAAGATTGATATGGAATGTAAAAAAATGAATAGTGGGTTAGGCTTGTAATATCAGGAGTTTCTTGAAAATTGGAAACTTTTGAGCTGAGTAAAATGTTTTGTACGATAATGTAGATGAAAGAATTGAATTAAATAATAAGGAGAATAAAGGAAAAGAAAAGAGTAATAAAAATAATAATTTAAAGAATATTGAAATTGCTTTTTGAATGTACGTATGAGAGAATAAAAGGTAGGATGATGTTGAATTTGTTATTTATAGTTGATAGTTTGATATTAATGTTTGTGTAATATTTAGGTATTATTGGAAGATAATTAAATTTGTGAATGAAAAATCAACGGAAATTATATAGAACTGGCCGTGCCAGTGGTGAATTAAATATGCAATTGCCTCGAAAAATGAGTGCACACAATGTAATGGCTAGTATTAGTCGTACATTAGGCACTCGACATGACACACATGGTAAAGCATCAAATGAAGTGAAATTAGCTGGTGAAGAGAGCAAAGATAGGCTTTATGAGCCAAAACATCGTCAAAAAGCATTTCGTGTTATGATTGTCATTGCATATGTTATATGTGTCAGTCTTGCTGCAATTATATTATCACTTTATTATGCATTTATTTGGGATCCTAAAGATCAAACACGTTCGTTTACAATTAGTCAATCGAAAATAAATATTACGTCTAAAGTAGAATGTTCAAATCGAACTGTATTAACGCCATTAAATGACAATACAGAATCAAATGGTAAATTATAGGCTTAAAATTGATTAAATGTTATAAATTTATATTTAGTTCAGATACATCAAAGACAATTGATGACATTTGAACAATTGACGAGTGATGAAAAATTTCACTAGGTATTAAATAATTTTTCAATTTTAAATTAAAATCTGCCTTTCATTTTGCTGGTCATAACAATTCTTGACACTTTTATACGAATTTGTAATAATAGAATAATTAAATATATTTATTATCAAAAGCTAATGATATTTTTCAATGTCTTTTCAATGTATTTAATGAAACAGTGAATTATTATTAATGATATTTAATATTTCATTGCAGACGTTGGCAGAGGAAGAATAATTGAAATACAATCAGAAAATGATACAGAATTATTAAAAAAATTCAAATCCATTTATCCACCATTGCCAATCTACGTCGTAAATCAAAAGAATTTCTTGAATTCAATAAAAGAAGAAACAATTACGAATTCATCATCACTAATTATCCCAATAAATTCCGACATGGAGGAGGTAAATATAAACAAAACCGATGAAATAATCTCTAATCAATATAATTTACCAAAGAGATAATAACTATTTAATAATATTATTGTAAATATTTTCATTAATAATTTACAATGAAACAAAATGATGGAATAAAATAAATAAAATACAATATTATTAATAACTTATGAATAATAATTTGTATTTAAAATTCATTGGCTTTACAGAAATAACAATTGAAATGTAATTGTACAATAGAAGTAAATAAAAATGATGATTATTCACCAGTCATTAACATGTGCATATTTTTACTGGATACAATCATTTGATTTGCACGTTCAGTTCCAACAATTGCTGCTAAATGCATTGCATCATATTTCGAATACAATGTTGTTACAGTCATATTACTTTCTGACCCAGCACGTGGATTCTGATTTGATTCGTGCATTAAATTGCACATTTCGCTATAAAAATGTGGCATTGTTGGTGGTGCATAAAATAATATGTGTCTTATACCTTTAACGCGAACTCGTCGAAAGAAATGAAATCGCTCTGAATAAAGGAGAAAATGAGCGTCACTATGAAAAAACATATCTCTGGCACGAGCTACTTTTGCATACTTTGAATATTCACATATTTGTACAAAATTAATTTCTTCTTTTTTAAAATAATTACGTAATTTAACGTAATCATAATACGACGGTACAAATATTAATGTATGATTCATTATGGTGTCACGATATTGCGGTAATATTTTTGTTATAAAATATTCAAATCTTAATTCAATTGCTTCTTTATGACTAGAGGCATTGAATTTTTGAAATAATTGTGGCAATTGAACTGCAACTTGACATACAGAACCTGATGATATTATATTAGAAATCCGAACTTTACCCGCATAATTGTGACATTGTTTATTGAAAATTCCATGAATTTCTGGCAATTGTATACTTGAGAATATTAATGTCTGTCGATAATATTTAGACCATCCATTAACGCACCAGCTTCTCACTCGTCCAAAGTCTGTATCATGTGAATTTTTCGGTTGAAGATGCATATGGTTTAATACATGAATTAAATGATCCCAATTTTGCATAAAAAATATTTCGCTTTGGTCCATAATTAATAATTCAATAGACGCTAAAAAATCATAATCACGATCCTCTTCACCCTCAGCACCCACCAACATTCTCAGTCCTAATACTGATGTTATAATAATATCAGATGAATAAAATTCTGAATACAATTTTAATGTCTTCTTCGTTACAGATATTCCAATTTTGAATGTGTCATCTGTATTACCTTTGAATGTCGATTCATAATCTTCAGGTTTTGGATTTTTCTTCGGCATTATTATTGTATCACCGCCAAAGTCTTCATAAAATCGTTTTTTATTAACTACTGAGCCACCTTTATCTTCACCAATCAAAATAGCAATGAGAATTTCGACTATTTTCAAACATGAATGACGGAATGGAACGACTATAAGAATTTTCGGTCTAACTAAACCCTGATCACGATATTCATCTGGCACTTCACCCATAGAAACTTTATTTGACTTTGATAATTTAGCATTGTGATGTAATATTTTCGTTCGAGTTTTTAACAAATGATTAATTGCATGAAGACAATATACAAATTTAATTTCATGTTCATTTGCAAATGTCCGTTCACAATAAAGTAAATCTTGATAATTATTTATAATTGAAAATAGCTCCTTTTGAAGTGGTGTCATAGCACTTGGATGTTTTGAATCTAAATTATCTTTAATATTACTATAATTAGCGCGAGTTAAATTGTTTTGTATTTGACATTTTACATACAATTTATCCCAATCTACTTTATCAATAATTTTTGGAATTTTTCCTGGCATTGCGTATTTTTCATCCTCTAAAATTGTAGTTGATTTTATTTTTCTCTTAATTTTACTTTCAATGTCTGTATCATTTTCGCTTTTAGGAATTTTTACAATTATTCTACCAAGATTTGGCCATATTAAATTATGTGTTTCCATTGACGATTTGTCACTCGATATAACAGAATACATTTCTTTCGACAAATCATTATTCAAATGAATTGAGAATGGATCATTCAATATACCAGCATCTTCACGAGCTGTCTCATCGTCTTCTTCATCATCTTCATTCATAAGAATTTTTATTGTCTCTTCGTCCTTCTCACTATCATAATTTATTTCATTGTTCATAGAAACATCATTCTCATCAGATATTTCTTTTTTTGAAGAAGTAGTTACATCATTTGTTGTTGATATATTCTCTTCCTCATTATCACTTGAATTTTCTGATTCAGACTCTGAAACAATTGCAGTTTTGACAAGTGCATTGTTATGAGTAAAAGTTGACAAAAGAGTCGTCATTGGATCTTCTATTACTTCATCGTCATCATCATCATCATCATCAGATTGTCGTTGGTATTTCTTTTTACGTATTTCCTCTTCTTCGATTCTTTTTCTTCGATTTTCAATTTCTGCATTTTTTGCATCACGATCTTTTACATAAGAAGCTTCACGAAAATTGAATTTACCTTTTTTTTTTTTCGGCGGCTTCGATTGATGTTTATCCAATTTTCTCTTTCCACCGCGTACTGGTTTTTTTCCACGCACCATTTTATCAAATATACATATTTTTCTTATATTGCAATTTTAATAAACATCTAAAACAAAATATATTTATTATTAATTTCATATTTAATTCTGTACGATACCATTTTCGAAATAATGTTTAATTCTTACCTGCGTTCTTGTGTATTTGATGATAAACTCTTCGTTTATTTATCAAGTATCACTGTCATTAATTCAATTTTTTAATATTTAAAAATTTAATTAATTCACTCAAACTTTTGCTATCTAATAATACTAATTCAATTGTTTGAAATAATAATTAACTTGTTTGTTTACTTTACAGATATTATTATCTATATAATAATAAATGTAATGGAGACGTGTTGCACACGTTTTTTTTCCACTGATTAAATGTGCACGTTGTAATTTTTAGGTTAGGTTTTCGTATACTATTTTTTCGTTTAGTGGCGCTGCTATCGTTAACACCTGGAAATATGGTCAATGGTTCTTATCACGACATCCACATAGAATGAATGTTTAAATTATAAGAAAAAATAACCATCAAATGTGTTATTATTATTATTGATCGATAATGATATATTTTAAAATGAGGATTTAAACATAAACATCAGTAAATCATAGTTATAATCTTTTCCAAATGTTGATAATTTATATTTTTTTAATTACTATCAATTTAAAAAAATATATTTACATATTTCCGATTTCATAATATAAGAGGGCGCTCGTGGCGTTTCCGTGGCGCCAATTTTAATATTAATAATTGATTTAAACGATTCCATATAATTTTCATTCTGAAAAGAACATTCCAATAGAAATGATGTATATTTAATTTCATATCAATTCCTTTATCTAAGAATATCAATGAAATTTTCGAGTTCATATCATTTGATTCTATCGAAAAATCAAAAATTATCAATGGCAATTAAAACAGCCAGACAGACTTAATCAAAGAATCAATACAAAAAAAGATAATTGGTCCAGTAGCCAATTATTATAAATTGATGAGTAATTACTAAATGAGGACATATATTAACAAGACAATTGAACAAAATAATGCCATAACACACTCATGTGACTCATCACAATATACAACAAATATAATTATACAAAATACATACGTATATAACCTATAAATCATGCAAACATTAATAATTTAAAGACATACATCCAACTGCATATGAAATTTATGCAAAAAATGTATACACAAATATAAAAATAATACTACCAAGAAGAATGCTCAATGAAATACCTGGCAGCCATTACAAAACCAGGTAAAATATATTATTTATAATAATATATGCACACATACAATATATATACCCATTAAATATGTGTATGTGTATCAATAATGCATTGAATACTGCATTTATAATAACATATATTTATATATGATGGTTGGCATCATTACAGTGCCGGTGTGATGATGACGATAAAGTTCAAAATGGGGTGTATTACCGGAAGCAGGATGACACAAATGAGATTAATCAACCCTCTTGATGCCGGTTGTTTACAATCCCCATGCACAGTTCATACTTTACACACCACAGACAATTGCATTGCATACATGCATTATATGCATATAAACCAACATCATACATACATATATGTACACATCTCTACTATTGCTATCCATATGTAAATGTGTGTGTGTGTGTGTATATATTTTAGCTGAAGAGAGAGAGATAAAGACAGAAATTGAAGAGAAATTTTAACTCTATGTAGAATGTACTGTCATAGAAGATGTTGCGCGCGCATCAACAACATGAGATGCAGTTGTGTGGTTGGTGTAGTAGTAATTGTACATGAGATTTGCTTCTTGTGATGGTGTTTGGTGCTGTGATATATGCATTAATACGTATATGTTTATACAGACTCATACAATATAACATATGTATATGTGTGCACAGAGATTGAGAGAGAAAGAGAGAAAGAGTGGAAAGCAACGAACGATGGTGGTGGTGACTGGCGAGCAATGGAGAGTCAGTGGGGTCAGTGGTAGCACATAGAGCTGAAGAGAGGCTGTTGTATAGGGGCGCTCATGATAAGCTGAGAAATTAAATGTAAAAATCAGCAAAGATTATTGTGGTTATATATTATTATTGTTATAACGATCGATATTATTTATGATATTTGTTTTGTATGATATAATTAATGGGTGATAAAAACAATTACGTATCTACGTGACGGCGTTGATAAATATTTCCATGAGGGATTTTATTGGAATTTTATTTTTTCGCCGCCCATGAGGAGCACTTCCATTGAACCTCTAGTGGTAAGATGGCTGTTCAGCTGGACGGCGGGGGGAAGGAGGACTTAAAAACACAATTTGTTACGCGGGAAGGAACTTATAAACTGATGACATTATCAGAATATTCAAGACCAAATCGAGTTGGTGATACAGACACACGGGGTAGTGCATCAGTTAGAGTATCATTTGTAACTTTGCCGGATCCAGCAGACCCCACAGGCACACAGGGTCTTGGAGATCGAATGTGTTTTAATTTTGGCAAGGAATTGTATGTTTATGTTTATCGTGGTGTTAAAAAGGTTTGTTTGATACATATTTGTAGATTTGTTTCTCAGATGGTTTTGATTAAAATATTTTTATTTTTTACATATCGTGCGATTGCGGGACCTAACCTACAATTTTTGTGTGAGACTCCATCTTTAGTCCAATATCACCACACCTATTTCCCCAGACATTTGTACTTTTTTTCTTATTTTATTTATATTTTATATATGATCATTCTTTTCTTTACCTTTTTTTCTTCCTTTCGAAATGTTACTCAGAATTTTATTTATTTATTTATTTATAATATTTCATGATGTCTAAATGAATAAATGTTTTCTTTAATCATATAATTATTTCAAGTTTAGAAATGGCTGCAAACGTTTTTTTTTTTCTGCTTAATTTTTGATTACATATTACACTGTTTACTTTTATATTTTGTAATTAAAAATATTGATAAATAATATATTAACATGTATTAAGAATAATGATGTATCGTATAATTTCACAACATTATAAACAGTGAAATTTTATATTGCATAAATATCGTTTAACAATTGCTAATACATGTAGAATTATACGTTTGAATTATTTAATGGCAGGCGGTGGATTTGAATAAACCAGTGGATAAAAAATTATACAAGGGAACAAATCCAACATGTCACAATTTTAATACAGCATCAGTAACTGCAGACACTGCACCATTGCTCGTAGGATTTTCAACGGGACAAATTCAACTGATTGAACCCATAAAGAAGGAACTGAATAAACTGTACAACGAAGAGGTAAATCAACAAATACCAATTTGCATACATATAATTAATTAGTTTTATTTATTCATTCATATATTTATTTTTAATTACAGAGGCTAATTGATAAAACAAAAGTGACTTGCATTAAGTGGGTACCGAATTCGAGTAATTTTTTTCTCGTATCTCATAGCTCTGGTCAACTTTATCTTTACAATTGGGAGTTGCCTTGTGGTACAACTTTACCGCATTATCAGCCATTTAAATCTGGCGATGGCTATGCAATACACATATGTAAAACAAAATCAACGAGAAATCCATTGTACCGGTGGGTAATTGGCGCTGAGGGATGTTGTATAAATGAATTTGCATTTAGTCCATGCGGATCAAATCTCGCTGTTGTATCACAAGACGGGTTTCTTCGTGTTTTTCATTATGATACAATGGAACTTGTTGGATCAGCTCGAAGCTATTTTGGTGGATTTTTATGTGTATGTTGGTCGCCAGATGGACGATATGTTGTTGTCGGTGGTGAAGATGATTTAGTGACTATTTGGAGTTTCAATGAGAAACGAGTGGTTGCACGAGGACAGGGGCATCACAGTTGGGTGAATGTGGTTGCATTTGATCCATTTACAACGTGTTATGGTGATGCTGATGGTGATTTTAGTGGATCAGACGATGAGGGAATGCAACACAATAATACAATACACAATAATTTTCACGATAAAACAAATAGATTGTCAGCGACATCTCAGGGCATTAATTCAAATAGAAATTCATGTGGATCGGAATTACGTGTACCAGGTGGAACGTGTTATCGACTTGGTAGTGTTTCAGAGGATACACAATTGTGTTTATGGGATATAACAGAGGATATATTACGACAGCCTGTTTGCGCTAAGCAAAGAGCGTCTGCTGCTGGCTCAAGTACATTTTCATCATCTGGAACATTTAGCAGTGGCAATGGCGCAACATCTAATCATACAAACAATGCTAAACATAATAATATGAATAATATTAGTTTAAAAGATTGCACAAGTGGTCATAATAATGATACAAGTAATATGAATAGTAACAGTACGAGCACGAATACCAATACAAATACAAATTCAAATACAGCAGTATCGACGGTTAATTCATTAACTCAACGATTTGTTGGGCTGGGTTTTGGCGAACGTGGTAAGGGTGATAATCATAAGAGAAACTTTAGTCTGACAATGCGGACAAGTAATACAACTACGAATAATACAACAGTGGTAAATAGTGGCGATAAAGCGAGTAGTAATTCAAATGCAAGCAATTTAAATAGTGTGGGTGGAAGTTTAGGTGGAAATAAAAAAGTCAGTTCTGTGATGGACGATCCAATGAGATTGATTGGGACTGCTTGGTGTCCTAGGTTCGATGAGTGTCCAGTATTGGAGCCACTTGTGTGTAAAAAATTGGCACACGAACGATTGACTGAATTAGTATTTAGAGAAGATTGCTTCGTCACCGCGTGTCAGGATGGATATGTTTATACATGGGCGAGACCTGGTCATATGGTAGGTCCCCTTACCATAAACAGCACATTGCACCGACCACATCATCATAGTAATCTTCACACAAATATTAATTCCATGCGACTTAACGATCTCTGATCCACTAATACATTATTTTTAAATGTTAAAGCTCCGCGTACCAAATGATTTATTATTTTTCTTTTTCTTTATCAATTTAATTATTTCATTATTACATTATTATATTATATTTAAAATAATTCAAATGCATTTTATCATCATTTTATTAGGTAATAAAAATTCAAGTTAAATATTAATATTCAAGCCATAGAAGATCTGTAGCGCTTTGGGTATAATTCATGATAGTTTTTCAAACGATTATGAAAGAAAAAAATAAATAAATAAATAAATAATGAATAAATAAAATAAAAAATAATTATAAGGATTTTTATTGAGCAATTTCAGAATAAAGTATTAGGTAGATATATTATAGTATAGTTGTCCAAAGTCTGGGTGGGGCAGATGAGGAGTGTTGAACACTTGAAAGAAAAAAATAAAAAAGAGAAAAATTGGCAAACAAAAGCCATTATGGCACTTATTATTTTGTTTTTCTGTTACAATTATGTATGTGTGAGAGTGCGTTCGTATATGATGCTGTATGTGTGTGAAACCGCGTGCCATTTGAACGGGGATAAAAGCGTTAAAGATCTTCTACGTGTCAAAATTTGTAATTTTTATTATGATTTTTCGAGTCAAGTATATGGAATAAATACACGAATGAATAAATAAATTAATGAAAAAAAAAAAAAATTGATTGTCGCTCAAGCGATTAGATAAATGGAATATATATTTATTGTCTGATTTATGCAATGATGTATTTTGCGCCCCATAAGGTCTTGTAACAGGGCAGGCCCCTTATTTCCCACCCTTCACTATATTTTCCATTTTAGATATTAGCTTGGCTTAGCCAATAGTAGAAATCAAAAACAAAAAAAGACGATTTATGCAACAAGTTTATTATTGTTCCAAAAGTATAAAGCGATAATATGATATTTATTGTCTTGTTAAATTACAAGCGATAAATTGTCTTGTTAAAAGATAGATAACAAAAAAAATTAAAGGGAAAAGATGGACTATTAAATGAAACACGTGCGCTGCTTGCTTCTTGCTTTGTTTATTTTTGCAGAATGTGTGTTACCGTCAAGTGAAAAAATCACATTTTTATTTTCCTTTTTTTTTTTTCCTAGATGAAATACTTTTGTTTATATTTACATATTACACAAATAAAATAAATATTTGCTGCCAAATTGATGAATTGGTTTTTATTAATAGTTTTTAGAATTATATAAACTTTTTTTTTTTTAAAATATATAATAAAATTTCCACAGTTATAATTTGAATTGTCGATAGTTTTAAAATATGCTTCCATGTCATATGTGTTATATTCTAATATTAATATTAATTTAACTTAAATGCTTGCGCCTGACATGTAATTACATACATACATGTGTTATTACATATATAAATACATATATACACTGAGAAAAAAAAACAAAAATATGTGGCAACTAAATCAACAACATTTATTTCAAATATAAATATTCAGAACAAATGTTTGTTTCCATGTAATAAATTCTGTTGCTTTAATTAATTTTTTTTTCTCAGTATACATATATGTATAAAATTTATATACAATTATTCATATCCAATTTTATACATATGTGTACATATGTATAAAAAAGATTTGTACAACTTTTAAATTAGAATTATCAGTATGTTGGTTTTGTTTCTGTTTTTCTCTTTTAAATATTACGTAAATGAATGGATCCCTACGAAGCTTTTAGCTCTTGCAACATAATATGGATTACTGCCCCTGTATTTATCGCATGGTACGTATAATTTGTTTTAAATATCTTCTCTCCTTCAAACAATAACATTGATTATCAATTCATTTTTACGTTTCTTTATCGAATATTAAATTTTTACATGTAAAAATAAATTTAATGATTGAAATTTTCTTTTGTTTCTGCAGTTAGGACAAGTATTATCTGCATCACACATTGTAAGTCCTGGCAAAGGTGGTGGAACAATTGTATAGCTATGTCCTGGATCAACATCGTTTACTGATAAAGAAATGAAAAAACATTGTGAAATTTCACGATTATTAATAATAGAGGTATCAAATTCATCATTAATTTCATACATCGATATTTTTGTTATTTATACAGACGCGACAAATATTCAAAACCAGTGTGAATATTTATACATATTATATAGTCATTGAAATAAATATGTATTAATGCATACAAAATTTATAACAATAATTTATTTCATGAGACATTGTCTGAAGTTTTCATGATGAATTCATTGAATTAAATTAAGATTTTTTGTACCACTTTCGATATTATAATGCCTGTTGATGAGATATTGTGTAACTGATGATAGCAGCAGATATAATAAATGTGATTGTTAGATAAATTAATTATTACTGTCGACGAAATTAATAAGATGTATTAAATGAAATACAATATTATATATTGCACATTCCGTGGAATTTGTTTTTGAATATGATCTGGCGAGTTGAATTAAAAGCAGATGAATGATAGTAAAAATATGTACATATGTTTTTTTTTTATTATAAAAATAATAATGTGTAATTTTAATTACGTTATTGTTATTGCTCATCGCTAACGAGACATCACTGTTATATCCCGTTATTATTACAATTAATTTTTGTTGTATTTAATTATAATTTCCGGCGATGATTTCCTGAATTTTATTTTATCTATACGGTTTATTATTTAATTATATTATTGTTGTGCTATTCATACGCTTATTTTCTTTGAATTCTATTATTTTTTTTTTCATGGAATCAAAAATATTGTTGATTTTTAAGTAAAATAAAAATGTTTTAATTCAATTATTTCATAGTAAAATTTTATAAAATATCAAAAAATGTTACTATTAAATTGCCTTAATAAAATCGTATAGGAAATGAAAGAACATTAGAAATTTTTATTTGTTAATAATATATTTTTAGTTTGAATATAATATTTATCTGTATTAGATAAAAATATTTGAATTTTTTTCCTTACAAATATTTGCAGCAAAAATAGAGATTTATTATTATTTTTAATGCTAATAAAATATTTTGTTTGATAGATTGTATGAATAATATGAATTTATATATTAATTTCTATACAATTATAAACAAATAATTTCGAGTAAATATATTATACAGTTTACAGATGTATAAAATGTAAATGTAATATGAAATCAAATCAAGGAAATGTAAGATAATTATTATGTAATTTATCAGTTATAAATGATCAGTATTATTTATAAAGAAAAAATATATTCCGCAAGGCTATACATTTAATATTTATATTTATTTGCGATTAAAGGCGTTAGATTCATCGACCATGAGAATATATTATGAAAAATGATTTTTGAATAGATTAGAATTATTGATGATTATATTATTTAAACAATGTATCTACTAATACATAATCATTTAATAATGAGCTTTTTTCTTAATTAATGTGCGCAATTATACGTGTAATTTATAGTGTAAATATTAAAATTTTTTTTAATTCGATTATTAAATTATTTTTATATTAATTAAATATGCCTCCTATAACATCAATTACATTGCAACATAAAAAAAAAAAAAGATTCGTCATCTTTATTTAAATTGCACAATGAATTAATATAATAAAAAATTTTTATTACTCAATTGTTTTTTATATTCTGTCAAATTTTGCTTGGTGATGTTAATTCATGGATAAATTTTCGCTTTTCTCTTTTAGATAATTTTCATTTTCTATAAAAAAAAATCAAATTTCCCGCGTTCGTTTAATGCGTTTTTACCGACTAAGCGTAACAATAAAAAATTGTAAATAAATATATATATAAATTTATGTTTTAAATTACACGTGGTTGACTCATAACATTTGTAAACATGGAAACATAAATGATTTGACTATCAATCAATTTGCTGCCAAATAATAATATTAACTAAAGTTGAAGATTTATGATATTCAATGCAAAGGACTTATAAAAATAAAAATTGTTGTTTATTGATGTAAATATGGAGCACAAAAATTCAGATTCAAAACGCAAGGTAATAAATATTAAAAATTATAAACTAAATATAATTAATATTCATCCAAAACATCATCCAAAACAAAAAACTAACGATATTTAAACAAATATAAAAAAATATTTGAATAAATTGATTTGTAGTTGAAAATAAATATTATATAATTTAGTCAACATCAAGAAGCAATGAAGAGCCTCCAGACAAGAAGCAACGTCATGATGTAAGCAATGGAGATTTATCACCATCATCTAAAGAGCAAATTGAAAAATCAAGTTGTGATTCTTCAGAGAAACTTATTCCACAAGAAAATAATAGCAATGAAGCAACAGCATCTAATGAATTAATAAATTCTTCAAGGTGATGAATTAATTTCAATTAATTAATTATCTACAGAATATTAAATAGTACAATTGAATGCAAGTGAATAAAACATCATTACCATCGTGATAACTTTATTTAAATATTTTCAGCACTCATGGAGATAGTATAGAAGATATTCAGATTTCACATGATAAAAAACTTGCTGATGTATCAACGGCATCGCAACCGCCACTGTCATCGTGTTCATCTGTCGAAGAAATAATGGGAATTCGATTATCAAGTGTTGTATCCACTGACGAATCAACGACAAATGGTTCATCTAAAGATGAAAAAATTGATGGGGATAAAATAAAATGGCAATGCAATCGACATTTCAGTGATCATGGAACAAATTCAATTGATACAAGAACATTAATTACTCCAATAGTAACCACTGAAGATCCACAAACGTCCACGACTTTATTTACTCCTTTGAGAAATAAATGTGTTTACGGTTCTGAATGTTATCGGTATTTTTTTTACTTATTCTTTAAAGTTATACATCTAAATAATATGAATGAATTATATATTTAATCAATGATTTTCTATTTGTTTCAAACACAGGAAAAATTCTGAACACAAATCAAAATTCAGTCATCCTGGTGATTCAGATTATGATATAAAGGATGATAGGCCCGAGTGTCGATATGGTATTAAATGCTATCGAAAAGACTCAAAGCACAATCAGGACTTTAAGCACACTAAGGTTCGTTATCAGCGAGTGCAAACACCAATAGTTATGACAATACAAGATGCATATGAATCAGGTACGGATAATTCGTCGGTTGAAGAGTCTGTTGATGAATCAGAATATGAACCATCTAGTATAGAGTACAGTTCAGATAATGATGGTAATAACGATTGGTAATTTAATAATGCTCATGATTTTTTTTTCGACAACTTTTAATATGAATGTTATTCAAATACAGTTAATAAACATATTTTTCTAAATAAATAGATATATTTATAGGAATATCTATGAAATTGTAATGGATATATGAATGATATAAGTATTTTAAATTGACAGTAGTATTAATAAGCCTGATATCCTTCATCCTCTTCAGCTGGATATTCTTCTGCTGCACCAATAGCAACTTCCGCCAGCATGTGTTTAGGTATCTCTGAACCACGAACTTTTACTGTATAGCAAACATTCTCCATTTTAATTAAGCTCTGCTTCAATACATATAATTTCCTTCGAATTTCTTTTCCACAAACGCCAACACAGCCAATAAATCCTATGTGCATATCTCTAACCAAATTACAAGTTTGATAACAACTTGTGATATCGCCAGAGGCCAAATTATTTATGCATTTACGCATAAGTTCACCAGTGAGATCTGCAACTCCAAGAATATATTCCGTAGGTGTTATAAGAGTTTTGATTTCCTCATTTGTTGTAATTATATTTTGTCCATCAGACAAATTAACTGCATCACAATCGTTCAGTAAAGTTTTGTAGGTTAAATTTTTTTCAATATCTGACCAATCTGGTAATTTATTTTCACTGAGATAATTATAAAATGTTATTGCTTCAATGTATTCTTGTAGACCACTACTGTATGCACGTAAATACTGATATGAATCTTGATGATTTAATTCGTTTGCAATATTTTGAAATAGCGTTTTTGCTAAATTGTCCAATCGTGTTTTAGCATCAAGAAGAATTGTATCTTTATTATTTTCTTTGTTTAAAGTATGTAATAAATATATTATTCTCTTGCTTTCAATAGTTATATCACGACTGTATTTAAATATTCTTTCGTAACGATCGTGTTTGTTGTCAAGCTCAGCAGCATATCCGCGAAATTGCTTTATAACTGCATTATTTTCATCGATATTTTCCAATATTTCTTTGCCTTTATCTCCGATATTTATTTTATGTTTATTATTATAATGATGATAGTTTCGATTTCGTCGATTTCCACTGGGAGTATCTGTAAAATATTTTATCATTTATAGTACATAATATTTATAAATATTTTTGGCATTTTTAGTATTAATATTAATTTATATTCACTTTTATTTTGGGACATTTCTATTAATTATCAATACTATTGTTTTGTTATCAATATGATATATTTTTTAATGACAATAATCAAATTATTTACTGACAATATGTACGCAATCAACTTGTATGTATAATACAAATCGTGTAATCGTGTCAACAAAGTACATAACCTAACAAAAGTCGCACCCAACAGATGTGCCGGGGAAAATAATAAATAAAAAATAAAATTTTCATAATGTAATCACTTCAGGTTCATGCGCAAGCTGTTACAAAATAGGTCCAGGATGCGCAGAAAATTTATTACAAACTACATATATGTATATTGGGATATTGTTTAAAAAATTGTAATGTTTAATGTAATTCAAGGATCGATATACATAACTTTGATATTGTTAAACATCATGAATATTATTTATAAGTGTTAGCATGACAATTTCTCACCTGATGTTATTTATAAAATTAAAAATTTTAAATGGCGCGCCATACGCAACAACTGCCATTGGCTAGATGATATGTAAAAGTGGGGAGGTAGAATGAGTCGACGGTTGTCTCCAAAATGGCTGCCATGGCTGCAAAAT
The DNA here is from genome assembly GCA_030347285.1 of Microctonus hyperodae. Lineage (NCBI taxonomy): Eukaryota > Metazoa > Arthropoda > Insecta > Hymenoptera > Braconidae > Microctonus > Microctonus hyperodae. The sequence continues at coordinate 8,968,483 of JAQQBR010000001.1, forward strand.
TGTTCGTGATGTTCGCATTATATTTTACAAATGTTACATTATTGAGTTGAATGCATTATGAACATCTTCCTGTGTATGCACATGATTGTAATTGTGGTTTTTATTCACCAACAAGTCGATGTCAGAGTGACTGGCTGCCGTTTCTTTGGGTAATGCTGCGTCACAAGGTACATATATTCACATTTCGTACAGTCTTTCCAGGAATGAACAACGATTTCGATAGCGTGGTTCACAGTGGAGTTAAAGTGGATTCATTCCATACCCTTTGACATAATCCAACAATGATGAATCAGATATGCGATGATATCTGCCTGAAAAATGAAAATTATTATTCGTTTTTATGCTCTAACAAATTTTATCACTTAAAAATTTAACACTGACTCCAGGTGTATCTTTTATTTCTTCACTAAGAATAGAGTTTTTTTTATTTAGTAAAACTGCAGTTTTATGAATTTTTGTTATTGCTCTCATTTGCGGTTTGAGCTTTTTTCTGTAGCATTCAACAATGGCCTGATTTTTATATCCAAATGTATTGCAGAATTTTTAAATTGAATGAATTCATGGAAAATTCTCAAATATTTGATTCAGAAATTTATCTTAAGAATAGTAGGAGCAGAGTATTGGTAAATATTTTACCCATGAATTTTTAGTTATGCTTATATGATAATAAATATTATTGAATTTGATGAAATTGAGCAATTAAAAAAGATAATTCACAATTTAAAGTTAATTTTCATGATTGATGTGAATCAATCATAAAAAATACGAAAAAGTTTTGATATAGAGAGGAAAAAGAGTTGATTAAATTTATTTAATTAATATTTTTTATTAATTTCGAATGAATAGCATTCATAAATTGGAAAAGTTTTTATAGTTATACATAATATTGTACAGCTTCAAACTTTCTAAATGAAAAATATAAATATCATTTGAAATTCAGATAAAGAGTAAAAAATAGTTGTAGACAATATATTAATTCATTTTGTTTTAAATAAGTTGTAGATTCTTTTTGAATTTTATTACTCTCATATTACAATCGATTCTCAATACTAATTGCCCATTCTATAACATTTATACATATAAAAATGTAAAACATATGTGACAGAAAATTAATGAACAAATTCTAAACTATTTGTAATTACACAATTCATATAGTTCACCATCACTATCTCATAATTATAGATAATACTATTAAAAATTGATACCAAATCATTGAATTAATTTCTTCATATAATTCAAACTATAACAAAATTGAAAAAAAAAAAAAATGTTTCTTTATTGAGATTGTTATCCATTTTCTTCTTTTTATTTCTCAATATATAAATTTTACTTCAATACAAAAATGTAACAGCACATATTTATTTATCACAAATGTATTACACATACATATGAACAAATAATACTACAAATATTGGTGATGTATAGTTTACAGCCATGAAATGATTATATCGATGTGATATGGCACGTTCATGGGCACTTATACATATAACCTTTATATTCTAATATAACGGATAGGACTGTTCTGTGGTGGAAGTTGTATTGTGGTAAAGCTGTCCTTTCGTGGAATTATTATTTGTGTAACATTGTCCATCAGTGTAGCGTTATATCCTGCGGTTCACTTGGCATTTCGTGGTGGTACTATTGGGATAGACATGATTTTTAGGTGCTTTGAATTGTGGTTAAGTTTATATGAGAGATAGAGGAATTTTTTTTTATGGCTTGCTACATATCCACAAAAAAAAAATAATATAACACGCCAATTAAAATTATTGGTGGAACTAGTGCTTTCTAACTCTAGCTGGAGTTATTGGAAATTTGTTATAAACTTTAAAAATATGAGAAATACTCAATGAAAAGACATTAATATATAGAGTTTATTTATTAGTGAATATTGATTGTTTACAGATATTTGTTTAAAAATAATCGGAAGAGCGAAATTTCAATAATTAATATTCTTGAATTGTTTTTTGATTTTCATCAGGTGAATAAAAATTAATGAAGCAGGTTTTGAAATTTATATTGAAATTTTTAGAGAATTGTTTTCGATATTGATTAAAATTCTTTTAGCAATATAACATTACACAATTAATTTATAATAATTTTTAATCGTTGAAAAAAAAAATTTATGTTTACGCAGGATAATAAATCATTTTGTTTCGTTTATAAAATTGTCCTTACTTTTAAATTATCATCAGCTCTAAATAATAATTCTTATACATATAGAATTTTAATTATTCAACAATTTTCGGCATCGCAATAATTTTCAAATCAAAATATAATAAATAATTCATAGATTTCATAACGTATAATGAATTATATACCATTATAAAAATTCGATTTACCTTTTTTTTTCTTCATGTAAACAAATTTATTACTCATTAATAATATAAAGTGGGACAGCTACGGTTTCATTGCTTTTTGCTTCGACGATGGATCTGAAAAGTTCTTCATAACGAAAAATTAATTACGGAATAAAAAGAGATCAGTATGACAAAGGAAATCTTGCACCAATTGAGCAAATGAATATATGGAATGGGAAACAATATCGTGTCTTTGAGTTATAATAAGTTCAAAACATGAATTCACTGACGTAAAAGATAATATATAATTGAAAGAATGAGAAAATGACCAAATAAATTCAGTAAACATCGTTATTGAAGTAGGTTAAAGCAGATAGGTCAATTAAGAATGATATAATAATAATAATAATAATAATAATAATAATTTGTTTAGAATTTTATTTTAGAATTTATAGTAATGATTTTTACCGATCCTAAAATGATGAATTTTGTAACGGTGATAGTAAAAATGTATTAAATGTTAAAAAAAATATAATAACGAATATTTATGCTAATTTTCGAGTCAATTAGACATTTCATTAACTAGTTATAGAAGCCAACGCCCATAAGCATGACGTTTTGAGATAAACGTGTTTAAAGTTCGAAATTTCATCCTTCCGGAACTCGATTCCATTCTGCATAAAGAAGTGCTGTTGAGTTAATTTTCTTTAAATTTCGCCATTGAACTAGTTTCAGTAAAATAAAAACAAAATGAAACTTTTTTTAAATTGCGAAATTTACATGATTTTTTAAAAATTTTTGTAAACTTCACTTCAAATGAAGAATTAATTAAAGCAAATTTATTAGACTACATTAAATATTACTCAGAAAATAAATTAATATTTATTTTGAAAATATGAAAGATTTATTTGAAACTATTTAACAAGGATTTGTTGTAGTTATTTGCAGGTGCGTGAAATGATTTTCATTTAGAGTTAAATAAATCTGAGGGATTCAATTATTTTCGAGGTATAAAATACATACATACTGAATGACGCTGTCATATATTGATATGTATATCGCTTTAGATAGTAAAATATTTTGTGAATATTTTTATTTTATACGACGAGCTAAAGAAATTGAATATTGAATAACGGATTGAAATGGGAATTCCAAATTCTATCGAAATGTCCGACAAATCGACAAATCTGTGCATGCCGTGATACTCTAAAATCCCACTGGTTTATTTGTACATATATATATCATTGCATATATGTATATAAACGGTGATGTAATGTGGCATCAGGAGTAAAGGAATGGAGAGAATGAAAAAAAGGCAAGCGCGCAAAAAAAGTATGTGTATATATATATATGAGTTCAGATTAAGACGAGGCTAAACTCTGTCTTGAAAGCCACAGTTGTTGACCTCATCGTAAGAAGGAAAAAGAACACCAACATTGATGGAATTTACCGCTTCGTCCATTTAAAACTTGCAGAGTTTATAGTTGGAAGTAGTAAATCGTATTAAAACAGATCAATTCAACACATGCATGAGGTATCCAATGCTCAACCTGAGTTTAATTATTGTAAAATCCTTAACGTCGATAAAATATATTTGAAATAAATATCGTATATAAATACTAACAATAACTCACATAAAGAAACGTATTTTATAAAGACATTTTCTTTGGAAAAAAAAAAAAGAAATGACAGCAATGTCCTATTTTTTTTCTCCAACCAAATCTTGTTTATCGAAAAAAATCATTTTTCCTACAAAGACAAATATACAAGGAATGGATGAAATTTATATGATTACCAAAAGTAAATAATTTTCCTAATTATATAACATCTCTCTTTATATGATAGGGGGGATTCCAGTAATTTCTTAATCAGATTTTGTTGCTGTTACAATAATACATTTGGCGATTCTTAATCTAATGGCGTTGCTCTGATGTGTCTGTAGTTGATGACTGGAAGCATTGTCCGGATAAATTAACTGATGTGGAAAAGGGGAATTGGTATATGTATTGTGTTGTGTGCAGACGAAGGGGCAATAGTAGAAGGTATTAGATGCGAGTTTCGTCCAATGTCGAATTTAGTTGGATTGGAAATCCATTGGTTGTAGAGTATTACCTCCATTCGGGTATCACCTCGGGAATAGTTTGCTAACGGATTGCACGAAGTGTCCGTCGGAAATGATGTAAACTAGAGTCAGTGAGAATAGTCCTCTTTCCACCAATGAATACCGTTGTCCATTGGGGTATTTGCAAATGAAATATATTTGAAATTCTACCAGTGCATATAAATATATAAACAGATGATTCAGCATATAATTTATTAATTATCATTATCTGTACAACAATATTAGTTATGAAATTAATAGCCATGCAATATAAACAAATATAATAACATATGAAACATGCAGAAATTATATAGAAAATATTGTAGATGAATTTCATTAAAAAAAAAAAAAGAAATTGCTAATGATAAATTTTTATTATCATTGAATTGCTGATGAATATTTTATTTTATTATATTATACATATATACAAGGGAATTTTATAATTCTCTAACGGAAAACAAAGCACAAGAGGGAGAGAGAGAGGGAGATAGAGTATTTGGTTGTATCTCGTTGAGACGTTCACGAAGCGAACGTTCATGAAATCGAGTCTCTCCCAACTAAATTGCGGTCATTATCTGTGATGGCGATGCCTCTTTTCCATCCCCCATCCCTTCGTCTTTGCTTCTGTTATATGGTGGTAGTATTAGTAGTAGTGTAAAGCACTAGAAAGTGCGCGGGCGAGACAAAAGTCGGGGAAAATAAACGGCAGAGAGATTCTCAGCTGCGTCAGTGAGTCGATATATAGTGTATATATTTTCTCGTTTCGCGTATAATCTCCGTTCACCTTCCACCCTCGTTCACCAATCCCAAGCCCTCGTTGTTGTTGCGCTCTGCGCGGAACGAACGAGAGAGCACATCGATTATGCAGTTTTATACAAAGTATATGTATACGGTATATATTCTTCCTCGAGGGGTGAAACATAGAATTTGCGAACGTGGAGATTGCTGTAGTGTACAATGTGCAGCTGGGTGTAAAGGAATAATAAAATTTCCAGTTGTTTTTTTTATATGTTCTATGTCTATTTATTCATATATTTCGTTGTTTGTGGTTGTAATGAAATACTTGGAGCACAATGGGAAACTGTATTTTGATAGTTTTATGTATAATGTACAAAACGAGTATATGATTTTCTTTTCTTGGTTTTTTGTTTTTAATTCTTTTATCAATTAGGGATGATAGTAAATTTACCGATTAATTCTACCGCACTTATGAATAAATTCTCGGCTGAACTTTGCCTCACAATATCGCGTAAATACATAAGTCAGCTGCAAGAGTTCTCTTGATTTAATGGAAAGGCTTGTACCACCCACAGGGAGATTCATTCAGGAAGATTCAGGTACTAGAGAACAAAGATTATCGCGCTGACGACGTTTCAGAATGGTCTTAAGATTTATCTCGGTAAAATTTCTCAGTATACTTTCAGCTTAGAGCTTAGACTCACCATGAATTGGGGAGGAAAATGAGAAAGAAGAGGATTTATATTTGAAAACTCTGAGAGTGTATATAATTCATCTTAACCTTTATATCATGAAACGCAATAAAATATAAATATAATTTTATCAGAGAAATATATTGTACAAGTGTAATGAAATGAGTGTTGGTCAGATTCAATATTACATCACAAGTAAATAATTACAAAAATAAAAGAAGAATAAAAAAAAGTGATTGTCCACTGGTGACACAGTCGTTTTTACTTTATCTTCTTTATTTTTCTCTCCTAGTTCCCAGATTGTTCTCTCTAAATCGGATTGTCCCGACGAAAATTCATCGTGACGTTGGATTCACTTGCGTTTATTGTACAGGTAGAATGAAGCCGTCACAGTAGATAAAAAAAAAAATACAATAGTGAATGAGACAAAAAACAAGAAAGAATATACTAGGGAAATAGCAATGGTTTTAGTCGTCCAGTGAGGTGGAAATTTGATGCTGTGGTGCGCAATAGAATTTTTTTCTTTGTTATATACAATACACACAGTATATGTATGTATATTTGTGAAATACTTGAAGCACCATATTACGTGTGAGAAATAGCCAGGAAGTATCGTGATTGTGAGCGGATATTGATAGTGTCATCTGCACGTTTGCTTTGAACGTCACAGAGGAAAATAATAGTGATATATTGTGGAAGAGTACTTGCTGCATCTGTCATGTATTTCCAATATAACTCGTCAACTTCTTTATTCACACATTTGTATTTACATATGTTTACATATCAACAAATATATGTATATACATATTTATTTACACGGAAATACGTACATATGTATGTATGTATGCGTAAAAAGTATATAGATATAAATTGTTCGTTTGGAGTAAAGTTGCAACTCTGTAACGAGGGAGAAACGTTAACCTCGTTTCGACGTAAAGCACGCCTCGAACGTTGGGAAATATGGCTTTTGGTTGGGAACGTAAATCCTGTCGAGAGGATGCGAGAGTGCTACAACGAGTTACGCGTACGAATATACAATGGTAGATTGTAGGAAGAGATGAGAGCGAATCATGTTAGTATGCAACGAGAAATCTTGAATGCTCACTACAATATCATTTTTTAACGTCAAAGCTTATAACCTTTTATTTTAGAGTTTTATTCATTTTTGTTTTATTCTTTCAAGTTTGTACTGTTAAATATCAATTATATTGTTTAGTTTATTTTAGTTTTTTTTTTCAGTTTATATGAATAAAAATGCGAGGAGGAAAATTTTTATCGTAATTTTTGAATGAATTTATTGAGATGAAAGATATAAAATTATTACTATGAAATGAAGTGTGAATAAATTTGACATGAATGTTTTATTATGGGAAGAGAATTTTTTTGAGGAATAATAAATGAATTTTTATGAAGAAATAAAGAGATAGTACTGTTGAGCTTTTATAATTTTAGTGATTCAGGTTTGAAATATTTGAGAATTAAAATTAAAAACAATCTTGTATTGTAATAAGGGATTAGTTAATTCAAAATGAATGATGTAAATTTTACTTTCACTCATCTTGGAATATTTAATTTGAATCCGTTGAAATTATTGGGACTTTAGCTCATGCATTATGAATAATTTGTTATTTATCTTTTAATTAAATACATACCATGTTTTTCTTTTTTTTAATAATTTTATATTTATGTACAATATATACAAACATATAGTTATGTTATGTTAAATACGATTTTAGCCATGAAAAAACGTCTACGAATGTTTGACATCCAAGGGTTTTTAGACATCGAAATATTTTTCACTGTCAATTGATTATATTTATAGTTTTTACTGTAAAATGCAGCCTTTTTGATGGTCCAGGGAATTGAATGAGGAAGATAAATGATGGAAATAATAGGTGAAAGGAAGTGGAATCTCTATTGATGTGTTCTCATTTCAAATTGCGATCTGTGTATAACGCCCGAGTTATTGTGACTGCTGTTGCTGTCAATAACTTTAGTACATCGGGTTCAAATGCAGCTCTCTTGAATGGTGGATGTTCTCACGATTGTTTCAGAATAACGATTCGGCCTTTGCAGACTGTAGAAATTCTGAAGAAGAATGAAAGAAAAAAAAAAATAAATAAAATAAAAGGCATGGAAAATAAAGTTATTACTGCTTTCGTCTTTTATTGTTTTTTCGAGTTTCTGAAAATGGTATCGATTATAGAATCTGTCTGTGTTTGCATGGATATACTAACGTGGGGTGAAGCGCGGGGATAATCTGGATCTTCAAGAACTTCGTGAGGCATTTCTCGTCCCTCCAGGTGGCAAGGCCTTCGTGGAAGAGATCCGTAAACTGAGAGCTTTTTATCTGAAAGAAGAAAAAACAATCCAAAGTTGTATCGTATCGGGTTACGACAAGTTCTTTACGAGTTTTCTCATAGACGACTCGAGCTACTGCAGTATCTTTCAACGTAAGATCTGTTTTTATACAAAAAAATTTCATCCTCATTCTATTGAAATAATTATTATGCAAAACGGAGAAGGTTAACAGAGTTCATTGTAGTGAAAAAAAGTATAGAAAAAGTGTAGACAACGATAAATTCTAACCGAAAACTACTTTAACCCTTCTTCATTTATTATTTTTTAAGTGGTATATAAAACCTGAGTATATTATTCAAATAGGTAATGGATGTAATTAATCTTTAAATTAATTTCCATTTTCCATCGATTAATTAAATATTTCATATTTTTTTTCAACTTGTACATGATCTCTAAATCATCTCAAAAAATTAATTTTATCAAGAATACACACACGATTTACAGTATATAAAAACTTATAACACTATAATCGATTTAATCAATTCACCTGATAAATAATTAGTCAGATTAGTAGTTGGAATTACATCTGGATTACCATCGTCTTCTTCAGTTTTTCCACCGAATGTAGCAATTGTCGGTTGTTGCGATTGTTTTGGTTTCGCTGGTGTTGCAGCATGTCTTCTCCACAGCGCCATTAATACGCCAGCAACAATTAGTCCCAATCCTGTCGCTGTACCGCCCAAACCAATTAATATTGGTGACATATCCACCGTAGAAACTGACTCGCCTGAAGTAGAATAAATTATAAATTTTTTCATAATTTTATCCATCTCTATATCGTTAATTCTGTTTCAATGAACACAAAAAAAAATAGCATGTCCGGTTATGTGGTTAGATACACTGGATGCTGCGCCGTAGCGTGAGAGGCACTTCGTGTCGACCAGTTCCGTGTACGAGACGGGGGAGAAAACAGAATGCATAATAATAGCTCATAAATTTGGCGTGACTCGCTTCCGGGTCTGCGGCGGGCCGGTTGGTCCATGTTTCAGTCTCGAAACTAGTGCTTTTCCTCAACCTACATCGAGTCGAATCCTCGCCACGTACAGTCATCCTATCGCTGTCTCACCACAAGCAAAGATGACCTGTTTAAATTTCCTCAATTCACTGTATCGTTAGAATACTATGTGCACATTTGCATTCAGACGACAATAATTTTGCTTGCCTCCACTGCTAACATCACGAGAAACGTGATGCGTTGCTATTTCTATTCAGCCGTTACTTGCCTCGTCGCATCCAATAATCTATACATGTATATATATATATACATATACAAATTATCTCTACTAACTATCGCAAGGCTATATGGTCGGACTAACCACATGGATTTTCCCTATTTCATCGAGTGGTTCGTGGTCATGACGTGGTTCTCTAGTTTAGTACACTACACTGAATGTATTGCAATAATACTATTAACATTTCATAATGACGTGATGAGCCGCGCGTTTATCGCGTTGTGCCATTACGTGCGCGTCGCTTATAATTTCGCTTTAAATTATAATCGAGATATGGTCACTTGAAGTAAGTTAGAAGGAGAGTTTGCTGTTTCGTTGAATGTATAAGCTTTTAGTTTTTGTGTTTGGAAGGTATTTATTGAAGTGAAAAAAAAAACACAAATAAAAAACTAGTGGGGTATTGAAGTATATTGAAGAGAATATTAAGCCGAAGTTTTTGGATCTTAATAGTTTTATCCTGATTTTATTGAAGTTTTTTTTTTTGAAAGAAAAAAGATTCAAAGCACGAAGGTACTTCAGTGTGTTTTTTAAACGAAGCAAATTTTTATCAATTCCATGCAGCATTCAGGATTTATATAGTTAGCATTTTACATAGACATTAAAAATAAAGCGGTGGGATTATAAATAATGGTTCATTTGATTTTTTATTTTATCATTGAGGATTTTTGTTAATTCTAGTTATTGCAAGTGGCATTTTACTATCATAATATTGAATTTTCAGTTTAGTGTATTTATTCATAGCATTTTTTAAAATCTATTCAGCCAATTTTTATCTTTAAATCAAACATATATCATGTTTAATATTATTGAGACAATTTTAATTAGACATTCGGCATTGTCCTTAATAATCAACAATAGTTTTTATAACAACGTTATTGTAAAACAAAAATTAATTAATTTATACTAACCTGTAAATTTAGCAACTCCTTTTAGTGCAATATCGTGCATAATTACTGGATCACTTGATCCCTTTATATTCACAGCGTAAAGTGAAACTGTTGTTGGTTTACGAATTTCTAGTTCCCAATAAGGACTTGTCGATTCCCAATGTTTATCATCTATGACAGCGACAAATTTTTGTGGCAATCCACCATCAAATCCTTGTATGCATGATATTCGTATTCTTGTGTCACTATGATTGTAGGCTGTGCAATTCTGTAGTGGAAATGGCTTGCCTGCGTCCAAAGAAGAAGCTACGAGTATTAAACATGATATTATGCATATAAAAATGTAAAACATCAATTTAATATTAATGATAAAAAAAAAAAAAAAAGACAAATACTCAAACTGTTTACACATCGCGTTAGAATATTAATTCGGTGAAAAAATTTAATTGCTATAATTAAGAATTTATAGAAATGAAAGCAATTTTGTTAGCTAAAAAATGTCGGTATGAAAAAAAAAGAAAATTGAGAATTACTAATTGTGTATTAGTACATTAAAATATGGTGTTGGCGCGACACTACATATAAATTACGACTTCAATTACTGCGGGATGGTATCAGGAGAGTACACCCTCATGGACATCCGTAAAAGTACTGACACATGTTATTTTGCTTTTACCCAAATGGTTTTATGTCAAAACTAATACCGCTAGTTTTGCGTTTGTTTCATACTACAGGTAGCTTATAAGTATTGTCCGCATACGCGCACAGGGCTTTTCATTTCTGCGGCGTCGTTATTTCTCCTACCGGATATAATACGAACGCGTTGTCCACTTCTGTATAATAGACATATTCAATTATAACTTAAATTAATTTTACAAACAACGCACATTGTGCTTGAATTTTAGTGTACATGTATGTCATTGTCGTTGTAACATATCATAATTCAGTACATTTTTCATTTATATTTAAAGCAAATATGCATTTCAATCATCTGTCTACTACATTATCAACAAATCCAAATGTGTGAATTTTTTCGACATTATTCATCGTTATATTACAATGAATAATTATCTTTCACACATTCCTAAATGTTATAATCGCAAAACAATTTTACACACTTGTGTAGTTTTGCAGTGTTTGCTTATGGAGTATCTCAGTTGGTTCGAAATTGGTTGTGAAGTGGTAAAATCCGATTCAGCAAATCGTGTATAGAATACTGAATGACTGAATAAATTATTGAAAATTTAGTATCTATCATTCTAAAGTGCTTGAATCACTAAAAAATATACCTGCAGCTATAATCTGATAGACACAAGGTTGTTTTGATTGCCCAATTTCATTGTTAGCCCAACATCCAACAGTTCCATAGTCCATGTCAGTTGCAGGTGTGTAGTTAAGTCGGCTGATAGTACCGTCATTGGTAAACTTTGTTGGTGAAATTTCACTGAGGTCACCGCTGCTGTTGAATGTCCAACGAAAGGTGACTAAGGTTGGGCTGGCTTCGACCTCACATGCTAGACTGATCGTTTCATGTTTGAGAGCTCCATGCAGTTGCTCTGCCACGTTGAATGGCAATGGTGTTACCTCCTCTTGCAATGACTTTGATGCATTTGCAAAATTTATCACGTGCTTGCATATTGGTGCAACTATAGGTTGAAGGTAGAGAGTTATTTTGTCGTCTATATGCTTGAGGAAAATATTTTATATAGTTAGGTATTTTCGCACTCACACATGACATCTAAATGAATGATATTGGACGTTGACTCGCCTTCTTTGTTAAGCGATAGACATATGTAATCACCAGCTGCATTCCGAGTTATTCTTTGGAGTACGAGTGAACGATCTGACAGTACAACTCCACCTGTTACATTGTGCTGAAGTTTTTTATCCTGGAGAATGTAGAAATAAAATTTAAAATTAATATCAAATGTTGAAATGTTCGTTCATCTGGGAAATTAATTTAGATATATGAGTACAGTTGAAACAAATAATGTTGAAGCTTTATCATATAGGTTTATACAGGAAAAGTATAAGAAAAATAAAGCAATTATTGTCATAAAAAAATATTAAGAGTGAAAATTAATTTTTTTTTCTTTCATTTCTTTAATTTTGTTGGGTTTTAGATTTTGTGATGAATAATTTGACGACTTGAGATTAATTTTTCATGACAATATTAAAATATGAGATAGTGGAAATAAACTGTGAAATTTTTGATGATAATTAGTTTAAACTTTTTTTTACTGCTCTTTTGTTTTATATTGTCGCAGCTTTAATACTG
>JAQQBR010000001.1:8981081-9088741 GCA_030347285.1 Microctonus hyperodae
GATATCTATACGTATGAGTAAATGAAGAATATTTTTCTTAAGAGTTATTTGCAATTAAATCAAGTGGTTTGATTAGAACAATAATGCAAAGTTATTTGTTTAATCAAATTATTATGTGTATGAATATATTATTAGACTTATTCCAAGTTGAATATATTGTACATGATAATAATATTACACGATACTCGTACACGAATTATTCATGCATGAATTTGACATGTGTGATTACATGAGACTGTTCAATCAGATCATTTTGAGAAGTTATATCTTTGAATACTATATAAGGATTAATTTTCAAAGTTGTATTGCTTACGTCTTGTCATAAAGTTTTAATTTTTCTCATGGATACAATTTAAGTCTGATAATTAATAATTATTACGTCTAATAAATAATTAAAAAATAATAAAATACATTGAATTAATTTTTTTTAATAAATTGGAAGGAATTTATTAATTTTTATAGCTTCAATTAATTTTTTTAAAATAATAATATAATTAATTATTTATAATAAATTAATTTTGTATAATTGTACGACTGATTATTATCATAAAGAATATTTTATAAATATTTTCATAATAATAGCAAATGACAATTGTAATTCAAAGAATTATTCTTTCATTAAAAACATTAAACGTTTTAATGAATAATTTTTTCACTTTAAAGTACATAAAAAAATATTTTTAATTTTTTTATTATTATTTATTATATATTTTTATATATATGAGTGGTTCTAAGTGGTTATTGTGGGCCAATAAAATCACGACTGGCATGGTGGGAATTATTTTACTAGGATTCATGGAAAGTTAGTGATAGTCCAGGTTTCCCGGTGGGAAAAGTTAATATCGCGGTTATACTACGTTGGATGTTACTAATTTCAAGAATAAGTATAGTCCCCGCGGGTATTTATCGTCTCTACCATTAACTTGTCGCTTCTACTTGTGTGTTCTCGTGTTTCCGTCGGGCTGTCACCCAAGAGAATGGTGGACACACGTAGAAATACACAAAAGCGTTCAGTATGTCCTTCCGTTTCTCCTCGCTTATTCTATCCGAGAAAGCTCATATATCTATGTATAAAGGGCGTCTCGTATAACCTTTACACTTGCATTTATCCCTATTCATGCGTAATATGAATTACATTGACGTTAAATTTCAGAGTGAATAACGGTAGAAATGAATTTAGTAACTTTTGAAATAGAAAATGATGATGTTGACTTGGCTAAAACAAGTTGTAGGATTTTGTAAAGCATATTTATTTATATATGCTTTTACGTATTTAATTATGTATATTTACTCATACTGATGACGTATATATTAATATTATAAATCATGTTTTATACTTATTAAACTCTGTGCGAAATGTTACATTCATCTTATAGCTTATGTCGGAAAAGTTTCGTCTATAATTTTATACAAGTTTAGTTTATTTTTTTAATTTTTACACAATAATTTAGTTAAGTGCTTCAAAAATATAAACCCTTCATAATGATTCATTTTAGTTTGTTCACAGCTATATCATTATAGGTTCGGCTGTAATTAATTTCACAGAATATTTAAATTGAAGGTGAATTGCAAAACCGTGATTAAATTAATTATGCTTTGAATTTAAATGCGGCAGCATTCATTTGGTGAATTTTCATTTTTCAATCTCATTTGCCGTGGATGTATGGATGTTTATTTATTTATTTTTTTTTTGTTCGGTGCATACAAAGCTTATGACAATAGTTTATCGGTAAAAAATTGAATTTACAAAATACACGTAGCGCCAATATTAAATGTAAAATATTTCGTTGGCATGATAATATCTATTTGTATTATTCAGAACACGTTTCGTATAAATCAGTGGCGCGTGTACACGTAGAAAAGCGAACATTGGAAAAGCTTATATATACACAAACACACGCATATGTATTTATTGTACTGAGGAATTTGAATATTTTGTGTTTTCATTATATGCATTTTATATGTTTATATCAAATGAAATATTTTTTTATCTTGTATTTAGATCGCTATAAAAGCAAATGAACTAATTGTGTGCCTTTAAATTAAATGGCGTCTAATTTAATCGTGAATTTTCGTGGGTATCTATGTTTTAAGAGTGGATACACTGCTGCAGGTTTTGTTTACCGATTCGGAACATTTAATTGAAATTCTATATACCTCTTTATTCACAGGATTAGTATAGAGCCAGTAACATATATAGCTAGTTGGCTTTTCAACGGTACAATGAGATAATAATAGAAAAAAAAAATGAAAATGCATTGAATACTATTTGCCAAAATCATTCAATGTACCTTTTTTATTGTATGACTGTGGTTCAAATCCATTTATTCACTGTAGGATAATTAAATTTCAAGAGGGAACCAATAATAAAATTTAAGAGTTGAAAAGTTAGTAGTTACCTATAGTGTACACCTGGAATATATAATATTTTTTTTTTTATAATAGCAAATGGGATTGTTTGATATTTTGCCAAAAAATTTATGCGTGATGTATTTATTTGGAGAATTCTAGAAATTCTATAATATATTTAATAAGAAAAATTTTTTTTATCTTAGTGTATTTATTTTATATCATTGTAGATAATTAAAAATAATTAGTGGAATTTCATCAAGCAGTTAATATTCAATATTAATTCCCTGTAATTTGTTTGATCGTTTCATTTATCAATTTATTTTAATTATGTGAAAACGTTTATTTTTCTTGTAATATATTCACGAGCTTATTTTCGTCATTGCTTGCTCGTGATTCCAATTGAATATATTTTCACTTTGATCTCAATACCACTTTGATATCAATATTTATTTATAGATAACAACTTGTATTTATATGCAAGATGCTTCATGTGCGAGTGAATTTAATCGTCGTCAATTAATAAAAATTTCCCAGCAATATTTCTTCATGTCTACATTTAAATTCACTGATGTAAATAATTTTATTTTAGTTAAAAATTTTTTATAATTTAATATTCGAGATTTATACAGATAAATAAAATTGTTTTGACTATGAAAAATTTATAAAATTAATAAAAATATCATATTCATCATGAAATTAATACTTGAAAATAAATATTATAAAATAATGCGACTGATATGAAAATAATTTTAAAATATTAAAATAATATTTTGGAATTATAAAAAAAGTTTTGATGTGAATGGCAATATTTTTACTGCATTAACACATTCTCCAGTGATTCGAGTATTGATTCATTTGTATTTAATTATTATGATTGTGCGCAGTGTAGTGGATCATATATTGAAAAATAAAATTGTCGTAGCACGTTATATTGGTAAAGTAGTCGATGCATGCGATGTTGTGTACTCGTGTATATGTAATATACGTATATATACATACATGTATTTCATCTCTTCCCATGTACATGTTTGAAATACATGCATTGAATGCAAGTACACATAGAGCGATACTGCAAATGTTTTACATAACCTCATGCGATTTAGTGACCGTGTATCAGAGTCGGTGGTTGTGACGATGCAAATTTATCGTACTCAAATGAAAAAGTGTGAACATTTTTACGGATTGACAAACTTGCCTAACTTTTACGTTCATATACACGACGGTTGAAAGAGTATCGGACAATAAAATGGTCGAAGGATATTCGATGTATAAAATGTTGTAGAATAGTGGGAAAAGGCTATGCGGAATTTATTGGTTTTTGGTTTTGAAATACACGAAAACGCACCGTTGGGACACTGAATGAACGGGAAGTGACAATGCTTGGCTCGTAAATTTAGAATAATTTTGACGCAATCGACATTTTGTTTGTGCACTAGTTTCACAGTCCATCAGTCGATATTTCTCACTATTGAACGAATAAAGTGTAATTTCGATCATCCGTGACCATTGATCGAATAAAAACTGTATAAAAATAATCGGTACTTTCAACATTTCTCTGGTAACGCAATTATATATACGAGTTATATATCCATTTGAAATAACATTTTATCGTTTAAGGTTTATTTTTGTTTTATTTTTCATTTCGCACCATTGAAAATGTCTGTGAAAATCAGGTTCGAGAGATAGGAATTATTGTTAGTGAACAATAATCGTGAGAATCCGCACGTTCACAAGTTCTAAACGAAAGAAGTTATGATTCAGTGTGCGAATTATTGGATATAAGTTGTTGGCAAAATGTCGAAGCCAAAGAAATAGAATTGATCTTGTGCATCGAACACTTGTTATAAGTTATAAAACGTCTTGTAATTAAAGTTTTTCTTATGAAGGAAATTCATAGAGTGTTCGTCTTTAAACCTACACTTTTTAATTTGATACTCTTCACGTTTAATTTTGTGATTGTGAAATATTACTTGAGAACAAGTAAAGCAAGCTTAATAATTCATTGTTTATATATTTTTTCAGAAATTTAAATTCAAATTATTTAAACCGTAAATCAATTGAAACATCTATTTAATTATTTAATAATTTTATCCATCGAAAAATTTATTTTAAGCAAATTAAGAAAATTATTTGAATTTATTATTTATTTTAAATAAATACGTCCCTTATTTTTTTCTTCCTTGGTATAATTCTCAAATGATATTAATGATATTTATAAATTTTTTTTAATATTTCTATGAAAATCGCATGAATTTCACTTATAAACATGAATATAATATTGATAAAAATAATAGTTTTATTATTAAATAATTGCAAATGATAGAAATTAATTTTTTAATTTTTATTATTCTGCATTTTAACTTTAATAATACAACTTACCTTATGATACCAGACGAGTTTTGATGCTGGTGGATTAGCTTTGACATTGCACTCGAAATAAACATCATCACCTTCTTTGATAATTTCTGGATTTAATGATGAACCCATCCTCAAAGTAACAACAGGTTTATCTACAAAATAAAATAACAAAATAAATAAAATGAATAAAATAAAATTATTCATCATATTTGTGTAATTTCACAAAAATTATAGAAACTTAATTTAATATTAATATTTCATACTTTATTATTGATATTAAAAATTGATCTCATTAAATAAATTATAATATAATATAAACAGTAAAAAAAAAAAATATTCATAATGTTTATAAATATTCTAAATTTGATTGCAAGTTATTATACAGAGTTAAATACTTTTCATTACTATTCAAAATATCAACATCACGTGAAAATATATTTTACATATTTCCAACGCACATTTGGATGTTTATACATACAATTATATCAACCAGCGTGCCAATAGAAATTAATTCTGTATGTAGCTATTTGGTGTTTTGGAATTATCCAATTGATGAATACTGAGATTGAAATTAATCCTATTGGTACTCTACAATGAGGTTGTTATCGTGAATAATTATATAGAATCAGAAAATATTAATAATAATTGTATTGCAAACGATGATACAGTATATAATATTCAAATGGAACAGTATTTATAAATTGCAATAAATTAATCACAATGCATAATTGTATAGAATACATGTGATTGATTTGAATTATGTAAATTCTATTTACTCTCCATAAATTAATTGCACTAGAAATTGAGATAGAAGAGTTGATTTTCGAATTTAAAAATGAGAACGATTTTTATTTATCTATTCAACGTCACTTAATTAGCAATTTACTAAACCTATAAATTATTATTCAATTTTATTTGTTGTTATTTTAATTCGTTTGAATTCAAAGTTATGTAGATATTATTCAACGGTTTTGCTATCGATTTCTAATCATCGATGGTATTAGTTAATCTGCAAGCCTTTGGACTGGACAGCACATGGTCATCAGATGCGATATGAATTTTGCAACGTAAACCAAATAGATGAGAATATTATGGAGAAGCCTTCGTAACTGTCCTGACCGTCTTATTGTCTGATAACCCGGTTGATATGGATAATGCGCCAAGATATTTGTTGAGATGCGCCAGAAGGGGTGCGGAAGTCAGGGAACTGATAGGAATCCCTTTGTTGGGTCATTGGGAGAGCATCCAATAGAAGTGACGTGATAGCTCACGTACCGTTGAATGGAATGGAATGAGAATGAGTTGGGTTTTTTTTTTCTTTCAATATAATATAGATGGGAATGAAGGAATATGTGTATTTAAATATAAGCATACGAAATCATAGTCAGTTTACTGTTTGAATTTTTTTTTGATTGTGTATTTTTATTAGGTATTGGTGTATTGTGATGATAACGCGAATGATTGTTTATTTAGTTTTTTCATTTGTTATCATAGACTTTGTGATGAGAAATGTATTTAAATCGTTGGAAATTTTAAAAAGTTGATATTTTTTTATAAAAATTTATCGATAAAGGGATGATAAGAAAAAAGTAGGTATTGGTGTTGGCTGAAGTCTCACATTTTGTGAGAAAGAAAAAAAGAAAATAAAAACTATTTTTTACGAGTCTGAAAGTGCACGTAAATGTGTGTTAAAGTAGAGATATATTTGTTGTTTGATGTTTGCTTGTTGTCACTGTGACAAATATTTTGTTTGTTCGTGAAAATGACTGAATTGGAAAATTGGGGAATTCGTGCATTATAAGTTCATATTGGGAAGATGATAAATTGTATGAAAAAACTAAAATATAAATTTTTAAATGGTTGATGAAGGGTATCTAAGTGTTTTTTTATAATAAAATAAATTTTTTATTCAATGGTAGCGCGTGAAATTTTATAATTCAAAATTAGGTAAATCTATGTAGTATAAAATATATCAAAGGAATTTTCTTATATTTATTGGTTTGTCTTATTCGCGATTAAAAATACAAAACAAACACAGTGCGAGCTTTATCTACTTTTTTCTTCTTGTTATCTCAGCATATTATATATATAACTCTCGATATATAGAAGAGGGTGTAAATTATCAGAATTAAACATTAGGCATGCCGATATTTCAATGATAAAATGCTACATAATACATGAATAATGTGAACGGGAGTAGAATTGAAAGTCGATGTTCTCATTTTTGTTCATTGGGTGGTCACTTGGCGCCGCTAGACAATGGACGTCATCCCCCTTTTTCGTTGTGTCGTAGCATTCGCTTACCCACGGAATTTATCGTTTTCACGTGACTCTGACAATATCCAGTTAGGTTTCATGAACAATTCGTGTGCGCCGGTCGAACGTCCACGAGATTAGCGAACCCAGCCCCATTCGTAAGCAAATGAAGCCTCGCGTACTGAATTTTCTCTACTAGTTTACCGAAATATATAGGGAATGCTCGCCCTTGGGAGTATTCAGGCTTGGATATTTTCTCTCTTCTACTTTGCGAATTTACTTTTAATTCTACATGACATAATAGACTATGGAAACAGAATGAAAAAAATAATTCTTTTTTTTTTTTTTCTTTTACCCCATTTCTCATACTGTATTATATACTGTCTTTCAATAAAAATACAAGAAATAAAAACAGATTGTGAGGAATGTAGATTAATAATTCTAGTCTCATAATGTCGATAAATAAAATAAATATTTATCTTTGATTAAAAAAATATAAATCGATTGTTCTTTGTTTTTTAATATTTAAAAATAGCTTTTATTATTCCTAATTATAATATTAATTCGATGAAAAATTAATAGATTTACATTGGCTTTTTATAAATACTTTATTTCTCTACTTCAATCAATGTATTATAAAATTACTATGAGTTTGTTTAAAAAGTTTCGTTGAAAAAATCATTAAATAACAGTCCAGATCTGTCGTAGTTTTGGTATTCCTCCATGAGTTTCTCTGGTTATCCGGTTATCTGTCGATAAACTAGCTGCAGATGTGTTGAAATTTATAACTCCCCAGTGTAAAATCCATTGTCGTCGAGCAATGCATCATTTTTTGCATTCAATTCAATATTTTTTCACCATTTATATTGGTAAACTAGTATCTGTATAAAGTCCTGCAAATGATTTCTACCAGACTATAAAATTACATACATTATAAATATTATTTCAATTTTCTTCTTGATTTCATTTCCCACTAAATATTTTGTTCATCCTCATGTTGATGTAATCGACAAATATTTTCATTAAAGAATTATTTTTACTCTAGATTTTATCATTTTGAGTGATGGGTTGAATCTATAAATATTATATTTATGCGTATATCACTGATTGATATTGGCAGATGTGCTCGAGGCTGAAGAGTAATTCAGGATCAAAAGTAGCGTCGAAACTAAAACCATTCGTAAATATTCATGCGAGTCATTTTGGATTCCCGATGGCTTCATATATGTATGCATATACGTGTGGACACGGTGTTGTAGCTTCGGTGGTTTGGCACACGCAGTACAATATCGGCGCTCGGAGGGAGGGTAATTAATGCAATTAACCTGGTCTACCATGGGTCTTTAAAGTTGTGGCAAATTCAGTTGTATAATCGTATGCGTAATGCTATTAAATACATTAACTATAGCTAGATCACAATATAAATACATGTATGTATATTATTCAAAAACAAATATAATGTAATAAAATTGTAATTGCTAATTAATCGCACGAAAAAATAAATCGATTATTATTACTATATTTAATAAATCACGATTCAAAAGTTTATTTGCTGAATGCAAAAAGAGTATTATAATTTTATGATACATGATATTTATTTTAATATGAAGCATATAATCATAAAAATGGTATACAGTATCGATTGCGGTTATGTCAGCAGATACTATGTGTATTATAGTTGTCATTTATTTTCATGCGTTTTATGCTGGTATGATCCTGATAACGTGTACGGAATATATTTAAACATTAAATGATGGAAGAGACAGGTAGTTGAATGGCATCTCTTGAGTTTGAAGGGAACGTAAATTTTAAATGGTCTCATAAAATTGCAACAACGTTTCTATTTCATTCTATAAGATGTACATGGAGTACATATGTATAGGTACATATGTATGGATAAGTATACAGCTGCAGGAATGTGTGTATATATATTCTCCTGCGATTCTGGAGAATATATATGAAGGCAGATTTGGATTTGAATTTATTATAAAATCGAAGTTATTTATTTGGGTCGATTGAAGATATTTTTTAAATTTGTTGGATTAAATTTTATTTATAATTAAATTAGAGGGACATAATTAATAGTATGTATATGTGGAGGGAAAGTGTGTGATTGCAGGAAAGATGGAAATTTTAATATAGAAAATTATTTGAGGTTTAATTTATTTATTTATTTATTTTTTTTAATGATTTAAAAGGAGAAACCTTTCATCCAAGATGTGTGTTTGAATGTTGTAAAGAATTATGTGCGGTATTTATTGTATTGTTAGACATTTTACCAACTTGATTAACTTTCTGGCTTCTCACTATTATGATAACCAAATTCATTGACGTCGGGTTCTTCTTGCAATATCATCTTGCTTATATGGCACGAGAGCGAAGATTATATATGCCATTTTGTATGCATAATTTATTAGACATAAAAATATTTCATTTTATGCTTGTACTTATACTTACTATATTTGTAAAACTCAAAAGAGTAATTTGAGTGTTTAATAAACGCGAAGGAATTTGTTCGTCTTTTTATTAGTATACACTCGATTTAAATTTAGGTTACGATATATTAATATATGAATAAATTAAAATAATTCGAAATAAAAAAAACGTTTTTATAATCCTAGGATTGAAACGTATTTTTAATTGACTAGTAAATTTTTTTATAAACTTACTGCATACGCAGAAATATTTAAAAATATGTACTGAACACGTATGTATATTTACAGAATAATTGATTCGATCTATTTTGAAGTGGGTGGATGTACGTTATGCATAACAGATTCAATATATGTATCCACTATATAGCCATTAGCTTTTTACAATATTTTTGGATTATCTATACATTTTTATATTGCCACTATGTTTTCTTTTATTTTTATTTTAATGAAATTATTTATTGTTGCGATATGAATATTTTCTCTTTTGCAATTTGGGTCACTGATCAATTGTATGTGCAGTCGCGTTCAAATTTGTACATTTATCAAGCTTCGTTGCATTGTTTTTACGGCTCATATACACGGATAGTTGTGATTGAGATCTATGAGCATAAATCGTTCGACCAGAAAATTGCAAGTTCTAATATTTTGTTATACTTTTTTATTTTTCTCAATTTTTTTTCCATAGTATCTTTGTTTTTTTCTCCCGCTTATTTCTCCATCTTTGCGCTATTCCTCTAGAATAAACGCGTGCGCAAGTTTATGTACATGTGCAGTGTGTCTGTTGTTAGATGTTTTGCAACAGACTCTGATAGTATATAGACGATCGTAACTCTTTCAAACGACTTTGTAGCAAGTTTCATCGTAGCTTGTCGACTTTACGATCTGCTGGGAATCTCATTTGATATTTTTCCGAGCTCTACACGACTAAATATATTTGCATTTCAATCTCATTATTATGAGAGCACGTGCTGTTATCGTTACACTGTGTGATTTTTTTTAAAATTACAATGTTCACGTTGCAAAATATCTTATCACAAAGTTATTGAGTGAGAGCGAAAGAGGGTGAGAAAAATGCACGTTGATGGTGATTGAAGGGATGGAATAGTTGGAATTTTATGCTAGAATTTGGTGGTTACGGCAACACCACTATTATTTGCACAATTCAATTGACTGCTCACAGAGTGTGGAAGTGATTTTTTTTTTTATTTTGCTATTCGAATAGCTGATATTATTCGAATCCCGAAAACTGTTCGTTCGATCACATGAACCCATAAAAAAGCCTTTCTTCAAGAATCATTCAATGCATTTCAACTTCACGATTATTTTCCCCGAGGGAATCACCAAAGTTTACGATCCATAACCTATTACAGACCAGCTGTTCTTTATACAGAGGAAACAGAATTTTCCTATACTTGCAGATTATTTTTATTATTTTTTTTTTTTATAAAGTTTTCGTTTATTATATTATATGATTAAACAATCAAGAGTTAATTAAATTGTGTAGTTAATTGTAATCTAATTTAATCATAAAAAAATGAGAATTTTCAGGCCAAACTCTTGGAGGGTTTAAATAATATACTATTAAAATAAAATCAGTTTCATTTAATTTAATTTAATTTCAAGTGTTTGTAATTATTAATATCGAAGTTCTCGAGTCAAGAATTTTCTATGATAAATAATAATATAATGCTCTTGAAAATAATTGAAATGAAATGAAACATATATAAGTTGATAAATATATTATGTAAAAAAAATTGAGAGAATTTTTTTATGTAGTTGATTACATATTATTTTTTAATGAATTATGTATATTTATTCAATTGTAATATGAGAATTCAATGGTTCGATAGTTTTCTTTAGACATTTTTTTTCACGATGTAAGTATTTGAATTTTTATAATCCATAAAAAAATGACTAGTCTTTACCAATAAATCTGTCATAAAAATTAAAATATTAAAAAATTATTAGAAGATTAATAGTTTTATAAACTTTCGAAATTATAATCGCAATATATATATATAAAATATGCTGGCAGTATCTGAAAATCAGTGAATTTCTACCTGAATAGATTTGTGATATTTTATTAAACAAATGGTAATATTTCCTGAGTGTATGCAAGCAATATGAAAGAAAGAAAACATTTAATATTAACTAATGAAAACTTTTCTTATTTTATATTCCATATTATTTTTCAATATATTTATTTATGATGTAAAATATAGTTGAATGCTCACGTCAATATCAATGATTTCCCCTGCCAATTAATATATTACAGTAAAATCAATTGCGTAATCGAACTATAAAAGCAAACGAGTAGTACATTTTAAATTTCGTCATACATCAGTTAGATAATGAATATTGCATTGAAACAACAATATGTTTGCATGTATAATAGCTATATTTGCTACATCAGACATATATAAATAAAACTTAGAAAAAGAGAAAATGATAATAAAAACAAGGCAAAAAATAATGAACATGATTTAAATAAGAAAAGTTTTGTAACCGTGATAAATTGGTATGTGTAAGTCTTATGATATGGTTCAGTAGTATCTCCTATCAGAAAAAAAAAAGACTCTTGGCAGATATAATAAGCACTAAGTTCTTTAAAACTGGATACAACGTAGATAAAAAATGAAAATAAAAAGGGAGTGAGCAGAGGAAGTAGAGTTTGAGTTCTCACATCTCGTGTGGTTGGTTATAGAGAGACGGCGTCGCGCGCCAGAAGCGCCCAAGGCACACGATGAATATATTATATACGGGCGAACTCTTTGGAATGATTATATGTATAAGTTGGAGACCGAAGCTGAGTCTCGTGAATTTCTTTAGAGTACCCCCTCGTGCTTTTAATATTTAATAAACTCGACGTTTTAAATTGCGAGGAAAGGCGCGCACCGGGACTGCACTGGTGCTCATGCGAAAGATGGAGAAAGACACACGGTAAACGAGATTATGGTACAGAAAGAAAGAGAGCGCGAGTGAATAGAAGCAGGAAGGTTGAGGAGGAAAAAGAAATGAGACAAAAAATGTATGTATACGAATAGGGAGCCAAAAGTTAAAGAAATTCTTGAAAAGAAGGCGGCGCCTTCAGATGCTCGTGTACCTCAACAACTTGACGTCGTTAGTTTTCTTCTTCTATTTTTAATACATGTATACATTTTTTTTTCTCTCCGTTTTATTTTTTTATTTTCACTTGCGGTGGGTGAGATGCTCGTACAGCGAGTGAGGTGCAATACACAGCAGCACTAAATTGAACGTGAGGGTATGGAAGCGCGTAACTGTGGGCTGCAACGACGAGTAAAAGGGGTGGCTGATGTTGGGTGCACACGACGTGCATGTGTAATGTACGCGACTTTGCAGTGTATAGAGAGAGGGTGGGAGAGATGGCAAAGTGGTCGAGAGCGATGAGAGGGAAATGCTTGGCATATTTCCGAGACCTCACTTCCATGTATGTGTATATATTATATATGTATACTTGTATTTACCATGACGAAAACGTTTTGGTCCACGTAAACTGAGTATATCGTGTATAAGTGATGAATGAGCGAAGAGAACGACGAGAAGATGAGAAGTGAGGAAGAAGTACGAGAGGGTTGGAAGGTCGACAGAGGGAGAGGGAGGAGGGCAGGGAGAGAGAAAGAAAGATCGTTGGAAAACGTCAGGTTGACGTCTTACAAAATATGTATGTATATGTATTATGGGGTGGAAAGTGAGGGGGTAGTAGTTACCGACAGCTACGACAAATTTCTTGGGGTTTATCGTCGTCTTGTCATCTGACACTTTTGGTAAACGCGCCAAAATGCCCGCACATCATATACTCTCGATACATGTATATAGCTTTTTCAATAGACATTTCCGAGCAGTTAGTTATTAAATTTATATAGTTTGGAATATGAATATATTTTTTTTTCTTTTTTGAATAACGTTGTTGAAGAATTTATTTTATATGATGAAGAGAAATATTTTATTACCGAATATAAAATTTATTTTGTATGTTTTAAATTAGGAAATGGTTGGAATAATTTGTGAAAAATGTAAATAACATCTGCGGTAGAGATGAAAGTTGGATGTAAATGAGATGGAAGAATTATTTATTTTTACAATGTTGATATTACGGTGTATTAAATTTATAATTCATTCGTTTGTGGATTCTTAGGAATATATAGTTCGTTTTGATTTCATGTTGATAAATTAAATGTACAGTTAGGAAGAAAGATAAATTTCCCCTATAAATTAATCAAAGTCTATTCAACTTTAATACTTTTTTTAATCAGTATATTCATAATGAAGAATAAATTTATTTACATATGAAATAGAAATTATTTATTAAGAATATTATTATTTTACTTTTTAAAAGTTCGATAAATTCTATTTCCAATTACGTATTTAAATATACATACACTAATTTCTTTGTTGACATTTAAAATAGAAATATAAGATGAAAATCATGATAATTATGAATAATTAATTTCCGATTATTTAACAATTATACAAATATGAGAATAATATATTTTATTCTTGAGATACCTTTGTTTATATTTGACTTTTGAAAAATACATGTGGCCATTTTTCTCGGTTTCAACTTGATGGGTCCAATAAAATGTAGTGTAATGGCACCAATGTAGATATATACTCATGCCTGTATATAGTATATACATATACATGTTGTCTACTCAGCCAATGAAAGTAACACAAGTACGTGCGAGTACTCAGAGTGCCTACTTTTCGCTCTTAGCTGCACACGCTTTTCCACCTACCAATAAATAACCTGGTAAGAACGACGCAGAACATTTATCGCGCTGTGTGATTTGTGGCGTGAAACCGACTGGACGAAGGGGCTTTCGCCTGGGTTCGCCACGAAATAAAAATAATTTCACGGAGGGTTGAAAAGTGTTTCCGGCAGAGTTGCCACGCTTTTTCAGAGCGAGTTGGTCGCTTCGCTTTTTTTTTTTATCTCTCGCTCTCTCTCGTTTATCTTTTTTTCTTTTTCCTTTCTTTTATTCGATCCGCCGCCTTTTTCCGATTCAATTATCAGTACCTATAGATTGAAAGTGTACTTTCGTAATCATTCGACCTATTTATAATTTTTTCAAGACAGATTATTCTCATTAATTCATTTTAATTAGTCACAAATAATTTTATTTAATTAATTTAAATAATTTAATGTTGACTGTAGCTAAATTCTCTCGCGGTATTTATCTAAAAAATATTTCAATACTCGAATTAATTATTATATTTATTGATTATTTATTTATTTATAAGTTTAAATATATTTTTGTAAATTTTTATATTAGTATAAAAAATTATTGGAATATTATCCAGCATATTTGAAGCTGAAAATAACATAATAACACGGGAATTAGCGTCTTTTTACCCACTGGATTTCTTTCATTGTTCAAAGAGGATTATACATTAAAAAAAAAAAGAATTTTGTTTTTTTTTTGCAGAAAACTTCTTTAGAGTTCGCTGGGCGAAGTGCCAATTATTTTATTCACC
This sequence comes from Microctonus hyperodae, assembly GCA_030347285.1. Classification (NCBI taxonomy): domain Eukaryota; kingdom Metazoa; phylum Arthropoda; class Insecta; order Hymenoptera; family Braconidae; genus Microctonus; species Microctonus hyperodae. The sequence goes on from JAQQBR010000001.1 coordinate 8,995,979, forward strand.
ATTTCTCTATACATGCGAATTATACATAACACTTTGAGAGTTTGCGCCATAATTGTACAGTACATTTATGTTGAATATATAAATGCATTGGTGTGCGCCGATAAGTGCTCTGGTTTAATGCAACCTGATGCAAGGGAAATTCATTAATTAATTAATCTGTCACTAACGCTCGCGATGATGCATAGGTATATTATTGCACAAATTATTTACAACATCTATTATTCCGTTCGTAATATAATGTGTATTTTTAATTATAATTTACTGCGTTGCAATCGAAATTAAAAACTAATGCAAATTCGAATTTCGATACGTATAACAGTAAATTATTCTTTTATATTTTCAACAAATGCATCGAATGATAAATAATATAAGTGTACTTATATATAATTTGAATAATGGTTGAATTTTTAGTGCATTTATGTAATTTTTTTTTTTATTAAATAAAGTTTTACATTGATATACAAGAACGTAAAGAAAAGTTTTCTTATACTTATAGGGCTTTGAGTTCACGAGTTTTCTTCATCTTAGAATGAATTTCAATAGTTATTTACATATGTACTTCTTTGAAGATGAAGGAAATCCTGATCTCGAGCAGTGGAAAAAAATTCCAGAACAGTAAAACGATTTTTAGAAACAGACTTTTCATTTCAATATTATGATTGCATGTAGAATATTGCTATTTGTTTAATGAAATTGTTGTACAATTTCTTTGGTTTAGTATTTTAATTAAATAGGAAAAACGTGTTGATTAAACTAAATTACTTTATAACAAAAATAAATAACCTATTGAAGAATTAACAAGCATCGAATTAGCTCCCACGAAACATCTAAATGCAACTCTCGTTAAGATAGTTATGACGCTAACAATTTTAGGAGGTTTTAAATATTTAATTGGCTATTAATTGTCATGTTCTAGATAACTATCGCGATAAAAAGTACGAAATTACTTTACTATTATTATTGATTCGTTCATAAAATGATAGTTATTTTTTTTAGCTGACTTTAGAACTTACAGTAACAAAAAAAAGTGTAATAAACTTGAACTGAATTATTCTGTGATTTTTTTTATCACAATGGAGAAAACATATGATTGTTTTAAAACCTCAAGAAACATAAAATAGTTTACACAACAATTATAATACGTATAAAAAATTTTTCTCACTGATTAATAAAAAATAATAATTTCGATATTTTTTTTCTTGCAAGTAGAGACTATACTAAATATATTCAAATAGATATTGTAATGTAATTTATTTAGCATGTATGTCGTGAATTTTTTTTTAATGTTAGGATATGTATTATTATTGATATTCGTTAGTGCATTGATTTGGATTGAATGTTAATAAACGTGAATTTATTCAAGTCAAAATTCAATTTATTCAATAGACACGTGAACTAAATTAAAATCGTTAGGGTTTTTCGCGATGTGTAAAACAAATCGTTTTACCAACTGAAATGAAATTCCGTAGGAGACATGAACGCCTTGTCAATGTTGCAGTAACAAAGAATGAGGCAGAGGTAGAGGGAGAATTGTGGCAAAGGAATTTATTGGAATAATCGATTTTATTTTCCATTACCGAGACACCTCAACCTCGTCAAGTGTGGCTGGAATTTTTGTCGTGAACCATACGAACGGATGGATTTATACTGGAAGAATTGAATAAAATGATCTTACAATTTTTAATTTTCAATTCTATGTGTCATTAATTGGTTCTTTATCACGTATATTCGCTTACAAAAGCAGTTATTCATCACCTAAATATGGATTAAAAAATATCCAGCTATTCAAACTTGCAATCAAAGTACAAAAATTAAAAATATAAGATTGAAATAGGTTAATAATTTTATCAATTAGCCGATATCACCATTCTTACATTTTTATATAATTAAAATATATATACACAGTGTATATAATTATTGATAGAAATGTTACTTACAGTGTACAGTTAAATTCCATCGATCTTCAATAGCTGCCCCAGATAATCGTGGATTCTCTGCCCGGCAGATTAAGTACTTGCCATCGTCCTCGTGACTAGGATACCATTCGAGCAAACTCTCGCTCGTTGCACCATCCTGTAACTGATTGAACAAGAGAAATATACAATGAATGAACGGAATAATAGATAGAATTTGATTGGTATTTACGATTGAATATGTACATGCTGATTGTACTTAAAATCAAACCGCAATTTTTTTTAATTCAACGACACAAATAGATATTCATTGAAATAATTCTATGATAAAAGTATATTTAATAATATAATGTTAAATATTATATTAATATGATTTATTAATTCCCAATTAATTTTCATATTGAAAGTATGGAAATATTATCGTTAGGCTGAGGTAACTATCCTCTCTTTATTCACATCAATTGTTACTTTGTTAAAGTGATACTGCAGCTAATTGCACCACAATAAATTGATGATATGTAAATTACTCAAGTTCTACTGAAATTTCATAACCGCTCGGGATTCGCTCTTCTGCCCTCCACCGACTGCTACCATCCGAGCTCCCTTTTCTCTCTTTCATTCCGCGCGAATTAATTCAGTGATAGAGCGGCTGCGACAGACATTTCCATGATAATTTCGTGGGTTCGCTCGCTCGCACGCCCTCAATAGATGTGTCCTCAATTTCATTCAGTTGAATCTACTTTTCGACGAATATTCGTTCACAATGATGGCCGTTATTCTTTCGATCACTTTAGTCTCAAGAATATTAATGGTCACGATTTATTCTTTCTCTATAATTTTTTTACTTTTTATTATTTTAATATTCAGCAAGTTCACGGGAATATTATATTTTTTATAGATTATATTTTCATTAATAAATAAATAATGAGCATCTTTATTATTTTATAGATGGAAAAATATGTAGTGGTTTGTGTGTATAAAATTTTAAAAGTAACACAATTTATTTTTTTTTATAATAGAAAGCTTTTGCGCTGTTTCAATTACTCTGTTGCAAAGTAGCGATGCATGTCATCATTGATATCTCTCTATGCAATTTATGGCAGCAGTATTCAATTAAAAAATCGAATGGGTTGAAGAGAGATCATATGTATACATGTTTATGATTGTGTTTTTGAACAAAATTCGAGAGACTGATACATATCAATTTTTTTATTTCATAAATATCAAATGGTTTGTGCGATTTAATCATGGAGGAAGGTTTCAGATCAGTTGTCACGTCGAAAGTCATTTGAATTGCTCGGAATGTTATTGGATGATGAATGTAGCACAAGGACAAATGGAAGTGACTCAACATAAATCCTTCCAAAATCCGACGCAGAGGGAAACGGGGAAATTATGTTTTTTTTTTCCCTTGAGGAAAATAACGGATTTGAATCTCAGTGGAACGAGGAAATAAAACTAACGGCCGAGTCCAAGCGCTATGGATTGTGAATGAAACAAAAAAACACTGAAAAAAAAAGTATCAGTGGCATGAAGGGCCACGGCTAGGTTAAGCCAGATTATGAAATAGACAGCTGTGTATGTACACGCTCCTTCTCACGAGTCCGAATGCATTCTCGCGGAAATAACAATGCCAACTTCAGTCCAGATGATTTTCTCTTTATCACTTGCAATTCTATATCAAGTTTTTTTTAAGCTTTTTAATGTTTTATATTTTTTATCTAAATGATAATTATCATCGCAAATATGAACGAAAGAAAATGATGAACAATTTTTAATATTCTTTAAATAAATAATAATTATTAACGCAAAAAATAACAAAAATAATGATGAACAATTATTAATATTTTTTATATAAATAATAATTATTAACTCAAAAAATAACAAAAATAATGATGAACAATTTTTAATATTCTTTAAATAAATAATAATTATTAACGCAAAAAATAACTAAAAAAAATGATGAACAATTATTAATATTCTTTAAATAAATAATAATTATTAAAGCAAAAAATAACTGAAAAAAATAATGAACAATTATTAACATTTTTTATACAAATAATAATCATTATCGCAAAAAATAATCGAAAAAAATGATAAACAATTTTTAATATTTTTCATATAAATAATAATCATGACGCAAATATAAACGAGAAAAATTGATGAATAATTTTAATAAACAACGATAATACATCCTTTTAGATTACTCGTTTTATATGCATACGATCAGAATTATTATCAGCATAAATGATAATTGTTCCCTTGAGGTTTGCTAGCGGTAAATTGCTTTCTCTGAATTTAGTTGCCCTATTAATGTAGTTGATATGATGAATAAGGCGCCAGTATTGTCTGACCTTTGTCTTTAATCTTCTGAGGCGTGTCCTAGTGAAATACATGTACGCAACATTGAATATTTGGCTTGTTCCTTTGACCTGGTAACATTCTCCCTCCATGGATAAAATTCACTTTTCCATGCATTTGTATAATTTAGCACTTAGATTCCCTTGCCACCAGCAATTGAAGATGTAATAAAAGTGAATGTGGATTGGAGCGCCATGCTTAGAATAGGGGGTTGCCCTTGTGGCAATTTTATTCAACTTTTTTTTTTATTGTAATCATAGCATTGTCTATTTGAATATTCAACGTTTCGCTTTTATATAGATTGAAGTATTTTTGCACTTATTGAAATGATAATAACTTTTTTTTATACTCGACACGTGGCTGAGTATTGAATAAATACAGATACTATTATATTATTTAAATACGGAATATTCTAACCCTCTCAGGAAAATATTTTGACATCTACTGATATGGTAGAAATTGAATTTGGAAAATTTTTTCGTTTTAAATTAGTTTACTTTGCTTGTCTAAATTCTTTGCAGTAATCAAATATAACTGAAGTCTAGGAATGTCTTGAGAAGATATATTTTTAATAAAAGTTTTCTGATATTAAAAGAACCGATTCCATGAAAAATTGAATTTTGAAGATAAAAATAAAAAAAAAAAATAAGAAACTACTTGAAAACGCTGGTGTTATTTTATCATTTTGACTAAGTATCGACATTGGCCATAAAAATATTGAATCAAAAATAATTCTTTGATATAATAATCAGTATTTTTTCGTTACAATAAAAATATATAATGATAATTTTATGTCAGAATAATAAGTACATATACCTACACCAACTATTTTTAATCTTAAATTATTATTTTAAGCCTCGATTTAAAAAGTGTTAGTGGATAGCATTTCTGCAGAACAGTATTACGTTTAGTTAGACAGATCCAGGTGTATACTAGACATTTTTAGATTAAAGTTGTTACTTCAAGCTTCTTTTCTTTTTATCCAGTGGCGTGACAGTTATTTGTGTCTAATGAAACTAGTGATAAATCACTGAGGATTGTCGGATTAATTCATGCATCATAATCAAAAGATGAAACGTTTTTCTAATTTAATAAAAGTCTAAAAATCATTTTATTTATGTGTAATTAATATTTAATTTTCTTTTTATAATATACAATGAAATTTTCATCATGTAGATATGTACGGAATCAGTTGAAGTGATTGAAATTTATAATGTTAAGATTAATTCTGTAGCCCAAGTAGAAATGTATTGCACATGGATTTTATCGACAATGGTATGCCATTGAATTCACGTGCAACACTATACTTTTATGTGACGTATTAATGTCACATGAACAAGCGAGACTGCTTGACCAATTCTGAGAGCTTTGTATACTGTTATTGTTCTGTGCACAGGCAATTTCTACTGATGTTCAAGATTGTAAGGCTGTGCTTGATAACGTGTTTTAAGATTGTTTTCAATTGATATCGTTAGCTATCGCATTTTCTTTTACGTTTAATTTTTGTCTTTGATACATTTATTTATAAAAAAGCTGTTGCGTTTCAAGAGATATTTAGGCTGTTATAGATATTCTGTGTAACAAAGAGATCATGTTGTGAAAGCAGAATCTTTTGTATTGTATGTAATATTAGTGTGTTTTATTTTATAGCCTTTTATGAATTTTATATTAATTCAACAAAGTGGATTTTTTTATATGAAAAAAAAAAGAAAGAAACATATTTAATGCTGGTTTATGGATTGAAAGAAGTAAATGCTTCTCTTTGGGTTTTTTCTGGTTTTATAATAATCTTAAATAAAGTTAATTGTCACTTATAATTTTGATTAACTTCCACTAATGAAAAGTATACTAATATTAAAATAATACGAAAAATTATTTTACATTTGAATAAGCGAATTTTTCATTTCAAGTTGAGCGTCGATTGAATATGTATGAAAATATTTTTTATTTCCTCAGTATATATTATTTGTATACAGCAAAGTATACTGTCGAGTATCAACATTTTATGTTTATTTATTTTTCATTTTCTACTTGTATTTTAGTATAAGCACAAAAGTACTCGAGGTTTTGAAGAGAGTTGATGAATTTTATGAAGAGTTGCACGTCGAATGAAATGTCCTCAAGTAGTTCACAATTTTCCACCCTCATATTACATACACAACAAGAAAAGTCAATATTAAATTATTAAAAATTCAAGAAATAACATATAAAATTATTTATTCAAAACTATTCAATAATTTTTCATGTGTTTATAAATTAATTTTTAACTCTGCGACAGTTTTAAGTACGTAATGTATGTATCATCATCACATTACATTTGATGCCAGACCAGAGGGAAACTCTAAGCTCATGCATTAGGGAAAATCCAATAGGATATGGTCATGTCACATTCTCGAGCTCGACAGTTGGATGAGGTGTCGGGAATAGAACTCATTTCCGACTTTTGGTCCCTTTGGGAATTTAAAAGAACTGCTTCCTTGACATAGCGACTAATTTCGATTTCCTTTCCATTTGAACTTACAACCCGTGACTTTTCCATTATCTATAGTGTCCATACATATTAGGTACAAGCATAGCTATAAAATTATATTTGATTTTATTTTATATTACTTTCAATTCAAATAAAAATTGAATCTCACATGTTATACATAAACCTTGATTCGTTTCACATGTATCTCTTTCATCGAGGCACTGTAACACTTTCATATGTATAACATATATGATAACATTAACACCGTTGTTAGATTCAATAGAATTCAAGCATGATTTCAGATCAGTGCTCCATGTGCTTAGAATTAATTTCTATATTAAAAGTGCAGGATTTATATTAGCTTTACTTGGACAATTTATTAATTATTAAACTGAAAGTTGAGTAATTTTTCTAACAATATTAAATAGAATATTTTTAATACTTATTTTTGTTTATCATCTGAGTCAGATAATCATTTAATTTATTGCAAATTATTTTAAAATAAATATTCACGAATTGATTTATAATCGTGCGTAAAAATATTCGCTGAATAAATCTACCATTTTTTATTTCATTTTTAATTTTTCTCATGATTGTTCTTATTTCATCGGAATATTTATAATAAAACACTGTGCGCAAATGTATTCATTGGACACAAATACATTTACTTGTACATTATATAAATATAATAAATACATATTTGCATATATACTATTGAATAGCGATGTGTTTATACGATCATCATAACTGATAGAAATAAAAATATCTCATGCATATACAATTTTTTTTTTATCTATTATATATGTATAAATCATTGCGTTCTACCCTTCGGCATATCGTATCACCCGATAAGTTCTCAATTGCATTTTTATGATTTCATTTGTATCGTAATCGGCATATTATAGTCATGAGATCCAATGCAATGGATTATGATACAATCTCAATTTAAATATTAAATATAAAATTTGAGTGTAACCACCGAACCATTAACTCAAGGGCAATTACATTATCTCAGATTGTTTTGAAATATTGTTTGAATAGAAAACCGTAGATATGACTTCTTTGAAAGGGAGAAAACAAACGTCTAGGACAGAGGCACAACCCAACGCAAAGACAGAGGACGAAAGCTGAAAGTAACGGGCTTCGAGTGCAGTTGGCACGCGACCACGCCCGTCGCATTTACCGACCGCGCTTTTTCATTCCGTTATTTACTTTTTCTTTTCGTCTCTATCCTTCGTTTTTCCTCTCTCTTGCCCTATCTCCCCCTCGATTTTTCGTTTTTTTTTCTCTCCATTCTTTTTCGTTTATTGTTTGAGCTTACTCGCAATTTTCCATTTCACGTTTATAGGACCTGGGTCTTTGGTCCAGTGGGAAACCTTTCTCTCGCTCTCTTTTTCTCTATATATACAGTTCATATATACATACATAAAGGCGCATATATATATACAATACATATGTATGTATATGTGTGGCCTCCCGCGAAAAGTAGAAAGAAAAAAACATTTTACCGAGTACGTACTCCGTGAAGATGATTAAAAACCATTCATTCCCTGTGACATTTTTTTTTTATTATTTCTTTTTATTCTATATTCGTTATCCGACTCTCTGCGTGCAGTAGTGTACACGCCACTCGATTAAAATTCTATTCAACGTCCATTTATTATCCCGCGGCGATTTTTCCCGTCTGGATCTTCACTATAAATATGAAACTGTTTGTTATTATACATGACAGGCATTCATAAGTACAAAATATAACCGGAAAAAAAATTGTCAAAATAAGTTTCTACGCATTTCCCACGGGACGCTTATGATATACATAAATCTATATGTATAACAGAGCATGAGATGATTTAAAATTCTGAACAATGTTGAGTGCGAGATCATAAGTGTGACGTATACCTATCAATTATAGTCTCGGGAGAATCAAACTTTGAAAGGTATATGCATATATGCTCACGCATGGATGATTATATATTCATGTAAGAATAATACATATGTATTGTTATTCATATCAGTTTTATCGACTTATTTGTTATGTATTAAATTGTAAGATTAATGCGTTGAATAGAGCCATTGTTGCGGCAGTTTTTTATAAAAATGTATTATGCATTTGCAGAATAAATAGTTGTGTGTATTATTTATTACAGTATTTTTTTTTGCTTACAATTTTTGGTATATAAGGATTGGAATGTTTGTGGATTTTTGTGACTGGTTTTATAATTTTTCTAATTTTTTTTATTGCAACAGACAGCTTTATGCAAAAGTAGAAATATTTTTCATATAGATAAATGTAAATACTTACGGCTTTGAATCCCGTTTTCAATTGTTTCGATCCTTTCCACCAAGTAAAATTCGCCGGTGGCTTTGAGCCACTACTGCGACACTTTGTCTTGTATCGTTTTCCAGCAGAAACAATTTTTTCTTTGCCCAAAATTTGCACAGTCAGTGGTCTCACTGCAAAGTAATCAAACGGTACTTTGTTCAATATTATTAATTAAAATATTAATAAAGGATTTATTGGATTTGGAATATTGTGTAGTTTATGTAGACGCTTTGGGTTTTTATTTTGGAGTATAAATGTAAACGTGGATTTATCCACGTATTCTGTGCTCCATTAAAATACATTAAAAGACACATGAACACACTGTGTGCTTTTAACGTGTATGCACATAATATCTTTCATAAAAACTTTTCTCGTTACAAACGTATAGTTTGCTAGAGCAGAGAAAACGATACGCACGCGAGGAAAACTTTTTTTTTTATGTAAGCTTTGTGTTTAATCGTTAACGTGTGTGAAGTTGAACTTCATTATTTACGTGGAAGGGTAATTCGAAATGATGTAAATCAACATTTCAATCGGCAAATATGAATTTGGATTTACTTTGTAAAAGTAATAAATATTATATTTGAAATAGTTTTTATACAACTTTGTAATTTACTTTATATTTTTCAATTTGCTGTCATAATTCTTATCTTATTACATTGAATAAAATATTGTGAGGCAGCAAAACTTTTTTTTAATGATGATAATTATCGTGGCGAATAATGATTTTGAATTTTCTCGTTAAAATTTTTACAATACTTTTGGAAGTTTAATTTTGTGATGATTTTAATTGAGCAGCAGATTCTATGGATGGAATTTATTGTTAAAAATGTTAATTAAATAAATTACATCAGCGGAAATTGACTAAAAAATTTTAATTCACGTCTCTTGATTTTATCTTTAATATTTTTATTGATATAATTAAATAATATTTTTTTCTTGTGAGAATATATTTTCAGAATCGCGATAAATACTTTGACATATGATTTTAGTTTATTGGTTTAATTTTGTTTGTTTGTATTAACATTAAAGTTCTTTGTAGGATTATTAAGTGACCAATAACCGCGATATATTATTAAAATCCTTTTAAGTGATGTTACTCCCTTAACGGCCGCATCTTGTTCCTGTCTACTCTGCATCCCATATTGAGATTCCACAACGGAAATTCAATTTGTAAAGCAGAATTAATCTCCTTAAAGATAGAATTACCTGATGAAAAATAATAATTTGTTTAAATAGAGAATAATGTGTCGATAATATTTAATAACATTTGTGTTGTGAAATTTTAATTAAATTGTATTAATTTAAATTGATTTTGTTGCATTGCTTTTGATATAAGACAAAAAATACAAAAACAATTAAACAAAGTTATTAATTAATTATTTTTATTGAATTTCCCCGCCATTATATATATTCAGTTTTATTTAATTGAATATTTTACGTTTATTCAATAAAATTTGCGAAAAAAATAAATTTGAAAATTTGAATATTTTTTAATAAATATAATATTAATTTGTCTACAATTGTGATTAAGATAATGAATAAAAATTAATTTTTTATTTCTTAATGAAATTATTTATTATTCAAAATATTATCACATACAATAAAATAAATGACAATTTTATTTTATAGAAGATATAAATGTAATATTTTTTGATTGATTTATCGTAATCATTTTTAATATTTTCTTCACTTTGAAACTGCAGTTAAAAATTAGTAATTCGAATAAAAAAATTGCATTCCAAAATTTGTTTATATTACCAAGAATATTTTAGTTGTACAAAGATTATAAAATATACAAAAATTTAATTTCCAAATATTTAAGAAAAAAAATATTCTTTTTATAATTATGATTTTTTTTTTCTGTTTACAGGATAAAGTACGTCAATCTCGTGAGTAAAATTGGATCATTGTAGCATGCTTTGAATATATTTATTTTAAAAAACTGATGTCAAAGGTTCGTAAACATTGTAAAGCACAATAAAAAAGCGTGACAACTAATTTTGTTTGACCAATTATCAAGACATTAATTGTATGATCAGAGATAAATATGTATTTATATATTATTGAGATAATTTAACAATGACCCGAGCACTATTGCACAAGCTCCTCCTATCAAATTGCGCATGCGTTTATCCAGGTGTGAGGTCATATTTATCCTACTCTCTACGTCGCTCGATGTACACTGTGTAATTAATCATTTTAATAGCTGGCGGATAAGCGCTGGACACGAATGTTTACCACGTTACCGCGCACGCCCTATGTTAGCAAAATTCATATAACAAAATGAGTGTCGTTATCACAAAATGTATTTTAGCTTTGGAACGTATGCTTTTAAAAATTCAGATGAAATCGAGTAACAGCACTACTAATAAATAATAATGAGATCAAAAATTTATATATTATATTGTGTGGTAATTAAGGAAATAATTTAGGAAAAGTTGAAACAATAGCATGAAAAAATAAAAAGTATTTGTTGAAGAAAATAACAAATTTAGATTGTATAAAATCATTGGGATTTTTTTTTTTTAGTTCAACGAATATATTTTGATGGATATTAGTGATAGTGCAGGTATGTTCGTGATATGTAAAAAGTTTAATGACATTCAGAATACTGAAACTCGAACGTTATCAAAAGTGTCCTTTTTGAAATGAAATTTTTCAATATTTTCCGTGTACGAATTTAAAAAAGTTTTGAACAAATCAGTTTTAAATTCAGCATAGATATCATCAAGTGAATATCACGTTATCGAAAAAGCTATCAGTTCTCTCATATCAGCAGCCATTTTTTTTTTGTTTTAAATGGAAGGCCAATATTTCAACTACAAATCGTATCTACTTTTTTCCCTGGATTTCTGTTTTAAATATCACCATTTTTCAAATTGTTATCCTTTTTTTTTTTTTATTTTTACACAAAGTTCCACGTGTTAACGTGAAACATTTGTATAAATGAAAAGTTTTCGTCATTAAGATTCCTCAACTTATCATCACTATTTTCTTATCAGCTATAATATATTTTCCCTACATATACATACCAAACATCTTTGTAATTATTTCATTGACTTTCAGAAAATAATTTCCACAATCCCTAGACATATCATTCCACAAATTTTTCCGAACCAAACTTTTTCCACATATAAATTTCTCTCTAATTTATTTTAGATAACACAAATATTATAATTACCCTACCATTTTATATATAAACATAAGTATCTTACTCACCCGTTACTACCATTTTTTTTCCCAAAGTTTGTTCATAAATAACGATTAAGAATATTAACCAGTCACCCTTCGAATCCCTTTTAATTTATGTAATATATTTTTATTTTTAATGTTGTTGTCAGTGGTTTTATTATTTTAGGTTGGGATATTTTAGTAGGTAGAGGTTTACAATTCGAGAGTTTCTGAATACTTTTTTATTTCGCTTCCATATGACATTCCATAAACTCATATTACACTGTAACATTCTAACAATAAAGCGGCTTTAATGGCTAATGATAATTCAGAAGTTTGAGCCCAAGTCATTATACCTGGCACATGCGTAAAGTCTGACTATTGTCATGAGCTATCTGATATTCGGTCGCTTTGTTCTCTTCTTGTTGTAACCCCCTTGAAGAATAGTGCACAGGTGTTTTCATGTTAATAACAGTCTGAGTCTAAGGCGAAACTCAATGGTACACGTATTCTGAGTGCTACCGAAATGTACTTCTAAGTTGTATCCTGTGACGACATTACAGTCCCTATATTTCACTATTCCACTGACGAAAGGGGAATGGAGAATGAGCGAAAGATGAATAGAGTGGGCGAGAGAATACGGACGAAAGGGAGAAATTGCAAAAGCAGCTTCAACGCACAGTTGTCGGTCTGACGCTAACAGAATTTATCTACTTGGTGTTCATTTACTCACAAGACTGTGCGTTCGGTTGTCACAATGTCGACGCGCTTTGTGGACACAAGAAACATATTATCACATAATGCGCTTATGAAAACAAGGGTTAGTTGTAAAAATTATTTAAATAAATTTTTAAAATATATTTTCTTCATAGTTTCATCTAACAAAATTTCATTAAATTGTAAAGGATATTTGTAGTATTATCATGGTATAGATAATTTTTTGATACTTTCAAAAACTTGGACAGTTTTATTGTTACTCTTACATCTTTTTAAGGTTTCATTCAATTCGTTGGAAGAGTCTCAACTTTTATCAATTCCTTCCGCAATAGCAAAGGAATTTTGTTCCGTACAATTTTATGTATGTATATTATCATATGTATACATACATATATATGTGTGTGTCTGTCTTTTGTAGGTATTGCTATCTTGCGTCGCCACGGGACATGATTTAATTTAAACTTGTTTTCAGGAACTTTTGCCAATGTATTTGTCGAAAGCGCTCAATGAGAGAAGGGTGAAAGCCGTTAGTGATATATGCGAAAGCGAGTTCGAGTGCTTACGCTGTACGTGTTCGTATTTTCGAACATTTATAGCAATTTAACGGATATCATTCCCAGAAATCAATATCAATTAGCGCTGCTGCATATATAAATTAATGCAGTGAATAATATAAAGGTCTAATTAATATGTATCACTTCATGGAAATATAATTGATATAGGATGTGATTGGTAGTTTATTAATTTTGGTTATGTCATTTTATTTTTATATATAAGATTGTTTAATTCACTGGCGATGCAGTATATTTTGCTTCATATGTCTCGATGTTTTCAATTTGAAAAAAAAAAGGAAAAAAAAATACAGCTAACTGCCTTTGCGTTATTAATGTTATCAATTGCACAAGGTTTGATTGGTTTTTGACGTTGCTATCGCTCTCAACCAATACGTGTCAGACTGACTCGATACTCGCGCCTTTCCCGTAAAATCGGTGAAAAATGTTTTCAATTTCGAGCAGACAAATTAAATGTCGTGCACGATTGGTCTTTTCTTTCGTTTTTTATATATATCTATACGATTGGACAATTTAAATATTCATTTTTGTCAAATTCGTTTACTCGTATTGATTAAAAAAGGCGATTCTCGATTTTATTCTTTGATGTGAATATACAAATTTTAGTTTGATTTTCGAACTCGGGAAAACATTTATAAAACATTTCAATTCGATATGAATATTTTATTACTGTTAATGTAGTAATTAATAAAAAAAAAAAATATTCGTACATAAAATAATGAATAAAATAATAAGGATACTTTTTTGAAAATATATATTTTATACATTGCTATGTGATTTAATAAATTCGCCATCAAATTTTCTACTACTCACATTACAGTTTATAGAATTTTGTATTTTAATTTTGTTAATTCAATCATGTAAATTAATTCAAATGAAATAACAAAATTGGAATTAAAACATAAATTGGATTTTATATACAAAAAAAAGAAAAATTAAAAATCTTGTTGAAACTTCAAAACACCAATTAAAATATCCATAAACAAATATCTTATACAATTTTAGATTGCATGTAAACATCTCTATACACTTCATTAAATATAAAGACTTGAGTTTAAATACCCTTTCAATTATATTGGCTCTACATCGTTTCACAACCACATCAAAGCAATCTCTAATACATCTTTTAACGGTCAAATGCAATGGCTCACAATTTGAACTTGATTTTGGGATTTATCTCCCGATAGTCACTTGATCTTTAAACCACACATTTGACTATTCACCAAGTTTTAGAGTGACAATCAACAAGTTGCAATGACTATTAGGCTTTAGATTAAATCACAATACAAACTTCTTCAATTTTGGAAGTCTGTAGTCAAGGCATTGACTGTCATTACAAAGGATGAGTTTCAGCATTATAAACTATTTCAAAACATACTGTAACTTATCATTTATTACAGTATACAAATGATTTTAGTTAAAGTTTATACTTGTGTCGTGTTGATGATTCTGGAATGACTAAATTAAAAAACAAGGGGAGAATTTAGTGAATGATGGTTACTTACTAATGAGTTCAATGATGACTGTGGTAGATGGTGGCTCAGCTCGATGAGTGTTATTTGCTTTACACGTCAATTTAGCGTGATGTTGACTGCGAGTAAGATCCCAAAGAGTAACACGGTTTACTGTGATGGAGTTTGTGTCGCCTGTTGATGTTTGAGTTTCTTGTACTTCATATGTTGTGTCGATCAATCGTCCTTCGAGAAACCACACAACTTGAGGTTTTGGTTTTCCTATAAAAAAAAAAAAAGCAGAATAAAATAAAACAAACAAAAAATATTTTTAAGAGTAAATAGTTTTATATTAATGCTTGGGAATAATATTATTATTTAAATTATTAAATGTTGTGTATAACAGTAAATATAAATTAATTTATATTTACTGTTGAAGTATTTCAAAACATCGATAAGAGTATTTAGAAATGTCAAGAATCGATTATTGAAATTAAATAATATTCATTTGATCAAAATTAATATTTCTTTACAATCAAATATATTTTATTGCTATGAATTCTATTTAATTATTGTGTTCTGAGAATATTTATCAGCAACTTTGTATTTAATTGAACCTAAAGAGAAGTTTATTAATTCATTAATTAAATTATTGAATTTGAATTTCAAAGTTTAACAAAATTCCTCAAAGTTTCTGCAACAGCTTTAGCTGAATTATTGTAATAAATATTTTCTCTTGTAATAATGAATGTTAATTATTTTTTTTTTTTATAAAGTATTGAGCTGTTTAATCCATTACTTAAACACTAATTTCGGAAAAATTATATATTTATTCGAGATGAATAATTAAATTGATGATAATGATGAATTGTCGGTTTGATGCTGAAGTAATTGTTCTATCATTAAAACATGAATATAGATATTAGGGTTGTGTATTCTGGTATAATGAAAATGGATGTCGCTTAGTATCAGGATTAATGATGTCCAATCATACACGACAGCATTTATGCGCGCATTAGCAACGTAAAGTATAAAGTTTATTGGAAAATTCTTATTCATGGTGACGAAGTTCTATTCATTGTATTTCGTTCAATAAATTTTGATAGAAAATGTCAGATTGAATTTAATAAAAATAAAAATTGTAGCGAATGTAGGAGATTTAATTGCTTATTATTTTTAAACTTGCATATTGATTATTTAGCAAATGTATGAAAATTCATTATGGAAATAGAAGAAACAAATGAGAGAAACGTGAACAATAAAACAAAATTTAATAATAATATACATGTGAGATTAAAATTCATTCAATTTGAATTATTTTCCTGAGTTGGAAGTTGAAATATAAATATATTTTTACAACTATTTGAGAGGATTTTATACAAATATGTAATATATAGTTTTATACAACATTTTACAGAAGAAAATAAATAACTTTTATACAATATTAATTTTTCAACATGCATGTGCTATCAATTGGGATATTTATTATTCAGATATTAAAAGTTTTGTGTGGATAGAAATTATTGTTATAATAAATAATCAGTTTTTACGATATTCTTTTTTATTGAAGCATAAAATAAACATTAAAAAAAAAATATTAAACTTTTAAAATGTTCGATGAAAAATAATTTAGTTTCGCACGTTAATGGCATCGACAATCAATCAGGATCACGCGAAAGCGATAACAACAGCGATAGTATTTTACGTACAATCTCGTTTTTGATTTGAAAAAAAAAAATAAATAAAAAAAAAAAGAAAATAAAACATGTGAAAAAAAAATATAATACAGAAATTGCTATGTTGTAATTGTTTGATAAATAATAGTCTATCAGCGTGTTGAAATTTTTTTTTTGTTATAAAATCGTATATACAGTGATAATATTGAATTTAAAATAACTACATTAAAAGTTTAATTAAGACTCAATCGATTTTTTAACAATGTAATAACTCAAGTTTTACTCTTTTATTTTCCACATTTTTTTTTATTCATCTTGATGATCGCTAAATGAATTAATTATGTTACTAATGAAAATACATGACTTCCATTACAAAATTTTCATGCACATGTAATAGCTTTACTTGAATTAACAGCGGAAGTAAATGCTCTTTAAAAAAAAAAATACCACATAAAATATGCTGTATGATTATTTCATGAGAATTGTGTTGAATAAGATATTACAAAATCTACATTACAAACATGTTATTTTTAATTACACTATGTTTATACAATAGTATACATAAATAATTATTCGAAAAAAAGTGATAAAAACTCGAAATAGTCATACAAACAATTCGAGGTGGCTTTATGCGAATCATAAAAAAATATAAAAGTATTTTCGAGCGGCAATTTTCATTGATTTTGTTTACCAGAGTCTTTCCTGTGCGCCACTGTGAGACTTTTATTCCCTAATATATTTGCATATCGTATATTATCCATCCCGCATAACAAATTTAATATTAACTTCACAATTGTACACGCGACAATATTTCTACAATTTTATTTTCATACGCACATACATGTATATTTTTTTTTCCATTATACTTTGTTATTTGCGAGGGTGCCAAATGCAGTAATAACCTATTTCATAACGGTATACGGTTTTAAATATTGTACTTTTTCATTTGGTCAAATGGAAGCGTGCGCGTTGCTTATCCGTATAAAAATAAACTGAGAAATTCGAAAGAGAAATAATAAAGTACAAAGCTTCGTATGGCTCTTTTCCCTCGGAGAATCGGCCAACCATGGTTTTCCGTACCCGGAAGGAAATAACAATTACTTTTGGTCACGACGTACAGTACCATGACTAAAGCAAAAAGACATCCGTACATATATGTATATATTTATATAGTATGTATAAATACACTGTGTTTGTCTTAATGCATATCTCTCATTCGCCCTTTTTTTTTTCTTCACTCCATTTTTCTTGCCCTACTACAAATTGAATCGTCAAGACAATATACAACGAGTGTAATTCCAACGAAAGCCAGATGTCATTGTGAATGTATCTCCAAATTGTCTTAATGGAATTGGCATTTTTGTTTACGCATATCCTTTGTATAAATAGTCGCAATAGTATTATTATTTGATTTATTGTAAAAGTCCGTGTGGGAGATGCGTGGACAAAGTTATAGGATTTTTCTATTGAATGAAAGATACGAAGTATTTGTAGAATATCTGTGAGGTCGCCATTGGAATGAGGGAGTTGAAGGGCAAGGAAAATCATGCAATTCAACCGAAAAGAACGGAAATATAAATTTGTCAAAAGTTCTATTTGGTCTGTGGGTCGTTCAATTCTTTCTTTCTTTCTTTCTTTCTTTTTATCTTTTTTTTTTTTTTAGTCTTTCTGTGTATGTGTATGAACAAATGGTTCATGCGATATGTGCATGTGGATAAAACTTCACATAGTATAGTATAGTTAGTTCTGAAAGTTATCTGTCTCTCGTTACCCGTCCGCCCATTGTAACTGATGGCTCATCGAATTTAAATAAAAATGTGAAAATTCGCGTATACTACGGCATTTAGATCAGAAAAGTATTTTACTACAACTACAAATTTTTATAGTTTTTTTTTCTTTCTATGTTTGACTAATTTTATTACTATTGTTGAAATAAAGAAAATTTACGATTTTATTACTAGAGGTGAAATAAATTGTTATAAATAAAATAAGTGTAGGTATATAATATTATTTTTTATGTTATAAATTTTTAGAATTTGATGTTTTTTATAGTAGTATTATTTTAGGAATTTTATTATTTGTTTATTTAATATTTATTTTTTATTTGTTGTAAGCAGAAATATTTCTCTCGTTCATTAGTCAAGATTATTTTTTATATCAACTAAATATTGTATGTCAGTTTTATCAAGATGTAAATGTGAAATTCAGGTGACAGGTTGACTATATATTAAACTCGTTGATGCAATGTGACAATAAAAAAGTCCATCAAAATTTTTTTTATTATTTTTTTTTATGAAGTTGATCTGAATGCATCATCGGGAAAATTCGACAGAGTAATAATAACTTTTATAAATTCTTCGAATAAAGAGAAACGTTTTATGACACTACAAATTTTATTTGTTATTTATAAAATTAAAAACAGATGGATTTTCATGAAAAGGCAACTGCGAATTTGTATTTTAATTAAATAATTTTATAAAATTAATTGTCACTGAGTAACTATAAATGGTGAATATGTTATGAAATAGCGATAATTTTCATTACAAAAAATATAAAAAAATAAATAATCCAAAAATAAAATGATAAAGTTGTGTCAACGTTGAAGAGAAGTCATTCATTGCTAAGTTTAGTTTTGAACAGGTTATAGCCTGTGGGTTTAGTTTTATCCACAGTGTTAGTACTCTCTGATAGTACCCATCTTTTTCCTTTTCTTTTTTTTATCATCCGCTTCCTCGCGTCAGGCTATATCACTTTATTCCATTCAGTTTATCTCGGATTACCTCTTTTCAATTATTTAATTTTTCGGAAATTAACAAACTGCAGGTAATTTTTCATTCACAATTTATTTGATAAGAAACTTCTAAAATTATCTTGTAAAATGAACAAATTTTCCATAATTATTCTACGCAATAAAGTTTCATCAGCATTAAATTAATTATTTATTTTCTTGTACAATATATTAGTGTACAAAATACGAAAAAAGGCAATTACATCTTTATCAATAAAAAAATAAATAAATTATTCTGAAACTTTACCGATTTTTATAAGAATTTAATGAGAATATTCATTCAATTGCATTTGATTATTCTTTTTTTTTTTTCAATGAAAATATTTTTATACTTGAAGTTATCGACTTGGTCGCAGTGACTCTATGTGAATTTAGCGTTCCAAATGAAAAATCCTATTTCCCCTAAACCGCGGGGAGTTTGGCGGTTGGCCAATTCCATTTAGAGCCTTTGGGTACACTTGAGGTGAAGGAGTGAAATCGTTTGGCCCAGACGAGGACGATGCGAGAGTCAAGTGTGGATTTTTGGCTTCTGCTTTTTCGTAGGCTCCTCGCGGCGCGAAACGTTGCGCTCCATCCAGTGAATCCACTTGGACTTATGCCAATTTGATACGCGTTTATTTTTCTCAACAGCAATCATTCTTTTTTCAAAAATTCCGAGCTAAGGGTTATCCTACATTCGCTTCCGGTGTACGCTCGTGCGCGAGTTACTCAAGCCAACCTACTGTAAATAGAACTGTTTAAATGTGACTTCAGAAAATTCTGAATCGATTCGTGAACGTTTGCTCTCTATTAAACGTGCACGCGCGTCAATGCTTCTATATTACAGTATTCAGTTGCTCTATGATCAATATTGCCATTGGAAATCTTTCATTTTTTTTTCAAACCCTTCCACATCAAATTTAACATCATTTTAGAGGTCGTTAAAATATTTTCCGTAAATTTTTGAATCAAAATCCATGTTCAAAAGTGCGTAAGATTTTTTTTCAGACAATTTCTATTTATCATAACGAGTTTATCAACTGTTTTTCATAAACAATATTTATTTTCACTTCTATAATTACACAATAATTTTTTTTTCTTCACCTATTTTGTAATATAAATATATTAATTCATTATTCGATGACTTCCAGGACTTTTTCATTCTCTTCTGATATTACTTTCAGTACGAAAGTCTTTTATGTGAGAGATACGAAATCCCATCTATTATCAGTCTTATCATTATGAGATAGCATCGCAATTTTTACAATATTTTTTTTCCACTTTTTTATTGCTGATTTCATCTCAGTGCTTTTATATCTTGTGCATATATCAATACACTATATGCATCCGGTATGTATATAAATATATATTTATATACATATGTACCTATATGTATCTGGATAATAGTATAAGAGTTCGTTGGCCATATTAATACCTACTATAAATATCGCGTTTTAATCTGCTAACAATTTTCTCTCTATATGACCACAAGTGCGGCGAATAACGAATGAATAAACAACGAATGAATATAATCTACACATAGTTCAGATCATAATCATTTGAAATAATAAAAATTGAAAAAAAAAAAAAATAATGTCTGATACGATTGGATAATAATTCTTTGAGATTATTTCACGTGCGTAATTGCAGGATTTTATCGCGTGTGATTAATGTTCTGCATGTGGACTATCGGAAATTTCTGTGGATAGAGGGTCAGAATTATTGTCTCTAAATTCTCCTGATTGCACTGATTGCATTCTCGAATGTCACTTAATCAACTAATTTTTATAGATTTCAACTATGTAATGCGCAATGCAGTTATAATTACTAGAACACGTGAATATTACAGGGTAGAATTAGATTTGTATAATTGAAAAATTTTTAATTGTCTCAGGAGCATATTATGTATTGATTTCTGAATATCAGGCGGATGTTATAGAGAATTATTTAATGATATTTTATTCTGGAAATCGATGTATAAGTGAAGTGATATAAAATTTTTGAATATTATTGTTTTAGATTGATAAAAATAAAAGTTTCGAATATTTTATAATTTATTCAGTTACATGTAGAATAATTTAATTTAGGTGATATTATAAATTTATAAATAATTTTAAGCTGCTTGTCTTGTCTTCTGTAGGTGGAAAATATATTGAGGATGGAAATTTAATATTCACAAAAGCACTTAATGCTGAAGTATATTCAAGATTATTATTTGTATATTTTTTCGGAATTTTATATAAATTGTCAAGTAAATATTTATTAGAGTGGACATCAAAATCCGTGAGAGATCGGGCTTTATATGTTTCGTGTTCTTTGTAATTATTTCGAAGAAAAAAATATATTTTATCCATCGTGTGGATCTATGATAAATGAAATTATTTTTCGTAATGTTTTTCTATCGTGTTTGAACGTAGTCAAGATAAGTATGTGGAATAAGTGTTATTAATATGAAACATTTATGAGTCATATACAGATTATATATAACCAAAAGTGTACGTGATTGGTGTGTATATCATATTTTATTTTATATTTATAATAATTTTTCATACTGGTAGCTGCAGTGTATTCATTTAATTTTCAATCGAAATTCAGCAAAAATTTTACTTATAAATTTAACTATTTCACCTAACATTTAAATATACGTAATTATAGAAAAAAAAAATTTTCGCGCATTAATATACGCAAAGAAAAGAGATTTAAAAAATAAAATACTCTTTATTACTATTTGAAATTATTTATGCACATTTTTTATTGATAAATTATTGACTAGTTTCACTCTTGTAAAATCGAACCGGATTTTTTTCTGAATAATTATTTTAAAAAAACTCTTTCTATAATTCTATCCCATGTATAACACCATACAATACAATATAAAAATGAATATATTAAAATTAAAAAATACAATACGATAAAAAAAAATAATTTTTTCAATCATTCATTTATTTTATTTCTTCCTAGTGCTTTTTTAAAATTAAAATATATTTATCAAGTTATACACTAAATAAAATGTTTTTCTATGGAAAATGCACGTGTGCTGATTCTCATCATTAATTCTATAAATAGAATATGTACAGATTACGACTACCACATTCAATATGCAAGTAAATCTATGTGGATTTCCTATCTCTATACATTGAAGACGTGGGTTAACTGCGCAATTATCCATAACGCATATTCTATTCTCCTTGGCTTACCTCCATGTACCTCGCACACTAAAGTGAGGTTGGTTCCCTCAGCATATTGCACCAACAGCTTGCTCATGTCACGCTTCTTCGTGTCATAGATAACAGGTTTTGATGGCGGCACTGCAAAACAAAAACCACAAAATAAAAATATTATTCAAATTATTTTCAATAACAAAAATTTATATCCAACTTCAATTTATACCCATCACTTTTATATTCTATCTAAATTTTCATAATATATCCATACACAATACATTATAAACACAATAAAATAAATATTAAAATTATTATCAAAGCTTAAAAATGCGATTAAATATTTATACAACTATTTAAAATAAAAAGAGTTAAGTTTAAAAAAGAAATAAAATTTTTCCATTGTAATACATGGATACAAAGACATTTATAAATACCTATACACAATATATACAAAGAATACCCATGGATTTGTGGTTGATGCGCATGTCGACAGCATCAACTCACAGTTGTATATGAAAAGGTCGACGTCCGGTTGTGCAAGAGTCCACATACAAAGCACCAACAATACAAGGAACATGTCATGTTAAACTCGATAAGCACAACGAGGTGGAACAAAGTATCTTGCATATATTAAACATACACACACACACAGATGCATGTATAAATATATATATTCCAAATATGAGAACAGTTTATAGTACAGTCTACGAATATATACATACATCTCATTATGTATACATATAAATACACATATATGCATATAATTTTCTACGTGTATGTTTGAGAAATGCAATAAAGTCCGTCTGTGCTTGCCACCTGTGCGACAACTAAGCATTTCAATGCCATTGCGAGATAGGCAAAAGGAAAAGAGGGTAGATATACAAAATGAAACATTCTGTACTGTGCTCAGGCGCTAGTTATGTTTAAATATTACGTTTATATACAGATGTATATGGGTACCTATATGTGAAAAGAAAATGGAGGAAGAAAACGCCAGACTGTGTTACGTGCCAGACACGAGAAAGCGATGGAATCTCATAAACTTCCTTCGCTGTGCAAAATGGTTTCTATATATTTTGTGCACTTTCTTATCTGACCAAAAGTGTATAAGACGAATATGTACGTGTGTATATGTGTATGAAACTAATACTGTATTATGACATTGAGCTATGGACCTGCAGCGTGTTAGAAGTGAATCTAATTTTTGTTGAATTTTTCAAGCTGATTGCGGCGTGCGCTTTAAGTCTCTAGAGTAAAATCACTTGTGTTATACTCGAAAGCTCATGGAATTCATTTTAGGATATGAGTTCAGTTTATTGTTTATTAATGATGTAAAAAATGGATAGTGCTTGGGGTTTATGTGCTATTTTTCAATGTCTTGTGACCAAGTGAAATGCGTCATTTTATGTGGAAGAATTATGTCGAGAGATATCTTAATAATAAAACATGCCAAGGTTAGAAATTATGGGTTTCACGCACAGTTGGTATGAAACATACGTGACGTTATGTGTGTATTTTAAAAGCATTATATTCATATATGTTTGATGTATAGTTGTGTATTATTTGGTTGTATTCAAGTAGAGTGTTTCACACTAACTCAATTTAATATTCAATTTAAATAATTTAATTCTGTATAGTAAAATATGTAAATTTATTTTATTGTTATTCTTCATTATACGTTCATTTGAAATGCAATCATTTTTAGCATTCTGGAGATGATGTTGAAATATATTTTCTCAGTTGTGTAAATGAAAAAAAATTGTGTTTATGAATTTTTGAAATTTTTAGATAGATAGAAAAATATTTATTCGACGAAAAATGAATTTTTAAAAAGAATATTTTTTATATAAATATTCTGAAAATTACTATTGTATATTTTTTTTTAATTTATAATATGATGATTTTGAATTATAATAAATGATAGTTAATTCTCAGAATTATTATTGTTAATATTTTTACGATAATTCAATTAAATTTTTTTATTGACAAACATTCGAAGATGAAATTGGAAATAAGATTCTATTTTTAAATACGATTTATTAAATTCATAATTCTCAGCGACATTTCGATGAAATAATTATATCAAATTAACGAATAACAATATGATTATAATAAGAAAAAAATTTTTTTCAAGTATTGCATATTCATTTTGAATTGCTTCAATTTATTTTCTCAATGCAGAGTATATTATCTGAAAAGTCGATTACTTTCTCCACTTCACAGTGGAATTTCAATATTTCTGAAAGCACATACGAAGTTTAGTACGCACGTTCAATACCAGATCTCATCCACCACAATAGATGAACATGCACGTAGGTATATTTGTACGTATATATGTTTAGAATGCAATATTGTAATTCAGATGATGATGTTGCTCGTTTAGTTCATCAGTTTCTCAAAGTTATTATATCGTGAATACCATAGCAAAATAAATTATTTATCTTTATTTTATATACTTTTACATATTGCATAAATTCATGAGTATTACAATACGTTATTTCATTATTTACATGATTAAATTCACTTTAATCCGTAAACGTAACGATTAAATTTCATAATTCGAAGATTAAAAAAAATTTTTAGTTTTATGAAAATATCAATTAACTATAAATTTCTCGTATTAAAAGTTTAACTGAGGGTCCTAAAGTTCTCAACTCCCTTGATGATAGTGTCATACTTTTTCCTTCTTAGACATTGCATAAAAGAATGAAAAAAAAAAAAAACTATAATTCTGAGTAACAGAAAACGATAAAGACTTTAAATGTTAGTATTATAACGTGACAGTAACAAGATTTTGCCAAGTTCTACACTGAGGATGGTGTCACATAATAAACTATAACAGTTTTATTTATAGCTCGCGATGAATCCAATGATATTATACTGAATTTAGATTATAAAAAACCAGGTTTTAATAAACCGTAGTGCGATAAAAAAAATGGCATCGAGAATATTTCTCGTGGTCTTTAAAATGTAAGAAAGTTATACTCAGACTAAAGCGTCATTATTTTAACCGATGCATAGTATGAAATTATTATTCCATTGTGAGTGATACTGATAGATATTGGTTCTACATCATCATTGATGAATTACTGAATTGCTAAGCTTAATTTAACTCAAATAAAAAATTGTAATTGTGGAAATATTGCATCAAATTTATAGTAATTTAAATTATGAGTTACGAAACATGGAAGTCACATTGTTCTCGTGTATGACAAGTTATCCCATCCTCATTTACATAACATTTTTATATCATATTTAGCTACATTAATATTATATAAAAGAATATTAAATGGTTTTTTTTTTTATTATTAAAACGAAATAAATTAATTGACACTTTTTGATATTATTATAAATCCATTTTACTTTTGTAATAAAATGGTATGAATATTAGATTGTTAATAGTTTGTTAAATTATTTTCGAAATGAAAAAAATTATCCCTGAATTAGGCAGTTATTTTGAAAAATTTTTTAATTTCCATTCTGTTTTGTAGAGTGTCTCATATTTTTTGGCATAAATAGTAATGATACAACTCTGATAACGCTTTTAGAGACATATTGTATAATAAAAATTGTGCCTAAAATATTTATGTTAACAAATAAAAAAAAAGTTTTTTAAAATAAAATTTTATTTACGTATTATTTAACAGTTTTATTCTATGACATATCACTGTGTATATGTACATAAACAGAATAAACTTTATAGACGAGGTTGGATATAAGAATACTTTTTAATTACTTCCAACTAATTATTCAATTTTAGATGAAACATTTAACTTCTGTTGTAGGTGTTTGTCATTCAACGTTAATCATGAGTAGTAAAATCCTTAGAGTTTTGTTAGTTTGTTCTGTGGTATTATTCCATAATAAAGTTGCTCAAATCAAGATGGTCTGTCCAGAATAATTTATATCCCGACCATAATATGAATATTAAATCGTAAAATTAATGACTAAAAATATAATAGAACATCTTGAATGGTTTGAATTAAATGGAAGAATGAAATAATGATATAATAGATTATAACACTGATGAGATTATTGTGTAGCGTTATTTCTCTCTTCAGTTGTGACTCTCAGCGACAACGTGTAAACCGATCGGAGCGCAACTATGCACCATGGATATAAGGCTTGCCGAACCGAGGAAAATATATTGCTAATAGGGTTGCAACACGGCCCGTTAACTGAGAGTAATGTTTTACCACATCGGCACACATTGAGCCACTTAACTAAGTCCTCCGTGTTCAAAGCTCGATTGGATGTGAGACTATAACTCGTTGATTGGATTTAGTAACTTTTGTTTTGCTCCATTATTATTTTTATCCGATCGTATTCTATACACTCGTGTATAATCAGTTCTTTTTTTATATTCATTAAAGTTCGTAGATGTAATATATGGCTATACAAAATAGAGCATCAGAATTTCAAAAAGAATTTCACATTTCAATACTATCTTTAGACTACTATTCGAATGTATGATTATTGAATTTTCGTGAAGTATAAAATAAATGAAAAGAAAAAATAAATTTATAAAATCTTCGTTTTGTTTCGTGTATTTCAAATAATTATAAATAAAAATAAAAATAAAATATAAAATTAAATTAAAAATAAAATTGAATAATTAAAAATAATTAAAAATATTTTTTGAACACTTTACTTGGGAATTAGGTTTATTAATTTTCGCATTATTATGGAAAACAAATAAATATATTATTAACGGAAAAATAAATATACTTAAATAACAAAAACGTTTTATGTCGTGTTTTATATGAAAAAAAATATACCTTGGAATTTCATGTATTTTATATTTTATTTGAGTTTAACGAGAATACCCTCTTGAAAGAGTGATATCCACGAAAATTGTTGTTACTACCTAGTAGATGGCTATGGATGAGGTCGCAGGACTAATATAAGATGTGGTTATTGTCATATAGAAGGGACCAAATGTCGATGAACATTCTGCGCGCTTCTCTTGCACGTGGATTAACGATTGTGCTCCGGTACTAGAACGTATGTTCAGCATGAAAAGGTTCTGGTGGCTGTTGTACACCACCGGAGTCGAGTCACGTTTACGACAGAGTTCCGGCCAGGATCTTCCCCATACCACTATTCCTTCATCACTCCTTCAATCCCAAATGTCCTGGCTTAGCGATCCGCTACGTTTTTTTTTCTTTTTCTTTTTCATGAGGCTCATGAGTAGGATATCACCTGAATAGACGACAATGTCAGGGGTATAATTTATGATAAAAAATGTAAAGGGAAAGAAAAAAATATACGGTGACAATCAGTAATGCGGAGGAATTTAATTATGTAACGAATACAGAATCGTGTCATTTATTGTATTTGCCAATTTAAATTGACAGTCACTTGGCGTGTGATAAGTATGAAAATTCATGTAAAATCAAAATTCATCATCGGTGATGTCGCGTATTTGTTAAATTTCAAGCTTCCAAGATGAGGCAGACACAGTCTTGACAAGAGAAATATTGTAGGGAATCGGATTTTACTTACGTGACGAAGTAGTAGCACATGTGTATGTGTATGTGTGTTTTTTGCAGATGATGAATGTTTTCGAGGAAAACTATGATAACAATTTATAAAAAAAGTGTCGACAGTATGATTGTATTTTATCAATCTTTCAAATACATAAGGCTTTGAAAAATTCTATAATAATATTATAGAAATTAAAAATTGAATTATTAATTTTTCACAAACCGTTAATTTTAATTATAAACTCGCAAAATAATGATCACTATATTACATAAATAATACAATATCAATGTGATTAATTTACAACGAATATATTCCAGTAAATTTAAATATTCTGAAGTTAATTACATTTCTTTACAGTACAAAACATATTTCCCATTTAAAGAATTTTTTATTTTTCAAAATACAAATTTTATAAAATATACTCGGACTGATATTACGTTCATTAAATTATAATCTCATACACACATATACATACATTCATCTAAGTATAAATAAAGTTTAATTATCGTTTCATCTTATACCGTGGCTTAGAGAGATCAGAATTAGATTAAAATTCAGCGAGATTCAACTTCGAATAGTAAATGATATTCTCTCATATTAATATTCATCCATATGAATTTAATTGAAAATGATCTACTGACAACTATTACTTAAACCTCAAATAATTTCGTAATATTAATTGCGAAAACTAAAAGCTCAAATAAATATTAAATCAAATGACAATTTAATAATTCATTAAAACACAAAATGATAAAATGTTTGTAATTCTTTCAATGGCAATTATAATTCATTTTATATGATCCATTGTTGCGAGGCGAGGATAAACGATGAAAGTATAATAATAGTTGAATACACATATATTATACACCGATGCTTTATAGGTATGTGGCATGGCAGTATAACTATTATATGAACAGTGAGAGTTAGGGCAGCTGAAGAGCGGTGGAGGAGCAAAGTGAGGAAGTATTCTCTGTACGGTGCAGAGAGATAGCGTGGACGCCATAGAACCATTTGTCATCCGATCTTCCACGAGGATGATCTTCTTCGAACGGTAAAAGCCATCGTCTGGAAACGATCAGGCACAGGAAGACGCTTCTATGTGCTCATTCGCGAAGTCTCGGGCCACAAAATAGGGAAAGACGAGAGAATATATCTTAAGGATGGTGAGGACGAATAGTATACGTATATGAGAACTTGGATGATGCGAATAGCAAAGTATGGGAGATGGTTGTGAATGGTGAACGGATAATACGCTCAGTCCGGATGCATCTGTGTGTGCGACATATAGCGTTGGTGTGTTGTGAGGTAGTTGGCACGTCCTTTTGTTGAATGTGCACACGCGGCTTATGGATCTTCGCATACACTTCCGGCCATTCGTACCTAAGTGCTTTTTTTTTATTATTATTATTCTCAATATATCTGTATGTATATGTGTGTGTATATATCCGCGAGAATATTCAGAAGCATTTTATATTACATCGACACAATGATCGAAGATAGGAAAATGATGTGCATATAAATAGATATATGGGTGGTATATATTTATATTATTTGCGTTTATCGAAATCTTTATATAGGGATTATTGATTTTTTTTTTATTTCGTTTAATCAGTTTGTTTTTATTGTTGTTTGAAGTATGTTGGATTTATATGTTGTGTTATAATGGTTATATGTAGGGTGTATAGGTTTTTAAAGTCTACGTTTTTTCCATTTTAATGTGGAATTACTGATGTGAAATTGTGTTTTGACCAATGGGTTCGAATTGTTCGATTTGTTATGAATTCTGAGAGTTTTATATAGGCTATACGTGACTCGAGTGTGTATTTGCTAGTATTGAATTTTATCGTTTCTTGAAAACTATTGAATTGTGGTTATAGAAATAACCTTAAGCGATGTGGGGAAATTAATCTTCATTGCGAAAATTTTAAAAGCGTTAGTTTTCAGTATTTTATATGAAGAAATAGAGTTTAAATATTAAATAAGTGTTTTTGAAATATATGATAATTATCGTACTCTTGAATTTATAATTTGTAAATAATTAAGAAATGTTGGATGTAATGATCGCTGTCAATGTTGAAATTTCAATATTGGATCTTTCAATTTGTATAAGTAGTGTCGACTGTTTTACGATTCTATCGAGTTTCTAAAATTTTTATTCACATATTCCATCACTCTTTGGAAACTTTTGTGAATTGAGTTTTTGTATTTCTTGGAAAAGTGAATTTTGTATCAAGTCCGCATGAACTCTTACTTCAATTGACGGAATTGATCCGTTCCACTCGTTTGGGAATCATGCAATAATAAAAATGTTCGATCATTTTTTTTTTTTTTTCATTTAAACGATTGGTAAAGTATTGATTTTCTAACTGAATGTCACGACTATGAAAATTATTTCGCAAATTTTACAATACTTTACATAGATATTTTCTGATGATAATTTTTATTCAAGCTCAGACATAGTTAGAATAATATATTGCGAGTGAAAATTAATTCAGCATGAAAGAAATATTAAAATTAAAATTGATGCATATATTTCAAATCAATAAACAAAACCAATTGATATTATTTATTGTATTATAAATAAATTATTCAATTGACATACAAATAACTTGAAGATAAAGAAGCGAAAGGCAGAGTTAAAACGGGAGAAAGATGTTAAACCTATATCCATAAAAACTCTGATAATTGAGAGCAGAAAATTACCAGATGTTTCTAAGGATCTCATAGACATGCCGTCATAAAATTGTCTCTCGTTTGCATGATGATGGGTTTAACGATGAGACGTGCAGTGGATTCAGGTTTCCAATGATCCCACTTGATATTTTTAAAGGTAATAGATAGCCAAATTCGATGGGTGAGCTCGTACTTTCGTAAGCAAAAGTTGACTGCCGTTGGAGACAGTCAACGATAATCAACTTAATGAGAGCGTGTTACCTCAGCATATCGTTTTATGTTCTACTATCAATGCAAATTTTACTGTATTTTTCATGATGTTTACCGAGCAACTGTGTTATTTATATAACAATATACTTTGCAGTATAAATAATGGAAAATAAATTGAAATTCCGATTCTGTTGTGTTGGAATATTTTTTGCTTTAGGACTTGAACTACTTCAAATATTTCGTTTGCATTCAGCAATAATTTTATTGTATTTCATTAAATTTCATTGATATCGTTTGAAATACGATATTCTGTATATAATTAAACTTCAATGAACTTTTATTAGTTGAATATCATTGAATGTAGATGGAGCTTTACTGCAGTAAAGCTCATTGAAATCATGTTTCATTAATCACTAAACAAATAAAATAAATAAGAGTTATTCATTCATCATAATGTTTTACTTTTTATGAATATTTATTTATTTTTCTTGATTTTTTTAATTGTATAATCAATAAATACAGTTTAGTCTTTGTTTATGACAATGTTTCTTCACTGTGTTGTTATTTGTGTATCTTCATGTAAGCATGTAATTTATGTTTGTGATAATAAAAATTTGTATACTTTACAATATTTTAATTTTCATAAGTTTGTTTGAAAATATATGAAGAGATTTGTTGTGTAATATTGTTTGCCCATCTCTTTTATCGTATTCAAATTATGGTTCACTGATTTGTGAGAGGATCGGGAAAGTACTTTTCATTTAAGCAGAGTATATTCCAGTTAGCAGAGCGAATCCTGCTCACTGATTATTTCAAAGAGTATTATACAGCTTGAGTATTTATTTAGTAAAAAATACACCAGCAGAATTACAAGATATTATTTCAATTTTTATTTATATGGTAAAAAATTTTAATCATGAGATAAAATTATTTGGATCTGTTTTAATAAAAAGACTAAAATCTGCTTTCATAAAAGTATTTTTGATTATTTATAGTACAATGCATTAATATGAATCGCATTTATAATCCTATAGGATAAGTGATATGTGAAAATTTTGTATTTGTATACAATTCTACAGGTCCTTTGGGAAAAAAGCTATTGATGAAAATTACATTGGTTCAAATAGGCAATTTTTGGTGTGGCATGCATTGATAATTCATAAATGGGTTGTAGTGAATAATCAATGTATTTCATCTGCTATATAACGTCCATCGAATAATGAAAAGGGAAAATGAAAGATTATAATTTTAACATGATGTTTTTTAGAGGATATTGCGCGTCCGGTAGAACTTGGAGTAAAATTAAAAATAAGTATACGAAGGAATTTTTAGCAGTTTAAAATATTATTAATATACAAATTAAAGCGATGCAGAATTAATATATTATTTATATTTAATTTTTAATTAAATAATAAATGATGTGAATATATTTTTTGAGAATCTATACAAGTTATTTGTATATTTATTTTCATTTGTTAACCATAGTGAAATAAATTATATATTTCGAACAAAATAAATTGGTACACGATTAAATTATTTAGTATTTACTATAATGAGGTCAAAAGCTACTTATGCTCGAGATAGTACATTCGAATTATTTTTTTTTAGCTTTTGTTATCCAACGATTCTAATGTTTGTTTTAAATCCTCAAATATCCGTTGGTGAGCGTCAATATTGAAACTTACTCGTCCGGTATTTTTAATCAGGGTGTCACCTGAATATTCACTCATCAGTATTTGTCGAGTTAAGTGCCTTCTTAGTCGAGAGATTGAGGTTGGTCAATATTAAACTTCTTCGTTTTGTCAGTATTTCATGTGAAATGTTTGATGACAACTTACTCAGATTGTTTCAGTGCTCTTCAGTGGAATGAAATAATTCCCACGTATTTCTCAGTAATGTCATGAAAGGTTTTTAACTGATGATGATAGGTGCTTAATTTTGTGTTATTTTATTTATTCAGTGTTAGTTTTAAGATTTGTTTAACTCCATTTCTTCTGGTGTTTTAAATTCATGAAAATTTACAGCAAATTAAATTATTTTCCAGCATGAATTCGATAATATTTTCCATAAAGCTTGAAAATTTAATTCAAACAATAGTTTTTGTTATAAATTAATATAAATATATTATCAATTCTCTTAGTTTTTACGTGATTATGAAACTTTATACTAAATAAAGTGTATAAACAAAGAATAGGAATTTTCATATTTATATTACAAGTTTTTTCTTTATATAAAATCGAATAATATTATTATTCCATTCATTTTATTTTCTTCCATGAAGTTTTAACATCCGCTAAATTTAATTAACGATATTTATGCTTTATTGCGTTCATTATTTCTTTTCATTATTTTTTGATACACGAGATAAACTCAGAACGAACAATGCAGTTACATAAATGTAGAAACAGCGATGAACAAAGTTATTTTTGTTTGCTTTGAATTGGAACAAGTCTCCAATAATGGTTGAATAGAAACGAAATGGTGTCATACTATTGGATGTATGTGTGACTATGATCCAAGCTGAGCTTTTATTCTATTGCTGGTCGATTATGGAGTGCTCACGTACGTAAGTTACCGTGTGACGAAGTAGAGAATGGAATGGATAGCAATGGTAAGGGAAGATAGAACAGAAGTGTCGGCATGAAAAGAAAAAGAAAATAAAGTGGAGACTAACATGAAATGGTTGAATTACGAGGGTGAAGAAGATCCGATAGCTTCTTTACAGCTGCGTTAAATTTTCAATTTTTCCGCTATTTCCAATGTGAATGTGCGTTTGCCATAAAAAGCACACCAAATTCTCAAATACTAAGCAATAATTTTTCTAAAGTAGTGACAGCAGAATTTCACGTGCCTTATCAGACATTAATAAATCTATCAATTTACAGTTGAATTTCCTTTATGATTTAGAAACGAAATTGTTTTTACAACAGAATAAAGTATTACATCAAGATAACGCTACGTCACGTTTCTCATCTGTCAGATTATTCACGAAATTATATATATTTTTATGGCAAAGAATTTTCTTTCCAATCATGAAACTTGCAATGTATTTATGAAATTTAGAAATTGCACACTTGGCAATTTTTTATGTCTTAGTAATATCGACCATAAACTCAGTTGCGTTAATATCTGTAAACGAAATATATCATCATTATTTCATGTTACTCCAGTACACGATAACATTTTTTTTTTTAATGAGAATCAACGACAAGTGTTGAAGTACAAATTGTTTTTGTGAAATCTTTTCCAGTCAGTTGTGAATTGAATTTATTCTACACTTTATGAAGAATACTGGAAAATAAAATAACCGACTACTATAAAATTAAATAAAACTTTTTATCCCGCATTACATTGGACGTATTTATATTATTCTTCTCGATTATTATTCACAATTATTTCGCAGTAAGTTGCTATCTGGGGTAAGGTAATCGAGCATACAAGGGGAATGCGATGAGAATGCAATACTTGCAGAAGTTGACAAATGGAAATAGGAAGAGGAAAAGGAAGATCCTGCTCTATTCCTTCTGCCTCAAAGAACAATACGACTTATTCTTCTTTATTCTCTGTTTATATCATGATCATTCTCTTTCCCCTCTTTATTTTACCATTAGTTATTTATGTCTGATTTTGTGGGTTTGTATAAGTACAATCGAAGTGATTTAACTGTGACATTTTGAGCTTATAATCCATACAGCCATTTGTTTGTATTCATCAATAAATTTTTTCCACAGTAAAATTGTTTTGAAATTGAAATCATTCTCATGGCAGAATGATAATATAACGGAACTGCCTATCGAGACGTTTGCATTTCTCATCCTGTTTCTCCATCCCTTTGCCCATTATTTTCTCCAGAATTTCGCCTGGTTTACGGATCACTGCCTCGAGGGCAATAATGGATCAGAATCTACTTCGTAACAGAGGCGGGTTGTATCTCCCCTCAAATTCAACAGTACCACTAGTAGTAGCACCACTACCACTATTGCGTGGTTTCGAGTTAATTTCGTCTCGACTTCCTTGCGGTTGGGGCTAAATTCGAGTGGTATTGAGGTTGGACAAGAGATAGAGATAGAGAATGAGATGAAATGGCAACGTGAGCACTCGGCTAAGTTCCAATCTCTAAAACCCACCATATCCCAACTTTAGACAGTGTATGCTCCTTATTGAATATCTATACACATATACATCTACCTTTATGCTCGAACATATGTATATTGGCAACTAAGTGAAAATATAATCAAACTAATTCCAATGATTAGTGATAGTTGGAAAATTATTTACAATTATTCATCAAAAATATTGTGTAATTTGTATTATAATTTAATGGCAATGGAATAATGTTGTAAAATTTTGCGTAAGTCAAGTTATGAAATAGGATTTGTATGAGGCGGAAGAGGATGCGAATTATTAGTTTATTGTACATTGTATTAGGTACAACGGAAGAGGATTAGTTGTATGATGGGCTTCATGAAGCATCAAAAGATGTGATCAATGAGTGAATTCCCTCAGTATTATTCTGGAAGCAATATCAGCAACGTAAGCAGCTGGATTTAGTAGATAATAGTAGTCGGTGTATATACTGTATAACATTTACGATCTGCTATGGTTAACGAAATTTCAGTAATATCAATAGATAATAATCAGTGAATTTTCCGTCAATACGACTAATGTTCTTTGTATAGGGTTATGGATAATATCTATGTGTATATGAGCATGTAAGTACGTGTGTGTACGTATTCTGCTGAGCATTTTGTGTAGTAATTGACAGCGTAAGATAAGCAGTAGAGATGGCATGAAAATTTTGAATAATACAGAAATATAAATTACAGCAATTTAGATGGATATTTAATATTTTATGGTAGAACAAATTAACAACTGTAGCATAAATTAAATTAGGTATATGGTTATTAATGTTATTAATATTATTTTTATATATTTCAATTTAAATTTCAGACTTTTGGCTTTATTTTTAATATTATTATTTATATCTCTTAATTTGTCTTTTAGTGGTAGGAAAGGATTAAATTTATGTCGTAGGATAAGCGAAAGATAGGTAAATAACAATCTGAATAAAAAATTATTGATTGATTATTTTCTGTTTATAATCTTAGATGATATTAATATTTGATTGAATATAAGGATTTTAATATTCTACAAAAATGTTCGACAATGATATGTATTTTTTAATATCTGAAGTAGCAATAGGAAAAAAAAAATGAAAATATCTGAGATGTCATTTAATCGAACGTATGAAGACATATTGAAATGGAAACTTGCGCATAAGCGTTTATCTCACATTATGAAATAATAACTTTCAGAGTAACTTTTTTCTTCATCTTTCTATTGTTTAATATCTATCAAGTATTTGTTTAAATGCCATATATAATTTTTTTTATTTTGTATTTGTGATTTCGATAACTCGTGTGTCTTCGAAAGGTAGATATTGTTCGATTTTACATGCGAGATAAAAGGAAATTTGATAAATGATTCATGGCTGAGCTATACAGAACAATTGGATATTTTTCTTTCTTCTCTTTTATCTATGCAAGTAGAATCGAGACCAAGTGTAACCACGGAGGTTTTCCGCTCGACAACATTTACCATAACTTCGATCCCAAGCTCGTTTCCGTTATATCAACGAGAATGTACGGATTCGACGACGGGAAGCGCATGCAAATATGCAGAGACTTGTTCGCGCCTTCCAGGCATATCTCATATTTTTTATAAAATATTTGAGATGAATCGTATTACTTTTTTATTCCTCTTCCATTCACAAAACACATGAAAATATATGTTAGGACGAAGGAAAAAAATTCAAGACAATTTAAATGTTTACTTGATGATTTAACAACTGATTCAATTGTGAATTTATGATATGAAAGCATAAATTGATTTTTTTTTTCTGTAATATAATAATATTGCAAAGTGATGATTGAGCAAAGCTTGAGATAAATGTGTACGAGGAGGTAGTTCGTACAAGCGATCGATGGGCGACGGTCGTAAATGGGCGACAACGAGACGTGAGGATCGCTTCTGACAACGATGAAACTGTTTGGTTTATAACGATATATTAGATGTATGTATATGTATACATTGGAAGTATAGGATGTGGTGGTGAATTCTTGATAGTCGCACATAAAGAAGAAACACGAGAAAATATATGCGTTAATATTCTCTTCGACAATAGAGGACTTTGTAGCTCTTATACTGTGTGGTTTGCTGCGCTTAATAAAATGCAACAATGAAAATGGAAGTAATTTCGTTTTACTTTTATAGCGAGGAAGAACAAAGAAATTATGTAGGATCATTTTTCTGAAATTCTAAAATAATATTAAACAATGTTTTGGATTTATATAATTGTAAGAGTAACATCGAGCATTGTTTGGATGGCGAGATTAACAATGAAGAATGGTTTCGAGTGGATTTAAAAAATAAATCTTGAAACTAAAATTGATAAAAAAACGTCGATTCAAAATTAAACGAGCATTCTGGTCAATCTCGAAATGAGTTCATGCTCATTTTTACGTCTTTTTTGTAATTTTATGTTGTCTCAGTTCCCTCGAATACACATACGTTTTTATTTATAAGAAAAAGAAAGTTTTTATCTAACTTTATTTGGTGAGGTTTATTATTAACGCCTATTTAGTTTGATTCATGATTTTTTAATGCACTCAGAAGTTTCCCACGGCAATGAGATGTGAGAAGTTCTTTTATAAAATATTGCATCTTTGAGAGAGTTATTTACCGTCTCATCAGAATTTCACGATTCTTCCTCTTAACATTCTTATAGATTTTTTTTTATCTTTTTATTTCTGTCATATTAATGGAGATAGAAATGGAGGGAAAAAATTTAAATATACGAGGTGTAATAGCGTTTCAAAGAGAATTTTTTACTCAAAAATTTCATTTAAGATTCTTCTTGTTTGAATCACTAATAATTTCTTGATTAACCGGCAAGAAATCTTGTAAAAATTAAAATTAGTATTATATTACTGAGAATGCAAAAAAAAAATCAAATTCTTGTGTTTCATATTGCAATAATTTTGATATTTGCACATATTTTTTTCTTTATTAATTCTAATCAAACATCTTTGTAATTTAAAAAAGTATAAGTAGGACGAATTTTAATTGCAACAGTGATGCATGTAGATGAGATAATTATGACGAGAGATGATAGTATGCGGTCCATTTGACATATGCCCTGCGGGACCATTACCATCTGCGCAAGTTATTCTCCTGTAGGAATTCAATTATATTATCAGAGTAAACGCGAGATGCTTTAGGGCTGCCGACTACTAATTCAACAATTATAATCGACTAAATGGTCGCTTGAATATATCAGAGTCTACCATGGAATCACGTTCCAACATGAACTTGATATTATAAATTTTCAACCGTTCAATTAAGCTTTTAATACAGGCATAAATTTAGAATTTTGTAATTAGTCATTTTTTCGTAGAATTTAGTAAAGTGTATTTTAACTTTTAATGATTTTAATCAAAAGAATAGTTTTGAATTTTTTCGAATTATTGAAATATTTTCTTAGTTATCTGTCAGAAAATTCTTAAAATATGGTTTATAATATATTATAAACTGAAATTGTATACAAATAAATGATAAATGATGATAATTTATTTCAAATCAATGCGAAATGTCTAAAATAAATTTATTCGCTTCAACAAATCTTTTTGCTCAGTATACAAACAGTAATTTGGACTCAATGAGAATTGGAACCCCAGTTGAATCTAAAATTTGTAATCAGTCATCGAAACTACTTTAGAAAAATAGTCAAATTTCTAGCTTTAAATTTTATATTTTTCGTCGCTATAATTTTGCTCATTGAATCCACTTACATCTCATATTTATTAGTCATACCAATTTGGTTCTGATTATCGGTTCATAAATTAATAAGAAGAGAATTCCAATAAATCGATTATTCGTGTTTGCTTCAACCTATTTATAATTTATCAGAATTCATTGCGTATCAGATCGGACGATTCATATTGCTGTGATTAATTTCATTTGTAATTGAATATTATATAATGTATATTATATAATGTAAACAAACAATCAAAAAATATGAAATACAGGAGACAATATCAAGTCTCTTCAATCTCGATATTTTTACTTGAATTCCAAAGTTGTCAAGAGTTCAATTTTAAATATATACTTAGTGGGAAGGTGGATTAATTAAGTTTAAATATCGGTTAGAAATATAATTTTCCATTATAAATTAAACATAATTTTCCTTTAGATAAATTAAAAGTAATATAATTGGATCAAGCTTAACTTTAGCAATATACTGATGCGACAGATGAATTAGTTAACGGTTTCATTTCTTTGTTCAGTGTCTTGTTCAATAGATTTTTGGTCTATCGCCAAGAAGTGAATGACTTCCGAGCTCGCGATGTTACAAATTCCGTGGTGCGCGATTTTCCTTTAGAACAAGTTGTTTCAGTTTAATGGCCGACCGACAGCTTAAATTGTGTTAAGGATGTCGATGCCGAAAGGAACCATGGTATCCGCAGGAAGTATGTCCGAACGGTATAGCAGTGTACCCTGTCTTGATTCTATTAGAAGCCACCATATAGAAGATCCGCCTCTTTGGTACATTAAGTTGGCAAAGTCACTTAGGTTCTTAACCAATCGATATCTTTCGGAATGCCACATGCAGAAGATTATAAGACATATTCTAATCAACCTAATATTCTAATATCATATCAGTGTAATGTGATAATAGTGTTACGACTTACGTATCACGGTGAAATTGACTTTCATATTTCGCGTTGGGGAATTCCGGAAATCAATGCGACATCTATAAACAGCTTCGTCAGTAGGTCGTACATCTTGGATTTGCAGTTGCGCTGGTGGTCCAAGTCGAAATATTGCTCGGCTACCCCAAAAAAGTGGATCACTCCAAAGTTTTACTTTTCCTTGCTGTCCGTTTCGTGCATCATAACTGTAATTTCAAGAATATGAACATGAAATTCAACGTTTTATCGTGATAAAAGTTGTAAATAACAATTGTTATTTGCTTTCTTCTACGGTAATCTTAAGAATATTTATAGATATTAGAAAATTTCAATTTTCTAACTCGACATTTATTTAACTTTTCTCAAATAAATTTATCACTTTGAAACTTGTAATTTAAAATATGATGATTTCGTTTGTAAACCTCCGTGATGAGTTTGGAAATTTTATTACATTTTCGTGTAATTGTTTTGTCTGTAGCTATCATCGCCAATAAAATTCAAAGTTAATCTCAAATTTCGCAAAGGCATTTTCCAATCTTGGGTTATCACGTGACATATCTCACCAATAGTCGAGTATTATTTGATATAGCCTTTCTGGAGACCTGGGCCAGAAGGTTCAAAACTACTTATGAATATATTATTACCTGCTATATCTCCATATCTATCCAAAGTGTATCCTGAATTTAAAATTTTTCGATTTAGCCACTCTCGAAATCACTCGTCAAATATTTTACATCGCCATAACTACATTACTACAACACATCATTTTTTAGTTTAACGAGTATCGTAAATATAAAATTTCAGTCATATGAATACAATTATAATACTTATAATAAATAATAGAAAATATATTCTGTTTAAGAATACATCTTCCTGGCATATAAATTCTTAGTTACAGCATCAAAGGATTCAAAAATGTTAATGCAATCGCATTGAACAAGATAAATAAATATTCAATTTATTCTATGAAGAAGAAATCAATTATTTTTAAATGCGGATTTCAAATTCTACTCAGCATTCCAATAATATATTCCATTATATGTAAGCCGACATAATGTTTTATACAAGAAAGAACTGTTATTTGTTCCATTATTGATTATTTGGACAAATTGCAACAAACTCAGGATGTAATTCGGCACAAAAGTTTTTCTTAACTTGGGTAGAGAATTTCATTTTCCAATTTGCTTGGTCGACAGTCAAAGTTAGTTGTCGATGTCACGCTTCGTGCTGCGGATTTTATATGAAAAGTGTAGAGAAAAAAAAACGACTATGTTGCAAAATCTTTATCACTATAGCGGCGGTTGATGATGGATTTTAGCATTCTATAAGATCAAAGCCAGAGTTTTGAAATAATCATTTCATGTCTTAATAGCCTCATATATAAATTTTTAATGAATTATGAGACGTAAAAATGAATATTGAAGATTCGCTTCATTAAAGAGATTTTTTTATTAAGTAGATTTTTATCTGGATTATATTTCAAATATATAAATTATCTGAATAGCACATGTCATTACAGTATATTCATCATCATTTGGATAATAATTTCAGCAATTATCATAAAAAAATATTGCTAAAAAACCAAGAATATTGTAGTAGGGAACAATTTTATTTTCCAGAACATTTTCTGCGATATTTAAAAAATTATCTAACCGAATTCGATGAACAAAGTTGCATTTTTTTTCAGAAAATTACTTTTTTTATCACCTATCCTAGAATTATATGAAAAATATCAAATTTATCAAGCTGGAATTTCGCTTTGAATAATTATTTTTAATTATCCTGGTTCTGACAATAATGACATTCTTTTTAGATGGAAAAAAAATATCTATATAAATTTTTTTTTTTATGATAACAAAGATAGTTGTCATAGAGAATATAGAGAACTTTCTACTTCAGGCCTCATTATTTCTCATGATAATTAATATTTCCCATTGAAATTTTGTCGTGTAATTTTCAAGAAATTACTAAAAATCCTCACAAAACAAAATCCCAAATAAAAATTTTTTTACAAAAAAAAAATGGCTAAAATTTATCCATTCATATCTTCATTCATTTGATGAAAATAATTACACAAAAGTAATCCATAATTATATATTCAAAGTTCTAAAATATATGTTTATTTTAATACACATATACATACTCAGAAATGTTGAATAAAATAATTACAAATTGAATTAAAGTATAAACTCAGCAGCATTACTCTACTCACAATTTGCCTTCATGTATAAAAGCACAAAATTTCTTGTCGAATACGTTAAAGTTATTTTGGAAAAAGCAGTTTTACAGTAGTTTTCATCGCTCGGTATAAGAGGTGACACAGAAAGATTTCCAGTATTGCATTGTCTTCCTCAGTGTAATATAAAAAAGAAATGGAAAAAAAGCTCGAGCTAACCACTCTCGGGACTCTTAAAAGGAACTTAACTTTATGCATAAAATTAAGCCATTGTAATTGCGGACACGGGATGCGAGTGCGGTTGGCAGAAAGCAGCAGCCCACCATCCAACCAGTCCAGTGTTGTAGTAGGAAATATAATTTATCCGTAGCTAACTTTCGTTTCCAACTGCACTGCCAGATAGGACAAGCGACAGCCGGAGAATATAGCAATGGTCATGTCCACAAAAGCATATACATGTACATAGATATAGAGAAAATATCTATCTAAGGGTATAAACATTTAGATGATGTTCAAAATGTATGAGAATATAAGAGACAGGACAACATATTCGAATGACATGAAGTGTATTTTAATATTAATATAGATATAATATCGTTGAAAAAAATTTTCATTATGAGACTTTTGACAAATAATTAAACTTTCAATGAGAGTACTTCTTTGAAAATAAATTAATTGGGTTTTTATTCGCTGTTGAAGCACCTTTATCAAAGCGTCATCTTGTTTGTAGCCCACAATGAAGTTTTTAATGAATATTCTAAAACTCTACGCATTAATAATTCAGGTCAGGTAAACATTTAAAATGCTGCTCAATGTCTGCGAACTTTTTTACATACTTTTAGATATGTTAGATATGTACTTCAATTATATACAGTACTGGTGAAAAATTAAATTATTAAATAACATTGCAAAGCAACATGACGTTAAACTAACATGAATAAAATATTCATATCAAACAAGAAAAAAAAACAAAGTAAAAATGAACATTTTTTCTAAATTATTTTTTCATTAGATAATAATAAAAACTGCAGTTCAAAGACTTTGTTGTTTATATCAGAGAGAATGCATGTACATAATTATTATATAACGATGTCATATAAAGGTTTATTAATATCTGATATACAAGAGGAAAAAATGAAGCTAAATAAAAAATTGATTGATTAAGAGAATGACATTACAGATATTATTTCTGTTTACATATCTTTATGAAAATATAATTTGCCTCATGAAATGTTAATAATTCACACATATTGAGGTTATTCACATGAGCGA
Source organism: Microctonus hyperodae (assembly GCA_030347285.1). NCBI lineage: Eukaryota > Metazoa > Arthropoda > Insecta > Hymenoptera > Braconidae > Microctonus > Microctonus hyperodae. The sequence goes on from JAQQBR010000001.1 coordinate 9,039,135, forward strand.
TTTCATCGATAAACCATGTTTACATTATAGAAATGGTTTATAGTACAGTAAACAGAGTAGGTATTCAAATATAGAAATATATACATTCTATATTACACACATATAGGCAATAATACTTATCCGGATACTGATTGATTCCTGTATGGGAAATGCGTATAGACTTACATACATACATATATGAATTTATGTACATTTATAGTTCTACCGGTAACGTATCCTGATTACATGCAGGACACACCATTGAACGTGTCGCTGAAAATTAATCGAGTGATAAACGTGTCATGATCTTCCAGCATTAGACATTATGTTTTATGTGATCTGTGTCGAAGAGAGCGAACTGGTTACTCAGAAACAATTAATTAATTTTACTGACTCTTCACGTCATGTTTCTTACATTATTTATAGTTTTATATAGTATTTCCATGCTTTTTTTTTTTATTTATATACGTGTTTTATTAATAAAATTGTCAAGTTTACAAATGGCTTTTGTACAATTTGCATGAAAAGTATATTAAATTTAATTATAATATGTGTATACATTAACATACATGCATATTCCTGTAGAGATATAAATGAGTTTGATAGAATGTAGAAGATATGATGTTTGTGTCTGTGTATTAAATAAAAAGAAAATTTATAAATAAGCAATTTAACATGCTGGGCTTTATATGCTATTTACGTAAAAATTAAAATGAAATTTAATGAACTTAAAATGTACTTTCGTTGAAAATAACTTTGAGCCAATAAAATACATAATTATGTAAAGTAGATAAAGTAGACGTGGAATATACAGTAATACACTGTACAATAAAAAAAAAATTATCTATTATTTTTATCGAATAAATAAAAATTAATATCATTAAATATAATTACTAAAATATTTTTTATTTATCTAATAATAATTAATATCGTCGCGATAATAATTTTTATCATCATTACATTATCTACATAACTATCGTCAAATCTATATACATATATTTCTAATTTATAAATATACATATATTTATTGTTATACATTTAGATACGTGAAAAAGCTTTTGGGAACGTGATATAAAGTAAACGAAATTTATTATGCGAATCGAGAGAAGGCTGGGTTGAATTAGAGGTTACATGCGAACATGGAATCTCAAGTTTGGAGCAGCATCGCATTTATTATGTGAGTTGGATCGAGTTACTGTAGTGGTGTAGTGGGCGTTGTAGTATGAGCTTGTATGAAGTATACGTTGACGGAGGACAACGAGATCTAGGAGTGAGTGCCGTCATAAAAACAATGGCAAACGACCGAGGGATGAAATTACCATTGACAAAGCAACTTATTTTAGTGATGGTACATCACAGAATAAAATATTGTAATGGTCATTGTTAATTCGTTAGGGAATATTGCAACATTACTTTTTATTTCAGCATTATTAATTATATGATTATTTCACATTGCGTTATAAATATATGTGTATATGTATATACATATGTTCACGTGTATAAGGATAATAATAACAGTAATGAAGAGAATAATAAATACACAGTGCAACCTTTACATATGTGATAATATTAATTTACATCTAAATGAAGATTAGTCGAATTTTTTTATCCGAGGGCTTTACGAATATTATGAGATAAAGGAAGAATAGATGCTAATTACATAGAGGTGGAATGAACGATGATGAGTTTAGTAGGATGAGGTGCAGGTAAAATTGTTGTCACAATTGAATTCGTTAACATTTTTTTTTTATTTTAGTTTTTGAATTTTTTATTGGGTTGACTTTATGAATTTTAAAAAATAGATATTTATAATTAAGTATCGGGGGGTAATATTTTATTAAAAGTTTTTACTATTACGCTGTTGTTTCTTTGGAATTAATTAGCAATATATATTGTGAAAGATAATAATTTTTTTTATTAAATATAAATAATTGTTTTTAATATTGCAATTGGTTATTATTATAAAATCCTATGGATCAATGCACGAATTTTTTTCGAGAATATTTTATTTTGTGAAATTTTATTTTATTATCTCTAAAAAAATACGAGGATTTCTGTGTCATTTTATTTTTATGATTTTGCATTTAAGATAATAAAAAAAAAGATATTATTAATATGTATGAATTTATATATGGATAATTTTTTATTTTATTTTTTACAGTCTTGTATGTGTAATATTTTATCGCATAACGGAGTGTCCCAGTTTGCGTTTAAATATTATTTTTATTTTCACTAGAATTTCAAGTATGATAATACGTCAAGGCAAAGTTGGCATTTATATTTATGCAATGCGTACGTGACTATGATAAGCCAGTGTGTTACTAACAATCGATCGAATAGTTACAATAAAAATAGAAAATTCTATTTAATATGAATTCAGGCCTGTTAACAATATTAATTATCGTATTTCTATGGATTAATATGTGAGTAGTATATTTTAATACGTAATTGAATATAAAAAATTATAATGATGAATCTATTAATATTACCAGAAATTTAGTGATTGCGATTCCGTCTGAAGTGAAATATACAAGTGAAACTTATAACTATAAAATTCAAATGAGACGTAAATACTTAAATATGAAATTTAATAATTATATTTGCGTTGATGGTGATCCAACCGAGGAGGAAATTACCATCACGTGGCTTCGTAATATTACTAATTTACACAATATGGAATTATTGTATATTATTCAAACTCCAGAGGGTAAAGAAATTATATCAAAGTCGTATGAACCACCAACACTATGTGGTGGATCATATCAGTCAGATGATTGGGATTTTAATATTATCAAGATTTATTTTCGAAGCTTGACTAACAATAATAAATGTCCTATTCAATCGGTAAAATGTCGAGAGTGTGAGAAATGAATAATTGAATGAATTTTATACTTTGTTTAATTTGTTTGATTTTTAATTCAGGGAACAATCGATTCGCCATATTTATTTGACATTGATATTTCTCTCAATCACAAACTACCATGGAAATCATTAAATTTCATAATGGATCTTTATCCATTTGATGAAATGGAATCTGTTTCAATGTTGGTTCTGGAAGGTTACGTTTATTTGTTATGACAATGCAGTGAAATTTAAATTATGAAGATATTCAGTTATACTAAATATAATTTTTTTTTTTCATTATTTATCACGAAATTTACATGTCATGAATTTTAATTGATGCAAATTGCAGTTGATGATATTGATATTTTAATAAATATAAAAAGTTCAATGAAAATGTAAATAGAATATTGTAGATAATTTTATTTATTTACAATATTTATTTCATGATTTAATTATTCTACAGTCTTTTAATAATTTAAAAAGTTTTGAAAATAATTATATAATTATTGTTATTTTTATATCATTCTCAAAATGTTGAAGAAACATTTTAAAACACTTTATATTTAATTTAATACTATTTTAAATGCAGCGTGAATTTAAACATAACGGGACTAATAAAAATAAGATAAATTTATTAGCTGAAATAAAATATTGATATCAATTAATTTTGTTCATGCATCGTTTAACTTGTTTCGTATTCCTATTTCCAAGTCCTTTAATACGAACCCTACTCAGTGTCAAAATAAAAAAAAAAACGAGGATGGCTGATGAAACCGTGATAGACCCAAAATGTGCCAAATAAAACAGTGACATGTTTGGAAGAACACAAAACTGAAGAGGGTATTATCGGTTTATGAAAATTCAATTTCATATTTATCAAATAAAAATTCAACAACGACATTTTATGATGGATTTTAAACAATAATTCATCATTTATTTTATGTTGAACTATTATAATATTATACAGTGAACAATTTTATAAATTACTTCAATTTTATTGCAGTTCTATTAAGTTTTATTAAAAAATATTTTTTATATATTGAGAATTTCAAGCATCAACAAATAATATATCAATATACATAATTATTTATACTACAAAAAACATAGTGTTTGTAATCAGATATATATTATACGTAAAGAATAGTGTTAAGTTGTAGATAAAAAAAATGGGGGAAAAATAGGTAAATAAAAAATTTAAAAAAAAAATGAGATGGAAAAGTGCTTGGGGGTTGTTTGCCGTCGAGCCACGCTACATCCGTCATACATAAATGGATGGAAGAAATAAAAGGGCCGTGTGCACGGTGGTATATATTGTAGTAAGGTGGAAAATTTTTATATTTGCCAGCTGTGTAAATGTAAATAAAGCATAAGTAGATAAAAGTCTCATCTGCACTTTCTTTTTACCGTTTCCATTTGCGGACATCCGACATTGCTGTCGCTTCAACTTGAAACGAAGAACGAGGAACCGATGGATGATGGTGCGAACCATTTTCGAATACTGATTGTCGGCTTATCATTTATTTGTTTATGAATAAAACAATTTGTAAATGTATAATTCAATTTGCCCTTTCTTTATTCCATCACTTTATAATATTGGGTGAATTAGTGCGAACTGTTTGCTCGAAGGTTTTTAACATAATTATTAAAATGGAAAATTTGGTTGGTAAAATAATTCATTGGAATTGAGAAACCACATTTTAATATAATTTATTCATATTTGTATACTATTTTATTAATTATGAATATTAAAAAAATGTTTTCCACCTCGTTAATATCAACTTCTTTTTTTATTGTACGGGTCATATCGCTATAGGTTTTGCAAACTTTGGAAGTTTCTCATAGTCGGTGTATGTTATACATAATCGGATTATGTCAAGTTGGTACGGATAATGATTGATTGCGTGAGGTGCTAGCTTCGCTAAACTGAAAGAGACGAGTCAACATTATGTCATTTCTATATACAACACTTGTCAAATTGAAATTCAGCGAAAGGCACATGATTAAAATCGAATTATTTAATCGAATATAACACTCCTCAAATACAGATTTGTATAATGAACATGACTTCTTTGACAAACTTTATTAAACTTATTTCAAAATGAATAATTTTTTGTAATTAAAATTGACGATTAATTTTAATAGTTATATTAATTTTAAAAATCTTTATTAAAAAAAAAAATGATAAGATTTATATTATTAATGCATATTTCAGTAGATGAATGACCTAGGAATTATCATCAATTGATTATGTAAATTTTTAGTTAAGATTGTGAATATTGTCACAGTCGGTGTCTCTTTCAAACTTTCATAAGAAATTAGGTAGATAGTTTCTATTCCGTCATATCTCGTTGCTAAGGACATGAAAGTTACTCTTTGAGGACAATGAGTGCACTATAGAGAACCACGAATCCTCTGACATGAATGCGCAAGTTTGTGATATGGTGAGACTGCAAATTGTGAGCATATTTATACATATATATCTCTCTAGAGTCATATCATGAACATGCGCGACCTCGTACATTTTTAGTAGTATAGTTTGAATGGCATATAATATAAACAAAATCTACATTAATTCCAAGGCAGCTATACGATTTATTGTGAATAAATTTTTTTTTTGTTTTAATTATTTTTATTGTTTCATTCTGCATTTTATTATTTTATGTTATTTCATATTTTACACTGTTGGAAATAAGAATATTATGCTAGTTATATTTTTATGACATTTTTTATTGATAAAGTAGGTTATTGTCGTTTTTTTATTGCATTTAACTCAAAGATATGATATGACTCTAGTTTTTAGTATATAATGGTTGATGTAAACTATAGATTTGTCATGAAAGTATTTTGATTTTGACAGATATTTTACATGAGAAAATTTGTTCAAGTGAAGAAAATAATTTTTCATTAAGAATTTTTTTTTTTTTTTGGAGTATTTTTATTTATATTCCGACAACTCTATAAAATTTCATTAAAAATAATCATTATGATAAGAGATAACGACACTGAAAGTAGATGGTCTAAATTGGAACTGTTCCATATTCTTCATGATAACTACCTTTGTAGTCGTTTGAAACAAAAAAAAAATAATTTTACTCAGGAAGGATGTCATTATCGCCGGAAGTAGGATAATTAAAAAATAATTATCCAAAATAAAATGTTTGGTTCGATATAACAAAAAAATTCAATTTTCTTTCAAATTCTATATGTTTTATATTTATTGGAATGGCATTGAAAAATTGATAATGCAGCTTGATTATAATAATTCAAGTTAGAGTAATAAACAAATTGATCACTGAAAAAAAAATTCATTTTGGTTTGTCAGAATCGATTATTTAATTTTTTAGTTATTCTGAAAAATGTGTTGAAAAATTTGGTTTGTCTCAATTGCACAAATTTTTTTAAGAATAGAAAAATAATGAGAAGTTCTTAATGATTACAAGAATCTCATTATTATTAAAGAATGTGCTTGTATGTGATATTGAGTTGGCTTGTGGTATATCAAAAGGGAAGTTTTAATTATAGCACCACTACAATTAAATCGAGTAAACGAAAGAGATTATTTTAACATAAATTGTTTGTTGTCTATTGTATTAATATAAACAGAATCACACAGGCATAATTTTAAGAAAGTATTATACAAATTAAATTAGGATAAACTTTGGCAGTAAATGCAAATTGTTTAAAAAAAATATATGGTTGCGAAAATTAATTCAAATTAATTATCACTAAATTTCAAATTTTAGCCTATTGAAAAGTTAAATAAATACTAAGGAGCATATTTTTGAGGTAATTTCTTATAGAAAACTGTGCATGCGGATAGAATTAACTCATTTAAGTTTGTTGGTTCGTTAGAAAATAATAATTATACAAAAATTTTTTATTCCTTTTTGGTTTTCGGTAGAATATAATTCGATAAATCATTTTAGAATTAATAGGTTTTCATTTTATATCAAGCATTGAAAATTTCCATTTTATTTCAGACGTAATAGTTTTTAATAAAATGGATCAATGTGAAAAAATAAAAGTAAATAAGTTTTCATTTTAGTACCTCAGGTGTGAATATATATCTTCATGGCATTTCGATATTACTTGTGCTTTCACCTAGTTCTCCTTTCGTTGATTTGAAAATTTTTTACATCACCTGATTTCATTTTTCACCATGTTATACAAAGTAAGATATGTATTTCGATGTTGACTTTAATTTAAGCTCGTGTGAGTGATATATTTTACAGCATTAAATCTTTAGACTGGAAAAAATGCGAGTGCAAAGAGTTACCAATTTTTCTATCTTTATGTTAACTTGGTTATGTCTTACATGAATGTAGTAATATCTTAAGAATTTCTAATAAAGAATATCAGACATTTATCCCCGATATTAAATTCAACATCGGCGAATTTTTTCCCTCAATTTATACATTATTACAATAAAAAAGTACACAAATTAGATTATTGTTCTCGAATTCACAAATTTCTCAACTAATTCAGTGATAAGATTTAACAGTAATTAATGAATATAAGTAAAAAGATTAATGAAATAAACACAAACATTTTTATTTGTACACTTTAGCCAAATCTAAGTTGGCATCAAATTTTTACTGTTTACTTTTTTACTTTCCTGACACCTTGAGACGTCCATTTTGAAGCAAAAACGATTTATGATTACGCTTTTTCACCACTTCGTTTCTTTCAACTATTACTCGCTTCATTTATTCAAGTACACGCCGCATGTGAATTGCAAGTGCCAACAATGCAATTGGCGGCATTGCGGAATAAATACGTTTGGAATGGTGCCAACATATCGTTTCCCTTCATCCCCCTGTGCTCGACCCTTTTTTTCCACTCATACTGGCGCCAATAATCGTCACATGGCGGAGACCATTTCAACATTGATCATGCTCAAAGTATAAAAAAATGAATATATATTTTTTTTTCATTGTTTACGCGACTATAATGTCATTCCCAAAATTTTATTTAGATAGAACCTGATAACTCATACAAATACATACAATATATTTATATATTTATTATAAACAATACATATATACATTCGTTTATGCTGCTATTAAATATCCATCGTATCCTTATGATGTTTTCTGCATTAAATTAAAAGGTCCTGGAGTTTGCGAAAATTAAATATTTTTTATTATTATTTCCTTGGCATCATTTTATTAATAAAGAAATATTTTAATAAAATAGCTTATTGTGAATCTATTAAATAATCTGCATGAAAATTAATTGCTTCGTGGGATGTATTCATTATAAAATCTAATTCAATATACAAAAATGAATGAGTAATAATAAATACCTTCACATATACGTAAATTTTCTGTGATACTGACGACTAAAGTTATATCCAACTATGACATTTAATTTGTATAACTTATAGAAGTTTTTCTCTAAAATCAATATTCAAAACTTTCGTTATTTTTAAACGTCAATATTTAAAACATACATTTTTAGTTTTAAAGATTCGCAACAAACTAAAATTGAAAACATATGAAAAAGAAAAATAACCAGAGTATTTCCACTCGACTTGCCTAATTAAATAATTAAATACCCATATGATTTTTCTGAAATAATCTACAATTATTTTATAATTAAAACTAATTTTTCTGCATTCATAAAAATTATACCACTACAATATTATTTTATTAGTATAAAATTTATTTACCTTTCATTTCTTTCCATAATCAATTAACAACAATTATCACAAATATTTTCATTTATTCCAAATATAATTATTACAATAGACAATAGCGATCAAATTAAATATGTAATAATATTTATTTTTTTCACATATGATCATCAGATCCCTGAGGAATGCTATCACCATATACAGTAGACATAGCAAAATTAACAATAGCACGTAACAATAACTACAGGGCAGTTGACTAGGGCTGCTCAATCGTGTCCACTTTCGAGCTACTGCCTGGTCATTTAACCTCTGTTAACCGTCTCCTCATCGTGGTGTACGTACGTTCAATCGGTATACGTATACTATCGTCGTTACGCTCGTAAATGGCGCGGACAATAGTACGATAATTCGAAGCATCGTTGCACGACACGAACGTTCCGATACGCGCAATGGTAAACGCGTGCACATATGTGCAAGTCAACGTATGTAGGTATACAGATAGATGATGCGTATGTGTATTATGCACATGCATGTATTGGGAATTTGTATGAGCTTAATAAGTTCATTATGTGTACTTTAAAAATTGGCATTAGGTAAAGCGGAAAGTAATGTCGTGAAATTCAAACAAATAAAATTTTCGATTGAACAAAATTATTATTTTTTGAGTAAAATTAATAACAATACACGTAGAAATGAATTTAATAATTTGTATAATATAAATTAAATTAAAAAAAAAAAACTTTTTTAATTCAATAAAACATTTTCTTTGATATAAAAATTAATTTTAGAAAAGTAATTGAGAATATTCATGAAATAATGATTAATTAGTTGAAATAAATTGAAAAGAAATTATAAAATATATTATTATAATATTGATATTAATATTAATATCAATTATTAAATTGTTGAGATTATTCTGATGTAAAATATTTCAAGAGTTGCCTTAGAAATATAAATAAGGTATGAATGAATATTATAAAGTTCGTAATATGGTTGGGTGAATAATTATATTAATCGATTACTTTAAGGCATAGTTTGTACTAGCCATTAATCCACCAGTGTGATCATATGATGGTGAGAGGAAAAGAGAAAAGGCAAAACTGTGGTGTACTACAAGTATATCACAAGCGGTCGAAGTTGAAGTATGCTAGTGAACATAGTAGCGGCATGCACCAGCTTTCATTGTTGGCGTCAGCACTTTAATGCTGCTGCTAGAGTCAGCACTTGCCACATTGGAGGATGATTATAAAAAGTGTAACCCACTGTTACCAATGCACCTTGCCACAGTATTATTATGTACATGTGTGCTGAATATATCAGTGTATTTTATACATATGTATATTGGTTTTGATAATTTTTGGTAATGAACAAAATTGTGATTAGAGTTATTGTTAAAATAATCGCGTGTATAGAAAGGAAAAATAAATTATCGGATGAAATAAATATTTAATGTTTGACATGAATATTTCATTCTTTGAATAAAAAATTTTAATTAAATTTCGGTGGTATTGATGTTTTTTTTTTTATTTAATTTATGAGGGAGTAAAAAATAAAAAATTAAAGATTTTTAAATGTGAAAAAGATTTATTGTTTGTGTTGATTAATTTAATTATTTGTATAAAGTAATTTATAGCATAAATTAATGAATCAATTTATGGAATATTTGAAGATTTAAGAACAAATTATATTTATTTGAAAAAAGATATTTTTTTTTTATTTATTTATATATTTGTTTGTTCGAGTGTTTTTGGTATTTGTGGAAATGTGTTATTTTTATTATTTCGTCGAAGTAAATATATTATACAAGAAAATTAGAAGAATAAGTTTCAGGTAGTCATAAATTTGAAAATATTGACCCAAGCAAAGTAACGAATAAAGTTAAATAAAAGCTCGCAATGGTAATTATAACAATATATAAACAAACTTTTGTTTAAATGAGCAAATTTAAATATGCCAAGTTTTAGATTTGTTATCAAGTCATTTTCTGTATATCTGATACTTCTAATTAAACTGGAATAATCAATTCTTAAAATTATGTAGACATTTTCAAATGCTGCTAATATATTTCATAAAAAGAAATGAAAATTTCATGCAATAAACAAACATGACAATATTTCTATCCAGTTATTTTTTTAATAACTATAATTATTTCTGGTAAAATAATCGACTATTGCACTCGTAATAATTCCATTCACTCAAGAATTATAATTGCATATACACTAAAGTTATAAACTTATAATGACAATTATTTCACGGTCATCAAAGTTTCTAAAATATTTCATTCATCAAAATATAAATTTAATAATATAACACATAAAACTCCCACTGTTTTTATTTTATTTATTCATGAATTCTATACCATTTATGACCTATTATTTTAATTAATTGCACAGTTATAATTGCTTTAATAACACCTATACAGACCATACTCGTGATAATAATATTAATGAATTATTTTACAGTATTTTCCAATAATTATATCAGTCTACCGATTTCTAAACATACATTTCTCATAATTTTAAATACGATTTCATCATTACCAAAAATATTTATAAAATTGACAAATCAATAACATTATGTATATAATTATTTCCCTATATATTATTTAATTACTTCACTTAAGCTCTATAAGAAAACAAATTGCTACTCACAATAGACTTCTGCAGTTCTTAAATGTGAGATCACCGTTTCCAGAGTAATAGATTTTATTATCTTGACCCAAAAGAGGGACCGCACGTGTTATTGAGATGACCCAAACCTATCTCTGGGTGTAACATAGTAATATCAACAGACTGTGGAGACATTTTCAAACCTCATATTAACTAATAAAAACGTAGGAGAAGGCGGAACAAAATATTTTATTTCAGTTAAATATCTAAATAAATTTTTTATTTCAATTATTTAATCACTCTCCTGTCTCGTTTTGGAAATTAATTTATTAATAATGTACCTATGTGGACAAAGTACATTTTAATATTGATAATAAACAAGAAATAAAAATAGAAATAGGGAAATAATTAAAAAAATTTCAGGATATTCGATTAGTTTGATTAAAATTGATATTACTTTACCAAGTAATAAATAAAAATATGTCTTGGACTATGTATAGATATATTCTCTCTCATTCTCTAATGGATCATTGTGGAGGGACATCAAGCAAGCACTCAAGTCAATTCAACGACCTGGTATTTAGCACAAGTATGTCCTTGTTAGTAGATGTGTTTGACATTGAGATTAACATTGATTTCCAATTCTTATTATTGATATCAATGCGAATTCTTTCAATATTTACAAATGTATTTTTTAAATATTGTTTTAGATTTTATGAAATTAAAATATAGAGAGAAATAATTGCAAAGTAAATTTATTTGCAGTTTTTAAAATAAAGTTTGTGAAATTATATGAAATTAATTTTTTTCTCTTTGAGAAATATTGTGTAAACAATAGAAATCTCATTAAAAATTCGCTTATGTACATTGTATATAGTTCATGATGCGCATGACTATTGAAAAAAATATAACCTCCAGCTTTTGATATGAATACTATCTTATACAGATAATGTTCTGTCGTTGAGATCAGCACGTGTGTTTATACACATATTTGCATGCACATTTTTCGTAATAATCCATAAATCCTTAACCCGATTGCAGTAAAAAGCTAGTCTCTCGAAAGCACACAGAACTTTTTTTTTGCTATAGAGAAGAAAAGCGTTAATGGAGTAAACTATAATGATCTTGTTAGCAAACTCATTAAAGTCAATTTTTTTACATCGTAAAATTAAAAATATGCTTATAAAATAAATCACGTGAAATAAAAGAAAATAAATATCAATAAATTTACTAAAATTTATACAAAATGGACAAATTAAAATAATTACACACACATATTTTTCGAATATTATTTATAAATCCAAAGGATTCTGAATTCAATATCAGAATATTTATATACTGTCTTATAAATAATTTTAATAGAAAAAAATGATAAAAAAAAAATCTCAATAATCCAATAAGGATATTAATAATATAAATATCAAATTGGTGAATAAAAAAATCTCTTTGTATTGAAGCAACATTTATAAAATAAATAATAATTAAATATATCCATAAGAAAAATTTCCATATTATTATTTTCGTTATAATTTACAAATTATTAAATATATAATTAAATTCCTGGATGAATTGATTCTGATCTCAATAAAATTTACTCTTCCTATTATCACAATTTGACTTCTTCATATTTTCTCTCCTTATATTTCTATTCATAATTAATAATTTACAAATTATCTTTATATTATTATCACTTACATCTATCGTTTTATTATGATTACAAAACGTTTTTACTATTATATCAAAACTGTTTGCTCATTATAAAATAACTGCTCTAACTATGTCAGTATTCCTGTGTGGTAATCAGCAAAACCATTTTACTATTAGCGTAAATATTATTATCTAACGAGATACATGATCATGAATATTATTATTCTCATTCAGTTGATGAAAATTGACTGTTGTAACACATACATTTCTTCCAAATACTTCCATTGAGTGATTGATTCGAACTTGCATTGCTTATATAATTTATTTAAAACTTTTTACATCTCTGAATGCTTTTACTTTGGATCTTTATACCAGAATTCACTTTGTTCATCAAAGATTCTTGCAATGTGTCTCGATCAGTTTTATTTCAACGTGGAAATTTCGTCTACATCATCAAATACTTCAATACGTTTGCATTATCTCTATATTCCGTACACGCCGAGTAAAATTCTTGATATCGATCGTTGCAAAGCAAGGCGTTTCACCCGTATTTTACTAACTATTTGTTTAGTCAATGTTGGAGATTTTCCGTTGCAGATGAGAACAGAAGATTACTCCAAATAAGTATATGCAACTCTTGAAACTTATAAGGGCCTATCATGAACTCATTTTGCTAAGAAACTCAATCTAAATATTCGTTATTTAGATATATTAAAATATCTACGAAATACAGTTTATAAAATTTACTATATCATATTTCATAACAACGAAATACCTCAGATTATTCATACTAAAATGTACACAACATTGCGATGACTTGAAATGAGGCGATGAATTAGTTTAATTAGAAAAAAGAAAAAAAAATTAATAAATACTTTTTATCAAATTCTCCCTTCGCTATTTAATATTTTACATTGTCAAAGAATTAATTTAATATATAATAAAGTTTTAATTATTAGCAATGATAATAATGAATATGAAATAACTTTTCATTGTTATTATAAATACAAAGAGTTTTTTTTTTTCTATTGTATTTCTTTGATGATTAGTTGTTTTAGTTAGTTGATGAATTGAAAATTCATTACAACATTCCAAGAGAGTAATTTTACTAGTGTTTTAAAGTGCTGAAACTTCATATCCTTAAAGTTCACATGCTCTTTGAACTCGAATCTCATTAGGTGTCCACAGACCATGGTTACTGATAGTCACTGAAGTTACTTTTATTTAATACACGTGCAACAAACTTATGTTACTAAAGACACGACATGAAAGGTGAATGCATAAAAGAAAATAAATGATTATATAGATATGTATATCGTTACTTTGTGTATTTTATGACATAGCGAATTGTTTGCCACATGTGTTTCCATGCAGAGAATGACAGGATTTCCACGTCACAAATGTACACACAAAATTATCGTGAATATTACAATACATATGCATGTGAAAGTGTAAATAGAATTCGCAATAATTCAGGAGCATGTATGTACAATTTGCATAGATTTTATTGTACATAATCCTCACTTGATATGAAAGAAAATGTCGTGTTGAACGAGTTGATAATCTGTTAAAAGCTTGTTATCGCGATCAGCTTTGTGCGCATAAATAAGCGCTATTTTATAATCGTGAGAATTTCTTAACTTTTCAACGGGGAAAAAAGTGTCAGGAACGCTTTAATAATTATGGATTTACCAGCTGGGTAATTTATAACTAGACACCGTGAAATTAAAATGATATTTGTAAATGCAGTTTGAGTTTATTAATTGAGAGTAAAGATTAATAATAAAAACTTTACTCAAAATATAAATTTATATATTTCAAATTATAAAAAGAAATATGTTCGACAATGATAGTGAAAATAAATATTTAAATTACATTTCGATAAATATATATTTTAGTACTTTTAATCTATATAATAACTAGTCTCTCACTAAATATATTTATATACAACTGTATATTATAAATTTAATGAATATTATAGTTTATATAATCGCTCTAGAAAATCATATAACTTTGATAGTTAATTTGTTTATTGAGCTCGTAATGATTAAACCTATAAATTTACCAATCATATATAACTTTACATCGTGTTTGGAACTATCATGCAAGTATAGATTCGACCACTGATTGAGGAATTTCCGAGCTTTGTCAAAGCCGTATTATAACTATTTTGTATATTCATTTTAATTGGCGCTTTGTGACGAATTAATTACAACTTAATTATGAAAATTACGATCGTGAATTCGGTAAATTATTATTGGAGTAAATTATGATCGCTGGGATATTCAAAGTATGTATTCAAAACCACACTTACCTGTATAGTGGTTGACCACTTGAATCTTTGAACCAGAGTACCATGGAAATAGTGTGATTGGTATCACGAGAATGAAGGATATTGCAAGGAAGATATGCACGTTGACCTGCTACGCCCTGAACTGCCTCAATGGGAACTGAAAAGAGAGATGAATGTACATATTTTAATAAAATATACGATGTGAAAGTTATGAATATTATGACAGTTAAATATTTCTTGTTATATTATGAAGAAAACTATAAAATATTCAGTTACAATTTATTTCCCTACACAGATTTTTCTAATTGAGGAATTTCAATATATTTCATGTTCTTTTAAAAATTCACGTAATTTTTTTTTTATTATAACTGTAACGTTGGATTTTATTCTGACAGTTATATATTTTTAAGGAGTATGCATTTATTTCATGCGATTCCTGCAAGAAAGTAGTGGATTTCCAATATATCGACTCTCTATAATATTGTCACATTTATCATAGTAATAAAAAAAAAGGTCGTTAAATGGAAAACACGTCAGTACTTGAAAGTTAGAATATCTTATGAAATAGTACAGTCGAATATGTATATAAAAGGAGTCACGTAATTCAAGACTTTCAACCCTTGGGTATTCAATGAACGGGAGTGAGATATTAAATTGAATTATAATAATTAGATAAGCACTTTCCAAGTACCATAATGTTGCTGTGTAATATATAATTGTGAAATATTGAAGAGGTGGAAATTAATAAAATTTTTTATATTCAAGAAAAACAAACTAGATTTATTGAAATTGTAACAAGTAATTTTTTACTCATTTAAAATTTCTCTACATTTTCTACTACTTTTTTAATTTTATTAATAACAATAAATTACGTTGAAGTAAGAAAAAAATTTTTTTTATAAACTGAAATGGTATTTTTAATAATTTATAGAAACAAAATATTTTTCACAGACTTTACATTTAATATATCCATAAAAAAATATTTAATATTTTTATAAATATTTTCGTAAGATGCTTTCAGTTTATCTGTCGTATTAATTATAACATTATCCAAACAATCCTGTGAATAACTGAAGAGGAAAAAAATTAAAAAATCGTACGCAGAAACACGAAAAAAAAAAAAAAAAATCCGAAGTTTTTGTGAATAAATTGTTATAATATCAAGATATAAATTTATTCGAATAATTATAATTATTTAGCGAAAATATTTTTCATAAAACTCGGTGCTTTCTCTTCGTCAAGTCGAGAGTACGTCGATAAGATGTTGAAGTAATGAAGATAAGAGAGCCGATAAAGTACATTCAAGAATAAGTTGAAAAAGGGATGGAAAGCCGCTAAAATGTACGTAAAATAAATCAGGCACATAAAAAGCAATAATATTATTTTTTATAAAATATTATATACACTTTAATTACATAATATAAACTAATTTATTGCTAAAAAAGTTAATAAAAACAATATTTAAATTGTACGTTATTATTAATAGCATTATTTAATTATTCGATCACATTATTATTTAATTGTCTGGTATGTTATATTAAATATAAAAATAACATTCATAAAAAAAATGCAGTTATAACTTGTGATATATTCATTCTATGAAAATATTTAATTTATATGCATCACGTGAACTTTCATACTTTACCCTCCTTGTCGTAGTTATTGTATATAGGATGAGTATATAGTGACTTTTACTACATTAAATTGCAGTTTTATTTACCACAATTTACGACGAACCGCGATATTTACGCGCCAAAGACGTTCAGGTTATTTTATTCATAAGCATTCCGCGTTAGTTTAGGCTATAGAAAATTCAGAACAATTCAGGAGTGAATCATTAATATTGAATGAGAGCGCGATAGTTTTACTATTAATATATTAGTGGTGATCGAATTTAAAAAAATAAATAATTTATAAGTAAGCTCACAATAACGTGCAGGGATTTTTACAAATGAATTTTACTTGACAATAATTCTTGTTCATAATTTTGCAAATAATTTATACAATTTACTATCATGATAAAAAGTATAGCAATATCGTTTTAAATTACGAAAAATAATTCTTTATCACATGAAAGATAAATAAGTAGTATTTTTTTTTTTTTTATTTTTTTAGTGGTTGGTATAAAGTGTATAGCGAATCATATAAATAAATCGGTCGATTCAAAAATGATTGGAGTAAAGTTATGAAGATAGAATTTATGAGAATGGAATGCCGGTGAATGTGGTCGTTACTTTAGTGAAGAAAGGCTCTATGATCACGTCCCCTACGTGAAGAACGTAATATTTCGAAAATTGGACGGGAAGACAATCTCACGAAAGAATTTCTTACTGCAATTGGTTCTTATAGATGTCTCGGGTGACAAAATGAGTAGTATTAAGACAATGGATAAGATGAATTGGATGGAAAAAAGCACAAACCAATCCGGACAATGCTCATCCAAAATATAAAATGAAGAAAGAAATTAGGAGAGGATAGATGAAATGATAGGATAAATGGATATTGTATGTATAGAAACTATTGAATTGTCAGTGAAAAGCTGATTTGAAATGTTCCAGTGAGGTTTGAGCCATCAACTGGGAATTCGTGAAAGATATATAGAGAGAGAACGATGAGAATAGTCGCTCGTGCTTGCGACGCACGTGCCCGACAATGGCGTTGATACTATATATCCACAGTGATTGCTGTGAATTACACGCTTACTACTCTCGTCACAGCGTGCGATCTCTTGTTTTCTCAGCGTGATAAACGAAAGCCAAACATCAACTCTCGCTCGTCTCGTCGGTGAGTGCAAGCACCAAGAGACAATTAGTTATGTTAGCACAATAAAACATTGTGATATGTTATTTTTATCTATCTCTGGGTATATTTATTTAGTTCTCCATTCGTGTAGTAGCATAATGAGATAATTAATACAGTTGATATGATTTTTTTTATAATTTCACATGTAAATGTGTGGCATTATTTTCATTTTGACAAAATGCGAAAAACTGTACAAGTGATGAATAGAATTATAAAAAAAATTTGTGTTGATATTTAGGATAAAATTACAGTACAGATTTTGTAATATTTCAATCACATTGTTTTAATAAAAATTATATTTGAAAATATATTATGAATATAATTATTTAATAATTAAACAAATAATTTATTAATAAATATTGGCAAGTTTGTTTTGTGTATAATGACAAATATTAAATTATTTAATTCTTTTTGTTATGACTGTTTAATATTTTTTGTTATTTTAATTATACTATATTCATTTTCATTTAATTAAATATATTAAAATAAATGATGGGTTTAAAAAATTGCTTGAAAAAAATTAACCAGTGTAAATTATTTGAGATTAAATATATTATTTCATAATTTGTTATTTCTCATGATGAATGAGAATTTTGAATATTGGTATTCACTTCACTTTCAATTTGTTTCAACTGTTTCAATCGAAAAATTTCAATACTATACATTATTGACAAGTCTCGTGATATATACATAGTCAATCTATTATAAAATGTAAATAGACAAATCAAATGAATTAACTATAACATTGAAAGTCAATTACGCTTCAAAAATTCTCAATGGACCTTTATATTGAATCTAAATACATAAATAAATTACGATCAATATTAATTAATGAATTTCGTTTCCAATTATGACTATGTATGACATACTGTAGATAATACAAGTATTAATGAAATTAAATCCAATAAAATTTTTCACTTTACTCTCATACATCAGCAAATCATTTTCAATTTCCATACATTATTTATATTGATTTTACTACTGTGTTTATTTTGTATTCTGATGTTTAAAATAGGTTATACGTCTAACTAGAAAGCTCTCATCAAATAATTCACTTCATCAAATTATTCAGTTCATTAAATTATTCATCCATACATTATTTGTATTATGCATCTAAATATGATTCATTTACACTTCATACACATGTATTTCCTTTTATATTTACACATGGAGATTACTGGGAAGTAAATATATATAAATTTTGATTTATTGAAGTTAGATTCAGAGATCATTGCCATTGAATATTTCTATAAAATTGAATATTGAAACATTTTTCTGTAAATAAATTTCACCAATATTGCACACATTACATTTGAATGCTTACACGAAAAGTATTGTATATTTTAGCACACAGTATATGCTATAAAGATTTGTGTTGAAGTAGCAGTGTTAAATAAGTGATTGCAGTATATGTACACAAGCTTTTATCTTGTGAAATATCATGTCATGATACACTCATTGAAAGAAATGCATATCATCTAACGCATTTGTTATTCGAAAATTGCTATTGAGTTATCTTCAAATGCACATCTGGAATATTCTGCATCGTGTAGCGTGTAACTGCCAATATGGTAAAAGCTTTTTCTGTTACTGAGCGCTCATATTTGAATGTATATAAGAAATATATATTTGTGAGTTTATGTATGTACGTGCAAGTGTGTTACATCTTTGTGGTCACAAATACCAGCCTTTCTTTTGGAATCTTAAGCTTGTTAAAAACGAATTTGAACGCTTTATGCGAGAAGAATTATTTGGAATTTCAAGGCGGAGATAGAGAAAATTTTCTTTTTACTCGTGGTTACTATCTAGCAGGGTTTTAGAATTATTTTTTTTTTTTGTTATCAGCTTTGTTCCCTCATTCAACAATTTTTTTTTCTACCAAGTCACGAACCTTTACCGCTATTATAATACCCCTTTCATACGCCCTTTTCAATCCTTTTCATCTATTTGAAAAATATTTTCATTCGTACTTTCTGGGTCAAAGTATGAGACACACAAATTCTTGGATAGGGTAGAATCCAATGGGAGTATTTTTCTTTCTTTACTTTTGAATGCGATATACATATAAAATCTGTGTACATACAGGGAGTGGAATTTAGCTCAGGTGAGAAGAGAATGAGCAGGATGGGTTGGAGTAAAGCATGGAAATCGTTCAGATGTAAAGCTTAATTAATCGAAAAGACTCGGTGGCATAATCATAACTTTACGATTCCCCCTGGTCTTCTGGTTATATTTCACAAGTTTTAATCGCTCCAACTGGATCGTTTAATCATCCTCGCTCTGACGCAACTTTTAAACTAACTTCTTCTTTTTTCTTCTTTCTTTATAGTTTTACGTCTGAATATATTTTGCGTCAACTTGTCACACGGCAACTATGATAGATACCGGTATGAATTAATAAGTATGAATGTATGATTTATTCGAACAAATATTCATTATTTATTGAATGTCAATTTATTTTATACGAAACATACTCGCGCTAGCGAATGCATATTTATTTTCATATACATCATGTTATGAATCCGTATTTATTCATACATGTAAAAAAATATCGACGGAAAATATAATATTCAATCCAATTTTTTAGAATGTTATAATTTGCTGTTTCATGAAAAAAATGCGATTAATTTAGTTGTAAAATATGAATCCAATCATTTGAATTTATTGAAAAATATTTTATTTACTGAAATTAAATATCAGTATAATGTCCGCGTTGTCAACATTCCACACTCACAGTTATTATTGTATGTTATGCTAGTATGATTGTCAACATGAGAGTTAGTAGTCTCAGTATTAGCAAATGTAAACTGGCAGGGTCTACGTCTTATCAATGCCATTCAACATCACAATAGAATAGCCATTAAGCCAAAGGGGTCAACACTACATTTATGTATCCAATTGACGATTACATTTGTACACATACATGTAACATATCAATGCAATGTTCACATACCTATAGATGCATGTGTACATCTAGGGAAAAGTGAGGGGTCAATGATAAATCTCAATGAAAGTTATAATAAAAAACCAAAGTTTTTCATTACTAAATTTATGCTATTTTGTATTGTGTGTATGAAAATTTATTTCATGACTCTATAAAAATATTATAAATATTTATGTGCACGTAATGCAAAATTTATATAATTTGTTTTTTAGTTTTGAGATAATATAAAATAATTATTTGTTGCGCTTTTCTAATTTGTGCTACTAGGGATTTAATAATTTAATAGCTTGAATAAAACCTGTTGATAGTTGCCAATTACTATTGTTTCATAAGTAGAAATATTATTGACAATTGATGATATTCATGATTGTTATATTATCTCAGTGAATGAATTGACATTATATTGTTGATGCACGGTAGATCAATGTGGAATTCAATGAACCAGATAGATAATTAGTGACAGACTATATTATATAATAAATTTAATTTATCAATATTTTGTAAAGAAACGTAATGAATTTTAATATTATCAAGCAGCTATTCAAAGAGATGAACGTACTGGGAAAAGGATTTATTTATTTATTAATAAAATAATTTCGCTTGTTTTATTATAATGTGCCATTTATTGATAATTAATAAATCACAAATTATTAAATATATACGTATAAATTACAGCAATTTAAATTTGATAATTATTTATAAATCATCTGTTGATATTTAATAAATTATTTTGGAAGCTAGTTAATGAATATCGTTGTTAACAATCCGTAAATAATTTTCTCGATGTTTGTATATTAATGTATATTAGAGGTGAATTTATTATATGAAGTAATTTTTGTTATTAAATTCGTTGAATATGAATTTTTCATGATATTGTATAATTCAATACAAATTTTATCTGAACAATTCCGGCATCGGTAATAAATTCTCTGATAATTATCGACATTCGTTAGATTTATCTATCATAACAATTATAAATTAACCCGTAGAAAAAATGTTCATCGTTATAGACCAAATTAATTTTCTCATTGGAAGCTAAAAAATAAACATATACAATTTATATTTTTTAAATGATTATGTATTTTATATCTTCCGAAGTTTTAATTAAAGAAAAATAGTAAAATAATTTAATTCAACTATTGATATAAAAATAATAAATAGATTAATATGTGATTAAAAATATACGTATTAAATCGATGGCCACATCAGGGAGATTGAAATGTAATCGTGGTAAATTTAATGTTGGCTAATATCATAACGACCGCAAAAATTAATTAAAAAGTTTCACTTTGATATTATCTTGCAACGTGTAACTTATTTTATGAATGGATAGTCAAAGGTGAATCTCTGTGTGTTCTATTGAAAATTTGATTTTTATAAAGCATAATATAAACACAATTCCATTAGAAACAATCAGCATTATATTTTTTTTTTTTCTATAATAGAAATCAAACATGAATGCAGCATTTCAATTTTTTTTTTATCATTGGAATAATATTGAATACTCGAGTAATGAGTAATTCGAGCTTTTCATGCTATTTACAAACAACTTCATCGTATTTGTTTAATAAGTCATTTATTTTGATTGCGTTATTTGTATCGCTCTCGAATTAATTCGGAATTATCAATGAAATTAATATTTCTAATAAACAAATAACATTTTTATTTCAACTAAATTTAACGAGCTTTTGCATGATCACATATAATCCATATTTCTGAGTGAAGAGGGCACAACATGAATACATATATATATTTAACAAATAACTCATGTGCTCACCGCGTTTCCGCATCTCCATATCATAATTAATTTATCATTTATTTTGACTGCCCTTCTAATTATATTTGAAATTTCTATTCATAGAGAATACATTGTGATTAATTTATCTCCTAAATATTAAATTATTAACTCAATAAACCAAACTGAATAAATAATAAAAATATATAACGTTGTGTTTATATAAATTGTGTAAAATATATATTTATAAATAAATATTACACTGTTGAAAAATAATTTTATCAAGTGTCTTCTGTTTATGCTACTATTATTTTTTTTATATTAATTTGAACTTTATCACCATGGATTTAGTAACAATAATAAAAATATGTAATGTCTATGTTTACATAGTTTTTACATTGGCTATATTATATAAAAAAAATATATATTTGTTTGTAGAATTTTTTATAATGATTTTTATAAAATTTTTTTTTACTCTATAGGTTTAGTTGTTATCAAAAATATTAAATGCTTATTAATAGCAAAATTTTAGTAATTAATATACACATACTAAAGTATTCATTTTCATTTTTGTGTTTATTTTAAAACAGAAAATTAATTAAAATATAAATTTTTATATTTTTTTTTATGATTAAAAAATTATTTTCTTCTGATAAAAAATATAAAAAGCGTTTATAATATATGTTATCAATAGTTGTGAGTAATTTTTATTTGTTGTAGACAAATTTTAAATTCTTCGGTCATTTTTAAACATAATATAAATTTTTTTGTATTTCAGAAGTTTGAATGAATCTGCATTTTCCATATGGGTTGAACTTTGCACTGTTTACCTGTAGCTTCCAGTCATCGGTGAGTGAAATACTATACTCTAAAAACTATACTCGAACTATACATATGTGCACATGTATAAATATATTTACAGCATATAGAATAGTGC
Organism: Microctonus hyperodae; assembly: GCA_030347285.1. Taxonomy (NCBI): domain Eukaryota; kingdom Metazoa; phylum Arthropoda; class Insecta; order Hymenoptera; family Braconidae; genus Microctonus; species Microctonus hyperodae. Next base: position 9,062,560 of record JAQQBR010000001.1, read on the forward strand.
ATGTTTTTGTGGTTGTCGGTTCACATTGGCTGAACTTTTTATGTTTGCCTCGATCTATTTAGTTCTCTTATTTTCGTTTTTTTTATTTCCTACTACATCTAACGTAGAAAATCTTTCCACCGTTATTGCCATAATAGCCTCGAGTCCTAATATAATTCAGAAAAGAAAAAAAAAATATACATTGGCAATAGAAAAAAATTTCTAGCAAACATTTTTTAGCTACGTCAGAAAATTTTTTGAATATTTTGAAAAATAAATCAAAATTAATTATAGCTACTAAATTTTTTTCTTTACTCAATTGATTTCGTAGAAATTTTCAAAATATCAATTGCACAAACACATATTTAAATAATTAATTTCTCTATAAAAAAAAAAAAAAATGCTTAGAGGAAAATAAATTTATTTCGTTGATGATTATATTTGATTTTACTTAGACAAATGTTATACTAATAAATTTGTCTACGACATGTATGAAGGATAAAATTAATTACTCACTTGGATGATTAAGCTCATCGTTAGGATAATTGTTGTCATCCAAACTTCGAAGTGGTGAAGGTGTTCTTCTTGCAAGTGCCGCAACGAGAGTTGACATCTCGAAGCAAAGAACTAATATAATCATCCACAACATAGCAGCAGGTCCGAGTTTTTTAACGTCTATCATTTACAAATCATTAATATTTTATCGTTTATAAAATTCTCACTTTCCAATTTTATTTAAACAATATTTAAATCAAAAAGTCTCACGATTATTAGTCAATTCCAATTCCTTTTCTGTTATAAATCCGCACATGAACTTAGACGCACTGTATATCCATTAAAAATAAATTGCGATCGATGAAATATATATTCTTTTACAAGTATAGATAGTGTAATTGAAAAATGTTTTTCAATTACTGGCTTATTAAATTAACTAGTACTTTCTGTTAAAGTAAATTCAATAAAAACCATTCAAAAAATTAGTTCAATGAAATTATCACAAGATAAATTATAATTGTTTAATAACTGAACTGAATTTTCTTGTATTCCAATCGATTATTGTCGTGCTAATAGCATCAACTTAATCAATTTCTCGTTATAATTCAAGAAACAATTTTGCTAAATTGATTAACCAGTTTATATTGTATAAATTAATATCCAATTAATAATTTCATACCTACAGGCGGTTCTATTTATTCTGTTAATCAGGTGTATGAATTTTCTGTGTTTATTATGACAATTATATTCTCAATTAAATGAGGAGAAATTAACTAAAAAAATTAATTACCATAATTAGAACTGTATAATGACCTTTTGATACACACACAGTATTTTATTAGATAAATAGCAAAGCTTTATATACAACTTATATAGTATTATTTGGATACAATTCCACCTGCAAATATATAGTATTCATTTTCGTGAACTTTCGTATTTTCGCTCCTGGCCTTTCACGCAATTACAAAACTCTTTCTGTCCTTTTTTTCTTCTCACTCTACTCTTCCAATCGAAAACTTTTCAAACAATAGCACACCTAAGATCGTGCGGACTTTTAATTCATCCCCTTTTAATTCCCACCGTCTGCGCTGATTAATAATTGCCGAACGAGTTTCGCGGTTAGGGGGACTTTATTTCATGGTAGAATTACTGAATGTGAATAGTTTTGATGATGAAGATGAGACAATAGATGATGAGACAAGCGTAGATGTTAATAAAAGATGAAAAAAAAAAACCAACCCTAGATAATTTTGTGAATTAAATAATATCAAATAAATAATTTGAAAATATATAATACACATTATTAAATATTTTCAACTTTATTATTTTATATTCATTCATACATGCACACAAAGCTGATTATATTTTTTCTTGTGTATTATGTATTAGTGGAAAAGCATGAGATTGATATTATCCAAATGCCATTGGGAATAGTAGCACTTGTGTCCATTACAGTTTGCGTCCACTATTTCCAGTAGTTTGTAAGTACTTTTTTGCTCCTGCTCTCACGGACATTCCGACTGCCATACACATACATATCTTACCTATGTATAGTATATGTATGTATATGTTACATAGAGGGATGAAGGCGAGTGAAAGTGTCGAGTAAAGAGAAAAAAAGAGCGCGACATTGGGACTGACTAGAGAGATAAAGTGAGGAGAAAAAGAAGAGACAGTGTGTAACAAGGACCATCAAGAAATCGTGCTTTTACGCTCCTGTCCTATTTCCACTCTCACCTTCCCCAGCTTTTTTTTTTCTCCTATACTATAAACCCATCGTCTCTTGCTCTGTTTTATCTTCTCACACGTTATATATACCCCTGACATTATTTAGTTTCAGTTATTTTACGATAAAAAATAAAAAATACATTCTTTTTTTTTTCGCGTCTATTAAATCTTTTGAGTAGTCGTGTGAGATAAATATTTAATTTTGATATCAGATTATTTAGTATTATGTAAGTAAATCATCTTTGAGTATGTTATACATGTAAATATTTTTGTATGAATATAGAGGAAGTCATTTTGATAAATGAATAAATATTAAGTATTCTTTTTTTATTTTTTTTTTTGTTTTGTTTTAGGGTTAATTGAATTAATTATTTTTATTCATTGGAATTATTAACACAAAGACAATTCAAAATTTTATGTATTCTACAACGAATAAAAGCTATTATCGCGTACTTGTATAAACCGCATTTCAGAATATCTGTCGTATTATTATCTTAATTGAAATCCATTTTGTAAATTGTCTATTCATATATTCAATACCATCGCAAGTCTCGAGGTACAAATTTATCAGAATAAAATTATTCTGCAAGAACAAATGAAATATCGTTCATTTTAATATGCCTGTGTATATGTAACGTCAAAAAGTGCTACATAATCTAGTGTTTATATGCATAAAAGTTGAAAAAAAAAATTGATATCATGGTAGAGAGAATTTTTTAAAAAAAAAAAAAAGCTATTACATCCCTCGCTTTTGGCATATAATGAACATCTACTACAATAGCCATCCTATTCTTGAAGGTCACCCAGACAAAACAAAAGGGAGAAAGACCTGCATAATGATTAGATCTCAAATAATGCTACCAAAAGAGGTATATAAGAAGCTCGAGCTTCTCCACCGCGTGTTGACGTCAATAAATTTTCCACCATGATATAATCGCGCTACCTAAGTGGCTCACATTGTCCTCGTTTCAGCAACCACTTAATATTACTTGAGTGCAAGATCATACTATGTTGAGTATCTATATAAGTACCTTTTTTCTATTTCAACAACAAATATCCATCGTACTTGAAAGACTTTTTTTTTAATCACTAAACTTAACATGATAATATATTTTATTAATTTATTTTTTTAAATTGTATCCAATGATATTTTTTATCATGTCTATTTAATTTGTGTTTATAAAACAATTTCGCATTTATGAATATTTATTTGAATTACAGATAAAAGTGTTTTAACAGGCAGGAAAATATATATTTTTTTAAAAATGAGTAAGAGATTTTTTTCTCCTTATCTTTTTTTATTTTTTAATAAAATAAATTGCTTTTATATATTATAGGGAACGTAGAAAAAAAAAACGTGAATAGATTCCGGTCGTTGCCGTCGGATTAGCAAACCTTTTATGCTCTCTCAGTTGAGCCTTAGATCCTTTGGTCAGGAGATTTTTTCCGTATTCTGTGCTTTCATCAAGCCTGCGCACGTTTATTTTTTTATTTCCCTCAACTTATTATTCGAATACTCTTTCAACAATTTGTATACTTATATTCTCTTTTCAATTTATTTTAACTCAATTAAACTATGTGTCCTATCGCGTTCCTTCACTTACGAATAAAAACTGACACCACATCTCAGTGTAATTAATAAACATTTTTTTTTTTAAACGCTCACATAACTAATGCGCAAAAACTGTGAAAAGTCCTATTTATATTTTTCTTTCAACGTATGAAAAAAACAGAAATTCTAAACGTGGGATTTTCATATCATACAGAAAAAAACACGAGCTGTGAAATGTGTCTGACAGTGTTATAATAATTTACAACATCTCTAAACAACGTGAACATGAACAAATAGTAATAAAAAAACATCATGCATTACACGTATATTATTTCATAACTCTCATTTATATTTTTATAAAATTGAATATCTTCAAATAAATAATCATCAATTAATAACATTTAATAAACGATGATTATTAATTTCTCTTGTATGAATTAAATAAATCAATTATCACCTTTATTATAATAATCAATGATGGAAATATTTATCCAAATAGATAACAAAATTAAAAACTCTCTGTTACCGTTTATTATACAATTAATTTATTTATTATAATCATATATATTATTAATTAACTATAACTTGTTTTTATTTATATACGAAAAATTATCATTTATTTGCGGTGTATTATCGTCTCGCAAATATCACTCCTACATTGAGACCGTGCGCGTGAAGGTTCGCGAGCACACTGGAGGGTTGCGTATAAGTTTGGCATTTTACGGGGTGGTTAGTGCTCCCACCCTTATCCCACGAGCTTTCGTGCAAGCTCGGCGTTCTTCGTGTCTTCGTTCCATTTTGTATATTCATCTTCTCTTCTCGTTCTTGAATTTCCTCGTATTTCTATATATGAAAAATTAACAATTATTATAATGTGTTTATTAATCAATATTGAATTATATTTATTAAATAAAAATATTTCATTGGGGGAAAAATAATAAGTGATAAAAAAATATTCCTTATTTCTATACGTTGAAAAAATGTTTTTTATGTCTTAGCTGATAATGGGGAAAATTATTTTTTGTAATTAATTGTCGGTTTGAGTGTAGAGGAAAAATATTATTACAGGTGATTTTATTGAATTTGGGGTTGGGATTTATTTATAGGGGATCGATGAAGCTGAACAGAGTGAAGTAATATAAATTGTCATGAGTATGTTTTTTTTGTGTAGATACATATTTGTTATTAGGAGGAAACATGAAATGTATTTTTATTTGTAACATCAAGCGAGCACGTCAATAAATGTATAATATTGTAGATAGATATTGAAACAATCGCAATCGATAGTGATGTATACATAGCAGTGATGATTCATTGGCGGCCGCTTAACTATTTATTGATGCATTCATTCAGGATGGAATGAAAATATTTGTATATTTTATTTTTTTCAAACCTTTCATTTATCAGTTTATAAATTTTCCTTCCCCACAGCACCGTAGCTACCGCAATTTTTTTTACCTATTAATTACAAATTGTATAATGAGAAATTATATACTTGAAAGCATGTATTTTTTTTGTGGTATGAGAATAAAATATTAGATATTATTAAATCTTTATTTTTAGAAAAGTAGCTTGATCAAATTAGACGCAAGGTCTGGTTAAATATTATCGTAGATCAGTTCGATATAAAATTTGGAGAAATTTCTTGGTTTTAAATTTAATTTATCTTCATGTAATTAAATTTTTATATAATGAAATATTTTTTAATACAAATTAAAATATTTTACAAATTCCTAATAATCAATTATCACTATGTTATACATAATATTTATCATTAAATAAAATTTTTATCCGAATTCGAATGAGATAGTGAATGAAATAAAATTTTTGTAAACTATTAAAAAAAAAACAATTTACTACTTTTAGTTAATTTGTTTCAATAATTATTTGTATTCATGCAAATAAATTGAGTAATTTTTTTATCAATAAAAGAATTATTTCCAAATATTTTACAAGATTTTTCAAACAAATCCAATATTTATTTCAAAATAATTATCATCTGAAATTAATTAAAAGATTTTCATTAACAATTTGCAATTACGTATTTGCATATCTACAATAGAAATGATGGTATATCTCTACTATTTGACGACAAAATTCGTGTGTTTAGTTACTGTGAAACGTACGAATCAATTTGAGACCGTGAACACTCACAGATAAGCTCAATACCGATGTTGGCCACGTGACGAAAGTACCTTGTCAGAATTGTTGACTGTGTGGGTCCAGTGGTATCGTTCTAATTACGCCATGAACTGATTGGCTATTAAGTCGCCTGAATGAATGTGACTCAACAACATCAATGATGTCTCTCCAATCAAGAGAACAATGATGAGCCATCATGATGTACGTTGGTGCTATCATTATTATTAGCGTGAGCGTAGCTTTTCTCTTCGTATTATTTTTCGTCCTGAGAGAGAATAAAATCGTCGAATCTTTATTAATCAGTTGAATTTTATTGATTATCAAACTAAAATTTGTAGCTTAATTATTTAATTATAATTATTTATATTATATTTAATTATACAAATAATTATAATTAATTATAAAATCCAACAAAAGAATTCATAATCGCATTTTAATATAAAAAAATCGCGATGTGAATTGATGAAAAATCGTTTCAAGATTTGTTACAAATTTTTAATCAATTTAGAATATAATAACTTTGAGATAAATCGTAGCACAAATATAAAGATAATTAGTATTAATTATTTTATTTTGTATTAAATGTGTACATACCTAATGTTTCTATAATAGTTTGAAATTAATACGATATAATTTAATATACAGTAATTATTCAGCTGATCATTCGTATCTCTCAGATTCTCTATATTAACGTTACACTTAACGTATTATAATTTAATCCCATAAGATGGACCCCGGTGAGCGATAGAGGATATATATCAGTCTTAATTCAAGGATTATACGCTGCAGTGTAATGGCGGCTTAATTAATAGATGGGAAATTAACTAGTAATCGAGATGTTTGTAGGTTATATCTTATGTATTTATAATTATTTTTTATTCCAATTTTAATATATACATTTAAAACAGTTTTTTCCCGATCTCCATTGTGACAATTGTATGATTTAGTTTATTTAATTAAATTTATATTTCCTGAATATTTTATAATTTTTTATTCTGGTTTTAACTTTATTTTTAATCTTCAAGTTGTGGATGTAAATTTTTTTAAATAAATTAGTACTTAAATAACTTGAAAAAGAGATATAGAATTTAGTTTGTGGGAATTACTAACTTATTTCAGTATCTTAACAAAAAAAAAAAAAATTATGAAATATCAAAATATTTCAATATATTCAAATCGTTTCAAAATTATAATAATTCAACATTAGCTCAATTGAATTTTGTAACTTGTAAAATTATACTTAATTGTAAAAAAAATTATTCTCAAAATTTTTTTTATCCAATTCGATTTTTGGATAAATTCAATTTCTTTTTCTTCATAATCATATTACATAGTGATAGAACAAAAACTAGGTCAGACAATCTACAATATCGATTTCAGAGAAGACATAAAAAAAAGGACCAAGTCATTCGAATTAAAAATTTATTAAGCTATTTTTTTTAGATCATCATATATAGTATACTTAAATTTTTTCTTTCATCAAATTAAATTTATAATAATACTAAAAACCATGATATTAAATATTACAATAAAAATTTCGAGATGATATATATTATTATGGCAAATGACAGGCTGAATATAGGCAGATAAATTTATTTTAAATAAATATATGTGAATTGTTCATAAATATATATACAGCGATACATATGCAAGCGGTTGGTTATCGGGATTTTCAAGTAGACTCGGATGTATTGCAAAGGTAAATGGCAAACGATGTATAGATATTTCTTGGACGTGAACTCAGCGTCTATGCGACGATTGATTTCCATATTATTACCATTTACGTATAGATTTCCATGAAAGCTTTAACGTAAGAATGCGAAATCATCATGAAGAGTATACAGATTTTCGCAGCATATACATATATGTATATATGTAGCACGTGTATGTATATATATATGTGTGTATATATTTAGTAAAATTTTTAAATCTCAATATTATTTTTCACGTGTTATCGATAATGTTCTTTTTCTTATACTCAGTCATTTTTATTACATTTTTTTTTTGTTTGTTTCGAAATATGTTTTGTTGATAAAATATTTATTTTAGATAGAACAATATCTATATGTGAACATATTTTATACAATGAATGAGTTTAAAGGTAAATAAAATCACGATAATTGGATTTGATCTTCAATTGTTTTGATTGTTCTCATCCATTTGTTTGCCGATTCTTTTGTAGTTGAATTGTCCAATTGACTTTTCATCATATGAAGTAGAGTCCATTGCTCTGATGTATTTCACTCGTATTGACGTGTGTACATAGATATACATATATTTTATGAACAATTATGTGTGTATATTTACGGATAAAAATGTAAATATTACGATTTTTTTTCTCTCACAAAAAGTTGTTTATTAAATTCGTTATTTTGATGGAATGTTTATGAAAAAAATTTTCGAACCGGAAAATATTTTAGAAGAAGAATAATTAATTATATATATAATTATTATGAATATTTTTCCGAATTATTTGTTTTTTATTTATAAATTTTTATATTCAATTTAATTTTATATATTTTTATTTCCAAACTAAAATATTATTGAATTTATAAAATCTATTAATTTACATGCATATTATTTAATATTATATTAATATCTATTTGTAAAATTTATTTTATATATTTTTGGCACATTTTCGACCATTCCGATCGAATATTATATTTTTACTTTTAAAACTCGTGATCGGAAATTAATTAATAAGGACGTTTGAATTTCATTCTAGTTCATTCCATTGCACGATAACTATTCAAACTGCAATTGGAGAAACTTTTGTAATTTCTTGTAGTTGGCCGCTCGAGAAAATGAAAACGAACTTTATCGTGGCTAAGAATTTACTACTCATCGATATCTTGAGATAATACCTCTTCTTCAATTGTATATTCACTTGAGTACAGCTCGAGTACATTCACAAGAATATAATCTCAAAACACAATAAAAAAAATTCTACATTTATTTATTACTATATTAAAAAGACAATTGATTATTATCATATTTATTTTTTATTCTTTTGTCGTATTAATGCATTCGGTTTATAATAAAAACATACAGAATAAATAATGAAAATAAATATATCTATACAGTAAAATTTTCCATTTGCAATGTTGACTTGTATTACGATCTTTCCTTTCAATAGCTAAGACAATGAACGACTTTGGCATGGATAACTTCGAAATACTGTTTGGTATCATTTCGTATAAATTGCGAGAATATTGGAAAAATAGTTTGAAAGTTAAGGATTGCCTATCTTACCATTCTGCTCCATTTCCTTGACGTAATTGATAGCAAGAAATGAGGATAAAATTAATATTGTAACATTAATTTAGAAATAAACATAAATTTTAATGAATTAATTACTAATAATACATTGCCACTGGTCAATTTGAATTACATCAAATTTTCGAATACGAATCTTAAAATCTACACATAGGAATTTTATAAGCAAAAATTTTATTAATATATACCTTAATCAAATTTAATTATAATCATGAATTATTTTTTCTTGTGTAAAAATAATTAAATATTTGGTATTCAAATATTTTTTAGTGCGCTCATATTTAATATAAATATTTCACAATTAATACTACCACTACTAGCACCTAATATTTATTTTTATAAAAATTAAGTATACGTTCTTACAATAAGAGATATATTTCACAAGGTAACACGTTCTTTAATACAATAGGTATATATATTTACATGTATAAATTTAGTTCGTGACATGATGTAGCTATCTCTGGAGATCAATTTCAACTTGTGGCAGTAGATCTGGATCTAAAAAAAAGAAAAGAAAAATATGAATAAATAAAAATAAGAAAAAAAATTTATGGTGAATTCTATAAAAAATTGAAGAATAAATGAGCTCCGGTAAATATATATTTACTTTTCAAACTAAACTTTTATCAAATATGTGATGATTGCCATAAACAGAGCTATGGACGGGACTAAAAAAAATACAACAAAGAAAAAAAAATAATACGAGATCACGAATCACACGGCCGAAAAGCGACGAGACGACGAAGTCGAAGTAAAAGACGAGAAAAACGAAAAAAAGATGAAAATACGAGAGGCGAAGTCAGTTGAGTTATAAATCGTCCACCTTGCCACCAAGACGTCTAGATAGGAGCGTGGCTTCCGTCTCACAAACTCTACTGCATCCTTCTCCTCCTCCTCCTCCTGCTCTCCATCATGTACCCTACTACCATATACAATTCCCCTCATTTTCCGACGTGCACCGTGGTAGCTCATTCCCACTGTTCGCCGCCACCCTCACCCACCTTTCCTTAAGAACTTAATCACCTTTTCCGTGTTCTCGTCATGGCATTCGCTGCCAACTAGCCCAACTAACCGGCGCCGTTTTGCTATAACCATTGGCCGCAGTACAGCTGAACTATCGCGACTGCCGCTCTTACGCGCCAATTACCTTACCAGCCTTGGTTACAAGTTTTAAATAGTTTCAAACCAGAAATTACATCGGAGTAGTTTTGCCACCGACAGTAGCTTAGCATTGTATAGAGCTTGCGCGTACAAACTAAAGCATTATACATAAGTATATGCACTATGTATTTATATGCACATAAAGAAACATTATATGCTAAGACAATTCGACCCTGTTTTTAAGTGTGCAGTATTTAGAAATAGATATGATTAATTGTAATGAAGAAAATCCAATATGCATTTTCGTGTAAAATCAGTTTCGAATATTTCGATTTGTATGAACTATCGTTTGTATTTACTATTGTTTAATTATTTAATATATGCGTTGATTATAGTAAAGATAATTTGGAATATAGAGGAAATATTTAATAATAAAAAATATCTGTATATTTATTAATATATGTAGTATTAAAATAATATGTTATTGTTTAACAGAAGAATGTAATTTTTCATTTTTCATTTATTTATTTCTTCATTTATTATTTTTTTATTTCACTTCTTATTAACCTGATATAATAACTCAATATCCCGGCTGAACCTCCAAATGTAGAATAATAATATTTTGAATTAAGAAATTTATTAAATAAATATAATTTTGGAATATTTAATTTCTCTCTCGATGTTTCCTCTTTCGATATTATCGATCTTCTGGTATTATTTTTATTAATAAAAAATAATAAACGAAAAAATAAATTAATCAAAAATGATAAATTACATTCTTCTGTTAAACAATAACATTACTTTGAATACTACATATATTTATATATATATATATTAATGTGATTTAATAAATTGATTTTGAATAGGTGAAAATAAAATGTTTTGAAAATAGATCTAGTCTACTCTGCATTCAAATATCCATCTGACCATACATGGGAGAGTGTTAATTAAATCATTTCATAGTTCAAAGTCGGAGTTTTGTAAATTGAATGAATCGGACAAATTTAATTAATTTCATTTGATCAAAGCACTGAACAACGTTTATATGCATAAGGATCAATGGTTTTGTATGATGAAATATTTTGGTATATAATAAAAGGTAAATAAAAATATAGAAGAGAATTTTTATTATTTGAAATTGATGAAATTGCTGTTTATTTTTTTTTTTTTTATTTTATTTATCTTACCATTTCTACTTTCATCGGTGTAAAAACTCGTTCGTTGAGATCTTCGACGTTCGCTGTCGTATCTTACTCTCGGTTCGATGCGTTGGGCAGACACATAAGTGGGAGTTGTAAGATCGTCCATGTTTTCTCTTCTTGGTGTGTGCGTTCGTTTTCTACAAACTGCCACACCAATCATTACACCAATCCCAATTAATATTACAGCTACACCACCTGGAATTAATCAGAGCAATAGTGAATTGTTTTCATTTCTCTTCAGATGAAGAAATTTATTCAAATGATTTAATAATAAATAAGTATACGGAACGAATCGATTAATATCAAATCGAGAAGCTTATAAACCAATTATCAAAGCGAAACATTTTGAATAATAATTAATGCATGATAAGGAATGTATTATTAATAAATGTTTTCAAATATTTCAATGTATGAAATATAGAGAAATCTAGTTAATACATGTATATAAATGTTGATTTGTTTATATATTTATAGATAAATGTTGTACTCAAATTCGTCGGGCGTGTTATTGCATAAACATCATGTTACGCTTCTCTTGTTCGGATTTCAATTATTACCATTGATGACTAGTGCTATAGTCATAGTTTTATAAATTGATAACCATCGTGATAAAATTGCAAATACCCATGACATTCATTGATCTCGAATAAAATTTCAAACAGAATTAATTACCATTGTATTCACGATTGTAATTGATGAATTTGATTACTTTTTGAATATACTAATTTATTTTTAAAAATATCGTATGCAAACGATTTGTTGCTTTTTATTTAATATCATTCACACAATACATTTTTATATTTGATGTATAAAAATTGAAAAAAAAAAATTATAGGAAAATTGATTGACAGTTAATAATTATTCGCAATGATTCTAATGCGTATATAAATTGTGTGCGCTCAAATGATTCATGTAAATGTAAAGTCGTACGTATTGATGCATCAGACTAGAATAAAACACAGTCAGACCAATTGACAAAATTGTTCGGATGCTCTGCGAAATGAAAATGTCAAAGACAGAAGTGTGGAAAGACGAAGGATGATGAAGAGTTCAGAGATTGACCTTGTCAACTACTTGAAGCGAATCAATTCGCTTCGACTCGACTATTCACACGATCACATTTTCAGTGTGCACTCACGAAAGTCAGGGAGCAGGAGACAGTAATGCTCCTTTCAATTTTTTTTTTCACTTCGACCTCTTCGGTTCTTTGGACTCTTATCTTTCAGATTTTTATCAGTTGTTCCCTCGTCGATGTGACGAACATTTTTCCATGTGAAAAGTTCATTAGGTGCCAATTAAATATTATTATATAGTCTACATAGATTCTATATGAATAAAAAATTTTAATTGTGAATAATATTAATAATATAAACAAAATTAACCACGTATAAAGTTGCTTCAGCATTTTTCATCATATTATATTCAAGAGCAGTAGAATGTTGAATAATATATCATCCATATTTTTTTTTTGCAATATGAAACACGTGGAAATTATTAAATTTCACTCAACCACTCAAACTAGAAAATAAATTCAAACGCTGTGTAAACATTCTGTATTGCTATATCAATAAAAAAAAAAAAATATTGAATAAAGTCGTTAATTGATATTGCATGCTGAGAACGTAAATTGATATTAAAATCGCGAAATTTTTATTATTATCAAATTAAATCAATCGATTTTAATGTCAATTAACTCAACATCTTCACTTTATACAAGACAAATCAACATATATGTATACTTAAATTTAATTTGAAAGAATTATTGATAACTAAAAAATTTTTTAGATATTTAAAATAAATATATAAAAGATTTAAATAAAAAACTTGAAACGGAATTATAAATTAACATAAGAAACAATCTTTAAAATGAATTAAATAATAAGAAAGCTTGAATTTTTTTTACTTGCAATCGACACAATGGGTGTTGTAATTTTTCGGGAAAACTTACAAATTACAGCGACATAGATGATCATATTCCTCGTTGCTTGGTTTGGAATAATGCTCTGAAGATTTTTTATTACAAAGCCACCAGATCTCTCCATATTATTACCCAGTTGTTCAACAATACGAACATTGCGCAAGCGTTTAGGATTACTTCGTCCATGTTTATTGACTGCATAAATGGCCAATGTATAATCATACCCTGGCTCTAAATAATCGAGTTGAAATGACGGTAGTGAATTTTCAATGCGATATATTGGTGGTCCCTCGCCCAATTCACCTTGGTCACTTTGGGGAACTTGAAGAGTCTGTGATGCTTGAATTACTTCGGAGCCTACCAATGACCCACGTACCTCTAGCAGGAAGTGCTGAGGTAAACCACTGTCCGAACCGGGAATGCAATTGACCTCGAGTGCACTACTCTCATTGTGTAGAGTACAGTCTATCAGTGGTTTTGGAGCTTCTGTAAATTGCAATTTATAATCATTATTAATTTTATTTTAAGTTCATTATATTTCTTAATTTTCCTCTTGAATAATTAGTTCAGGATGTATTTAATTATTTGGTGATTTATAAAATTAAATCGAGCGTCAAATTTAATTATATATTTTAGTTTCACTTATTTCAGTAGCACTTGAGCTTAAATTGAATATTATTAAAAATATTTGTAGCTTGTTTATAATCATAATTTACTGTAATCTGACATTTGTTTAGCTTATTAATTTCATGTAATTACGTACGTTTATTATAATTTATTAAAAAATAATTTATAATACAGGATAGAAACAAGAGCGAAAAAGATTTTAGATTTATCGAATTGTGATTTTTTTTATTGAACGAAAATTAAAATTATATTTAATTGCTAATTTGAGTGAAAGAGAATATAAATATACTCATTTGTCTATTTAATAATTTATCACTATACAAATTTTTCTAAAACTTTTGTTTTTAGAGCATCAGAAAAATGTTTCCGACAAAAGTTTTGGGATTTCAAAAAATCTGAAGCTTTAGTTTTGATGGTTACAATGAGTTGCTATATTTTTCTCGCAGTTGTTTTTCACAATAAACATGGTGGGATATCGAGAATTTTACTATTCATGTCACGACACGGATTTTCGTAAAATATTTTTACTGTGACCTAAAAAAAAAACTTTCTACTAACAATTATTTATAACATATACAATCCTGGATATATTTACATGATGCATTAAAAATAAAACACCCGGTATATTCAGATAGTTCTGCTGAGTGAAGTACGTGTACAAAATCTTCTGTGAACACGATATATATTACGTTATGTATCCGATATCTTACGGAAATAGAGAAACTTCTGAGGCTAGGACGTTGAAAGACATCAATTTATTTTATATACACACACATACATATGTGCACTCGTATATGTATACGAAGATATTATATATATTTGTATATATTGCTAGGAGATATAATTATTTTTCCATCAAATTATTTTTCATGTTAAGATAGAAAAAAAATTACAATTTAAAAAATTATGGCGATTTAATTATCTGAATTAGTATTACAGTGACATTATTTTTATTTTCACCAGATTTGTAAATATTATTAGTGTCTTTTTTTTTTTTAATATTAAATTGAATCGAATTCTCTATAGACTCATTTAAATTTTATTCTTTAATATAAAATCCACAAGTATTACATGTATAAATAAAAAATAACCATTTCATTATAAATAAAATTTTCGTCATAAAAATATGACATTAAATGTTATGAAAAAATATAATTACAAAATTTTGTAGTTTAATATTTTTGCATTCACTCTATGCGATTGTTTTGAATTAAGAATCAATTAATTGGGGGCGGAAAAAAAAAGAATTGTGGCTATGTAAAGAATTTTAAAGTGTATTTTCGTATGCACTGTGTATTTGAAAAATTTAACAATTCGTTTATTTTCGAAATCTCATGGGCAATGGGGAGTGCAAACTATGGAAGAGAGTACTTGAGAGTACGGCAAAGTGTATATAGAACGGAGAAACGGTGGAAAATCAAGCTGTGCTTTTCAATGGATGTTGCGCAAAGCGCGCAAGAATTGAGCCGAGTACGCGGATACGTCAACTATAAATGTTCGTATGTATATTCATGCATTGTTGAAGAATGTATGCTTTTCTCTTCACCCACGGCGATGCATTGTCGTACTGATGGAAGTGGAAAATAGCTGGAGGCTAACGTTAAAGAATACTGTTTTGAAATACAAGCTTTTATGTATATCATACTAGAAAATATTTATTATTTTATATTTTAACTCTATGGTCAAATTAAATATGACTTTCATGAGTTTAACACAAATTTTAATATAATTTATAAAATAACATGACTCAACTTTTACATTTACATAAAAATAAAAATTACCTCTAGTATTTTTTCATATAAATCATTTTAAAAAAATTATAATCAACAATAATAAATAATAAAATCATAGTTAAATTCATAATTGATAATTCATTTTATTTATTATAGTTCTTCAAATAAAATAAAAAATTATTTAACAATTTATTTTGTATTAAATTATCTATTTAAATTCACTTTCCTCGAAGCTATTTTTCTCAACATGATTCAATAATGTCAAAATTTTTTAACTTCAGAATTTTTTTAAATAGTTGAAAATAAAAATTCCTGTTTAAATTATTTAAATACAACATTGTATTATTACTAATCCATTACTAGAAAATTATGCAGCGATCACTAGTCAACTTTAACACGATGTAAGCATCGTATATGCAGTGGCACGCATGCGCCTGCCTTTTATGGTATGAAGTCGTATAAAGAGTTATTGTTATGAGAGCATACAGCTATTAATTCAACCAACGTCATCTCGTATAATCTATTTGGAATGTCCCTACGTGTACAAGCGCATATCATCATCTACGTGAAGGGTTAATACATTCAAGTTTGTTACATATAATTTTACTATAAAATATATCTATTGAAAAAGCTCTACAGTGATCATAAAATATATATAATATACAACTTTTTAGGATGCCCTGAAATTTTTTACCATTTCCTTTAATCGTTATAATTTCAAACACACGATTAATATTTAATATCTATCGTGTTTGTTCAAAATATATTTTCAATATTATTTATATCTTCTATCGAATAATATTAAAAGATATATATTATAAATCAAAGTATTATTATCCATAAAAAATAATAAGTAATTACCAAGAATAATTATAATTTTAATTTCAATATAAAAAATCGAAATATTAATTAATTAAATTTATTATATCGAAAAGATTTTTCGTATATTTAATTAATATTTATTTCAAACAATTATTATATTTAATTGAAATTAATTTTATTTATTTAATATTTGTGTTTTAATTTTTTTTTTAATTTTCTCAATGTATCTAAATTAATTTCGATTTATATTTACGTAGAATTTTAATTAAATTAATTGATACTCACTGGCTGGTACAATGTGGAATAGACAAGGAGTTTTTTGTCTACCAACGCTGTTGCTCGCCCAACATCCAAGTGTACCATAATCCCCTTGAGTCGTTGGTGTATATTCTAAGACACTCGTGAGTTCATAATTTCTTGGTCTTGAATTCTGAATTGGAAGTACATCTCCTCGTGTTTCGTTAAATGTCCATGAAAATCGTACAGTATCAGTTGGCTCTGCTTCGACCTCGCAGCGCAGCTTAACCGTATCATGGAGCATGACAGCAATATTACGGGATTCATAGGGAGCTTTGCATCTTGGTGCGACTATTAGATAGTAAATTACAATGGGAATCCCGTAGATTAATAAATAAATTAATATTCATGAAAATATTATTAAAATAGAATTTATGAAAATTATTCGCTTACATTTCATACGAATAATAAGTGGTAAACTACGTCCATCTCCTATGCTATTTCTTCCATAACAAGTGTACTCTCCAGAGTGTCCAAGATTTAATACTCTCAATGTGAGTGTATTGGTAGCTATGAGAATTCCCTCAGCGACATTGTGCTCTAGTCGAGTGTCCTGTGTGCAATTTAATACCGTCGATAAAGTGATTAATTATACTCGAATATTAAATGCATTTAATAGAATGATAAAAATATTTATTTACTGTTAATAGCAATGTTTATTGTGTAGCTTTTTAAAAAGTAGTGGTTAATTATAACCATCCATCAAATTTTTTAAAGTGCTTGATATAAAAAGCAAAATTTAGGATTGTTATAAAATAAACCTCGTGATTGATACATGAAAGTTTTATGTGATAAACATAAAAATTCATGATTTATTTCGTACTGTTAAAATGATTAAAATATTCTATGATGTATTGTGCTTTATATAATTATTGAGAATCGATTGAAACGACATTTTTAGTGGGATTTCATTCTGTACAGTTAATGTGGTGTATTCATGTGAGAATGGTAATTGTTGAATACTCGTACATAAATACAGAGTGAATAATACGTGTATTTTATGTACACTAATTATTGAATTCAATATTCAACAAGGCTCTTTAAAATCGGTATAAAAGCAGATTGTTATTATTAAATATTTTTTTTATTATATCTACACATACGTGCACTTCATTATCGATATACATGAAGAGAAATTTATTATAAAAATTGCAATATAGAATTTATTGAAGCTGAAAGATTTTACAAAGAATATTTCATTCAATAATTATATTATTACGTAGGATTCAAACAGTCAATTAATATTTATTGTATGATAACAAAGTTGTATATTCAGAAGAAAATTAAGTTACTAAAATAATATCACTTTAAATGACAATATTTCCATTACAATGAAACACCACTATGTCAAGAGAATTTTGCACACGATGAATTGGTATGTAAAGCTCTTGGGAATTTCATTGTGCACGCAAAAATTTAATGGAGCGTTTGTTTTCCCCGTTTTTATTTTTTTCGTGCTCATGGCTCGTTAACGACCGAACCCTCTGTCTGTATCCTCATGGTCCATTAGATATTCGACCCTTTCCCAAACGGAAGTTTCCGAAGACGTGAACAAATCTTGAAATATTTACTCGCTTGGTGTATCAAACCAAGGATAAAAAGACTGACGCCACTTTCATTTAAGCACTTTCCTCTTAGTTTTTCTATACGACATGTTTTTTTTTTGTTCTCGGAGATTAATTGAGCTCGTTTATCTCATTAAGAAGAAATTATCTTAAATATTATCAACATAAATAATTCTGCTCTACATAATAATAGTATGTTTATTTTCATTGTGAATGATTTTAAATAAGTGAATTAATATCACGTAAAATTCGTTAATTATCTACGTAATTATTAAGCAAATATTTTTATAAATAATTGTACAAGAATTATTTTTCTCCATTGTTTTTTTTTTTAATTTATATTTAACAAAAGCTCATGTAATTTGGAATAATTTCCTACACCATGAATGCAAATTTATATTTAACCGACGTTTAAAATTATTATAATTTACTTTTCATATAAAATCACCATGTGAATCAATCGAATGTATTGTACCAACATAATTGCATCATCATTTCCATTTCTACTTTTTATTATTATATTTTATACTTCATGTATTGGATTTCACGAATCGTCTACAGTTGCTGAGATGAAAAGTCTCGAATAAGTTCACAAGAAATCTATTTCTACAGTTGAAATGTAAATAAAGAAATGTTGGGTGGACAGTTTTCAGGAAGTAGGAGGCGGTAGGGCGTGAAAGTTGGAATGTACGTAACAAACTTCATCGTGGTCCCCAACAATAAATATTTATGCTTGTCGTTGAACATTAGCAACAAAGTAATTCAGTCTTTAAAGAATTTAAAACATTTTCTGAATAACGTATATGAATTATCTTTGGAAAAATGTTGTTTATGACAAAGAAAAAATAAATAAATTCAAAATAGCAATAGTAATAATATTAATATATTGAAGTGGTTGTGGAATAAACGTTGGTGGACACGACGAACAAAATTGTCAAAGAGAAAATACTGCAATGCCGTACAGGAAGTGTGGAATAAAGGGATCTTCACCTTAAAGTGTGGTTGAAACTAGTTGGGAATTCGGGATTCCAGTATGGTAGAATGAAGTACTGTCTTCCACTGGGAATTAAGGCTTGGTGTCGTTCATGAAAAGGAGCAGCTTTAACGAGAAGAGTCGGCACGCCGCGAGACACTCAACGAGACTTTGGCTTTGTTCTTCCACCGAATACAAAGTAGCTTTGCGGGTCAGTCATTTTTGTCTTGTTCTCTGAGCGATGTCACCATCTTTCTCTCATTTCATCGTATGAGTTTCATATTTCCTGAGACTTATGTTGTTCAGCTGTTAAACTTTGTTTTCCGTAATGTGACTAAAAGTTTCATCGCTTTCATCATTCATGAAAAGAAAAAAAAAATAGAACAATGTTTCTCGTGTCTCACCTGTTACACCTTCAATATCACTTGTATTAATTAATTTTAGGATACTGTGTAATTACCCGTTTTAATGTTGGTATTTTTTTTTTTTTTGGATTAAAATATAAAAGAAATTTATTTACATTATGAAACCACACGATTTCAATAGGTGAAGGGTTGGATTGAACGTTGCAAATTAATTTCAAATCGTCGCCTTCCCTCAGTGATTCTAGGTTGTATCCAACTGCAAGCTGAGCATCCACAATCGGTGGATCTGTGAACAATAATAGTAACACCCTGTTTATAATAATAATTCATTTATTGTCTAATTAACAAAATAAGTACACATTATTATAGATAAATTTAATATCGGAATTTTCGTATATGCGAATTTTAATAACTAAAGATACTTTAAAAAAAAAAAAATTAAGGATCTTTATTCACTGCACAAATATATAGCAATAGCACTTATTTAATTTGCAATATTATTCATAATGATAATTAAATTTTTTTACAGTTAATTTAACTATTTAGGTATATTTGATGGAAAGTTATTTTTTTTTGTCTTCAATTTATCTGTGAAATTTTTTTAGTATTAAGGTATCCTTAATGGCATATAATGGTTCTCGAAACTCCCTTCAGGAATATTTCAATTGCGAGATAGAAACGAAAGCGCAATATACTCGGAAACACCGTGGCGGGAAGGTTGGATCGTGAGAATGGGCGAGGAGTTAGCAGAGAAAGAGGTTGGATGGAGTAGAAAACAAAATAGAAAGAAAAATCGGGCGAGCACGAAGCAGCATTAATTGCTAGCGGCGAGTTCTTAGTAATTGAATTTGCCATTTTCAGACGGTTACTCCCTGAGAGATATTCCGACGAGTTTACGAGGCGTCGCGACGAACGCTCTCGGTGGTCGAATCGCTTGAACTTACGACCTTAATTAAAGCGGTGTCATCCGAGAATTTTTGCTGTAAAAGGAGAGTCGTGTAAACGTGGAGAAATGACGTGACGACGCGTTTGTGACTGTGGCGTCTTTGCGCGATTTCAGATTGTCGGTGGTATTTTACTTTATCTTTCTTTTTCAGTTATATCGACTGTACTCTATACATATGAGAATATAAAAAAAAAACAACAACAACAACTGAACACATAATAGTTCATGTCATACAACGAAAAATTGTCTGACATTTCCACATTCATGTCAGTTACAAATTTTTATTGTAATATTTTTTCTTGTATTCATGCTATCTGTTAGATTGCTATACAACTCATGTGTCATCGAGTGAAGTAAAGTTTCAATGTGAATGTATTGTTATAAATTGGTAAAGATACATGAAATAGAGAATCGTATTCCAATTGAAACATTTTATTCTCTCATGGTGTTTTAATTAACATTTTTCTATCGCGGAATTTAATTTGATGCTTTAAATATATTTGGAAGAGTATTAACTTTTGTACAATTCTGTTATACAGTATCGTTTGCACTTGAGAAATTATATTGCGTCATGTATACACATGCAGTTTTATCAATTTAAGCCAAGCGCTTAATGAAAGATGACTTAAATTTGTAATAAAAATTTTTATGAATCTTCTGATATTAATAATCAAACTTGGGATTTTTTTCACCGAAAAATAAATGTATAAAATAATAGAATTAGTAGTTGAAAGACCACTCCAAATAATTTTGCAGTCAAGACATTTATATAAAGAATTCTATAAAAAAAAAACCTAGAGGAAAACATAAAATATTGCTCGATAATATAAGTAGCAATGACTTGCAGGTAACGTTAATCTCTTAGCGTTTGAAAATAACTATACTATACGTAGCCCTTTTGAAAATATCAATGGCCAGAAGTTGAAGTGGTTCTTCAACTGAACGATTTAATTGATTAATCGTAAACCAGGTCACTGAAGTGAATAGACTCTTTTCGATATTCATTAATTAGAATTTTCTTTATTGGCTTCAGATATTTTTTTTCTCCTATTCTTTTAATCACATTTTACCTTGCAATACTTGAATTATTCACCATTACTTCTCTGTAGTAATATAAATATAATACCTATAGACAATTTTATAATTCTCATTTGAATTTTCACTACAAATCTTAATTATTTTCCATCATTTCATTTTTCAGAACAATTGAAAACAAGTGAATAAAGTGACATGGATACAATTTATATCCAATACATTTCACGATATTAAATTTAACACAACTCTTTTATTTAATAGTTAAATCGACAGGCATACTATCTTATAACTTTAATAACAAACTTTATCAGAAAATTTATTTCAGTGTATTAAGTATCCAAGTTTCAAACTCACTACAGCTAATTATCCTCATGATATTCTCGATGGGCAATTAAAAATTCTACATGTGTATTATTTAAGTTATTATCGTGATAAAGAAATATTGAACAAGTTGTTTCTCTCTTAAAGTTTTGAATCATGTTCAATAATGTGTAATAAAAAGAAGAATTTTGTTGGCTAACAATAATTTCAACTGATGCAATACTCGTAAAAGGAGGCTACATCAAGATAGCTTCGACATGCTCATGCTCTCCTTGAGTTCTAATCAATTTATGAATGCGGGCGACCTGACACGAATTTGCACTATACGCCTCGAGCACATTGAACTGTTACTGCTGTTTCACGAACTTTGTTACTCTACTTGAGATGGATAACGCCTGTCCTATTCACTAAAACTCATCTTGTTTCCCGCATTGATATACATGATACGTTTTTATGATTGTGCAAACAATTTATGTCGCATGTTAATACAATTGTAAAAATATATCCTGAATTTTAAATGCACGAGCCTATCAATTAAATTACAATAACAAATATAATAAATTAAAAAAGGGTTTCTTTGTCTACTTATATTGTTCAAGTTAATTTTACTCGTGCATAGTTGTCACAGATAATTATATTATTCCTACAGTGGATTTAAATAAATTTTCCTTTGTGTTGTTGCAGCTAAAATTACTAATAGTAAAATTGTTTTGTGTATATATTAATTACTGTGGATGAGTTTATTACGAAAGTTGGAATTATATTAGCTTTAGATGTAGCTTAAGTGAAAGCTGTATACAAAAATGTTTCAATTTATTCTTAACATACAAAAATTCATAATATATTTTGAATGTTCAATTAACTTGAAGAATTTTCCTATTTGATAAATTATATATTCCTCAATAAGATATCCCGAAATACTTGAAGCGTGTTCTGCAATAAATAAAGCAAAGAATTCAAAGCATAGTTGATACAACAATAAAATTTATCAAATAATATTTGATAAATTATAAATTTCATGCTTGTTATTTAAAAAGATAATTTATTATACATGAACACACACAAAGATATGGTTTCTCGAAAGTAAAATGCATATTTGAAATAATGTTTGATCAGTGTATATTGAAATATGTACATGTACTCACAAGCGACACGAAGTAATCTACTTTCTTTGAGGTCTCCCCCAGGAAAATTGTGATTGATCGCAGTGCAGCTGAGTTCTTTACCATCGTCCTCTCGTTCAAGCACAAGAGCAAGCTTGCTCAGCGTGGAATTGCGTCGTTGAGTTGTAGCAACGACTGGATCACGAAATTTTACTCCACCGAGACTCCATGCAAGTGTAGCCGCAGGCCAACTGCCCCAACTTTCACATTTAGCTGCGATTGGACGTCCAGCAAGTATCAGATCATCGTGTAGATTGATTTTTACTGCCAGGGGCTTTACTGCAATAAATATAAACGTCAATGATTCTATGTAATGTCAGTGAAGTAAAGGTCTAAGACGAAATTTTCATTTAAAGCTTTGTGCTCCAGCGATTTCGAAAGTTTGAGAGAACTCTTGCATACCCTGCACTAGATGCAATACGCCTTAAGTTATATGGAGACAGGAATAGGAGGAAGATGAAAACTCGCAGTGTATAGATATATATATATATGTAGATAGAAATATAGTAGTGAGGCCATGGAAGGTTGTCGCATGCGAAGCATAAGAGCGGCGAGTTTCCTGATTTATACGACGAATCATAGACTGTGGGGATTATTGCCGTAGTACGAAAACTCGGAGAAATGTTCTTGGCGCCTGGCGACGATGGGCGGCGATGGGCGACGATGGAATTCAGCCTGAGATCGTAAAGTTGGCGCGAAATATATTTTTCGTTATCGATCTCTTTTCTCCTATCACACGACGTTTGTTGAGGTTATATAGAATGAAATAGTGAAGTAAAAGAGAAGCGTGATCTTGTTGCACAAAGTAATTCTGACTTTTGTTGTGTATATATACATATACATATGTATATGTGTTGACGCGCCGTCTTCGAAATAGCATGGCATTTACCAATACCGCAATCAACTGTAAATTAAGCAATCTCAGCTTTATCGGATTTTGTGGGACTTTAGTGATGGCGAACATAAACGAAGAGAATGAGTTCTTTGTATATGGTTGTATTGGTCTGCCGATCAGACACAGGTAGAAAATGATTGGAAAAAAAATAATAATAATAAGTGTGTGTGTGTGTATAGGTGTAAATTTCGATCGCGTGCATGGTGTCAGGTGGGATAAACTAGAAATTGGAAAAACTATTTGATAGTTTACACATGACACAATTGCATTGGGATAAAATAACAAATACGTTTTATTTTGTATCGTAAAAAAAAATTACTTGTTTGTTTGTTTTATTTATTTGTTTTATGTATAAAAATTTATAATATATTTTGGGTACTCAATTAATTTAAGAAAATTTTATAATTTTAATTTCTTCATTTTTTCGCAGTAGTTTTATATTGATATTATTATTTATTTTTTATGTAATGATAATTACTAATTATAAATTATTTTTAAATATCTACAACTCAAAGTTCGTTAATACGTTTTTTTTGATATACAATTAAAATTTTTGTCTTTTATTATTTAATATTTTATAAACGCTAATATATTACTATGTTGCCTTCGTTATTTTCAAGCCGGCTTTGAATTTGCATGTTAGGTAAAAGGAAAATGAAAACTGCTTAATTGCACGCGTCAATTAAAGGTTTCAATGGACGAAGCGAGGGTTTTCAGCATTTCTATAAAACTGTCGTGCGTTTTTTGTTCTCTTTATTTTTTGCCAACAATGGCGAGTTATTGTAGACTTTTATGTATAATCTACGACGTCAAAAGCTTTATAATTATGACGTCGTTCATTATTATGTACTATCATCATGGATATCCTGATGACCTAAATATAGGCTGCAAATATATCAGTAAAAATTATAATCAAAATTTTTATCATAAATAAAAGTCGTTTATTAATTTATAAAATTAATAAAAACATAAAGTAGACAATAATATTTACACTTTATTAAAAAATACTATATGAAATGTTAATAATTATTAAATAGATAATTATTAATTATGAAAAATTCACAAATTATTTTAATTTATCATAAAAAATATAAAAAAAATTTTTTTCCATTGTCATAATTTTTCTATATTTTATATTTTTTACAACTATTATCTAATAACTCTTTCCATGCAAATATTATCATTATTACCCTCATTATAAATACTGAATATATATTTTTCTGTGACCATGAGAGACATACCGTAAAAATTTAACTGCCGAAAAAAATTGTTTAACCATTTTCTGTATGACATGAAGATCCCAGCAGTAACTAACGACTATTTTTACATTGGCGACACTTCTGAGAAATTTTAAAACCGTCAAAAGAGTTAGGGAGAGATCTGCCTTCTCCCCATACCATTGGAATTCATCTAACTTCCGGTGGAATATATTTTTATCCTCTTTTTCTTTATATTATATTTCATTTTATTATCCATTATATCTTTCCCTGTCTTTGTAACAATTAATTAAATATAAACTCTACATAAAATATTTTATACTTTCGATTAATTTGTTTTCACACAAAATATTGCATCGTTGCTGAATATATTAATTTTTTTTTTTTTTTAATATTGTATAAATGAAGTTATGAAGTTTGATATATAGTTAGCAATAATAACGCTATCATTCCATGCACACCGGAAACGGAAACCACCCACTCTATTCAATTTCCTTCTCAATATTCTACCATTTACTTTTTTCAATGCGATATTGGCAGCAGGATATTAACATAACACTGGCTTCTCGGTCCCTTGATATTATTATTATTTTTTTTTAAATATATTACGATCATACATAGCAAGAATTATCGTTTGAAAGTATTTGTTTCTATTGATGTCACGTTATACTTTATTATAAATTTTAAAATTAAATCATTGTTATTAAGCAACCGACTTTATTGATAAAAATTTGATATTGATAAATTATAATTTCTTATTATTTATTATTATAAATTTTAAAATTAAATTATTGATATTAAGCAGTTGACTTTATTGATAAAAATTTGAT
>JAQQBR010000001.1:9107755-9122072 GCA_030347285.1 Microctonus hyperodae
TTATATTAAAAGATTCCTGCGTCACTCTCCTCATCCAACATTTTCTAAAATATGACTCGTTGACAAATTTTTTATACGTACCTATACACATTACTTTAATTTATTTTTTATATATTTTTGCAAGAATTATTGATGTGTATAAAAAAAAGAGTTTACAGAGTGTAGACAGAAAGAAAACAGAACAAAGAAAATTATTACTACTGCTGAGAAAGTAATTTATACTTTTAATGGAATCTAATAATACAAATTGGACAAGTGTCATAATTGTTGGTGTGAAAAATTGTTCCGAAGAGCCGTGTATACATTTAACAAATAAATAATTAAAAAAAAATGGCAGTTTCATAATTTGTACACTGAAAAAAAAAATAATCGCAGGCAACTGAATAAATTATATTCACAAATAAATGTAGAAATCATTCGAAAAATATAATATTGATTTCATACAATCAATTTAATTGCTTCAACAAAATTTTTTTTACACTCCAATTAATTATTTGTTTATTTACCTAGAATACTAAACAAAAATTGTCTTTCCTTAATAATATTTAATTCAAATCGAATGAAATAATATTTATATCACATAAATCAGATAAAGAAATTAAATTTTAACTCTTCAATATTTTTTTAAATTAATTTTAAATACTAAAAATAATTTTTATTATTCAATCTAATATTCAATTAATTTATCAATTCATAATACAGAATATTCAAATATGATAAACAGTATAATTGAGTCTCGTGTTCAGTGAATTTATTTGAGAAACTTATTGTAGAATTCTCACTCAGAAACTACATGATATGATAACGATATGGCTATGTAATTTCAATTCATGGGATATGAGGGATGTCAGAGCGAAATTCTCTCTAATCTCCCAATGATTTCCTGACCAGCCAAGTCTCTGTTTTGTATTCTGATAGCCGTTTCTCATTGCTGACCTCTGCTATTGTATCCATTCCCAAGTGATAATTATCATTTGATGAACCAATGTAATCATGCAGATAAACCATTTGACGAACACGGTTTGTTACAATACTAATTATTCAATTGTAATACAAATTTATACATATAATAATTGCATATATTATGATGCCTTTCATCTGTATATCAATTTGTATTAACTGGAAATATTAAATTACCCATGCAAAAAATTTTTTGACTTTATTTCATTATTAAGGACTTGGGAGAATTTAAAATTAGTAAAAGCCCAAATTTTTAGATTAATACTACACCAATATTGAATTGTATTAAACAATATTGAATTTTGTATGAAATATCCTAAATTTTGAATTTAATTTTCTCTTCTCATATGCAATCATTGAGAATTTATATCACATATTGCATAGATTATTTAAACGAAAATTTGCTTTCAGTAGTATTATTTATAATCTAGGATTTTAATATATAATTTTGAAATTTTAGTTAAAGGAATATCCATTGATTTTCTGTATGAAAATTATAAAAAAATAATACAACATAGTTATATCCAAATAAATTGGATAAATATTACAGAAATAAAAATTTGAAAGTTATATAATATTTAATGTGAGTGATTGAAGTTTCAGCTGTTGATCTGTTAATATAAAATCTATAAATTAAACCTTTCACTAAATTTTATATCTAAACTTTGAAATATATTCAAAAATTTCTGCTTGCAAATGCATAAAATATATTAAGTACTCTCAATTTTCTATACATAAGCACAAACTTTTTGATGGTATTAAGCAACGTATCCAATGATTTAATTCTCATGAAATAAGTTTCATAACTAAATGATGAAATTTTAATTAATAAATTTTATAATATACACACATTTATTAATTTATTTATAAATCACTTATCAATATTTCAGAGTATAAAATTGAAATATTTATTATCAAGAAATATGCAGTGCTCTAAGCAAATGTGCGAGATACATAAAGTAGATTTAAATTAGATATTTTAAGTGAAATAAGAAAAAAGATAAAAGAAAGAATTATTCACTCTAAATAACCGGCGGGGCCCTTGGACTCCAGACGATTCGCAAGTGCATTCCCGAAGTTGGCGCGAGACGAAACACGTATAGAGCCTCAAGCAAAGTCGAAAGGTACTTTGAGCTTTACGACGTGGAAGAGATAGCGCTTGGCCGCGTACGATTCAACCAAGAGTGAATCGTATCGAGCAGAACATTCGCTGAATTAAAAGCCGAAACTTTAAAGCAAAAGGAACGATTGGTTATAGCGAAATAATAAACGAGTACAGACGAAATGGATTGCGAATATTCAATGCGACAATATAAAATGCTAGATGTAGAAAATTTTCCGAGTTGAAGTGAATTTTTTACATCAAGAAATAAAAAAGGAAATAATTTCAATTTATTATATTAATAATGAATATTTTTGTAGATTTCACACATCTATTATGAATATAGATGAATTCAGAATTTATATTTGGAAAACGAGAAACAAAAAAAATAAATAAATAAAAAAGAATACCTCTAAAAATATCGTAAAGCTCTCTCCCCACTTTAGTGCTCAATTCCTATTTTCGACAAGATATTTTCGAGGACGAAGGCGAAGTATATATCATGTACAAACTATACAGTCACAAACTCGAATATATTTTTATGGTTATAAAAGTTTAGCGAATATATCGCTTTGAATATTTTTTCTTTATAATTCGCCGCTGATAAACAAAATATTGATGATTATATTATATTATTAATGCGTTCATGTTTAATGAATTTATTCGTCATTGATAGTGGTAACTATTAATTTAAGTAGCAAAAATAATTATTGAATCTGAATTTGTTGATTTAAAACAGTAATTATGTTCATTGGATTTTATTGATTGTGGCTCTTTCATTTGCATATCTAAAATGTATGCAAAATACGAGTAACGACAGCGGTGGAGTATTTTTGGATAATTATAGTTGATATTTAGTTAATTGATAGAACATGATGGAAATTGTAAATGTTTATTATCCGCTTTTATTTTAAATATTCGCATAATTGATTAATTCACTTGAAAAAATCGTTAATTATTTAATGGAAAGTTTTGATAAATTCATGCTAATAATTTATGTAAAATAATTGTGTATAGTAATATAATATATGTTAAAAATGGTATTTTTTTTTAAATTAATATTATAAAACATAATTTTTAATATAAATTACTAAAAATAATTAAAAAATCTATTTAGATTTCTGGAAAAAATAGTTAAAATTTCAATTTTGATTTCTCTGTCGATAATTATCGTATTCACTTGGTTCAAAAATTATTTCAAAGCTTATTTCCTCTAGTTTCAAAATTAATTTGCAGATTATAAATAAATAAATTACTTGTGGAGTTAGGTAATTTTGAAGTGCTGCTGTCGATTTCTCATTTATTTACTCAATTTTATTTAAACGTCACGAGTTGGCTTTCCAATATTTAAAAAATACTATGTGACTTCATATTACATTATTTTGATGCTGATGGATTTATAAATTTGATGTATATAGTAATTTATTGATAAAAAAATATATTAATTAATTTGAATGACACGATAATTTAATCCACATGAAAATTGTGGTAAATAACTCAATGCATATTGCTGAAATTGTTTCACTATAAACCATAATGAATTTATAACCATTACAGCGTGATGTGTTGGTTTATTTTACCAACTCCAATTTATATATTATTATTTAACGATGGAATATGCTCCAAGCAAATTTTCAGGTTACAAAATTAAACGCTCTATTCCTAAATTATTAATTCACGTATGGGTATACTCTCATAAATATCATAATAAATTATATCATTTTCTATCAAAATAATCATTCATATTAATATAATGTGGCATGTTTAATCCATGTTTCGAAATGTTTAGTCAAGGAAAATTATAAAGTGCTACGGATGAGATATTTAAATCGTTTAAAAATTTACGGCTTCGAAGGAATTTCAAATATGAGTCTAAAAGTAGTGAAAGAATTGCTTTGTAAGATCAGTGAACTATTTTTTACTTTCTTGAATTTTCTTTGATATTTAGAAGTCGTGAAATTCCAACGAAACATAGCTATATCTTTTATGGCTTCGTGTTTGGAATTTACCCCATGCTACACAAAATATTCAGCGTTTCAATTTTACTCTCTTCCAAATTCATTATCATCACAACCGAATAATAAACAATTTCTAATAGTATAAATAATGATTATTTTTTTAAAATTTCAAGTGATTTCAAATTATTTAAAACAAAATAATATTGTTTCAATCATTCATTCTAACGATTAAAATAAACAAAATATAAATTATAATTATTTTTTTTTCTTTTTATTTTTTTTTTATTTTATCTATTTTATTCAAGTTAATTTTAAGGATATTGAAGATTGTAGTATTGTTGTAGTAGATGAGAAGAGAGGAGGTTATGTAGAGTAACCCTAAGGGGCAAATAAAGAATATATATAAATTATAATTATCAAAATTTAAATTAAAGATCCTGAATTTTCAAAGATATTTAATTAAATATTTTTTATCGCTTACAAATCAACCAATTTAATGTATCTAAAATTCATTTAACAATACAATATTCTTCTATATTAATATCTAATTAATAAAATATAAAATTGAATTCATATTTTTATTAAATATCTCAATCAATTGTTATTTTATTACATATTTACAGTGCTCCGCGCGTGTTTAAGTATACATATAAATATAGAGACGATTGAATTTCATGGTAGACGCATAATACGCGCATAGGATACTTGTTTCAGGATTAGCGCAAGTAATCTGTATGATCGTGTGGTCAGCCAATAGAATATATCTCGTTGATGGTCCACTGCTACCGTTGCGTTCACGTGGGATAGGTCCAAGCTTTTATGCTTCAATGTTATAAACACAATGCGTTTCAGATGCCACAAAGTACACTGACCCCACAACGTCAAGCACAACCGATTATTGTGATAAAATCTACATTTCTAATACCAATAAATTGAAAGTCGTTGTTATATTTTTTTCTTTTTTGCTTAGTAAATATTTCACGCTCTATCAGTTGTTATAATAAATATATTGCAGGTGGTTAAATAATTATTATACATATAAATATATTAATATAAGTATGAAAAATTTATTTTATAAAAAATATCAACACTTGTGAAATTTTACTGTAATAATTATCATCAATCGAGTAATTAAAATAAATATTGAGGTTAATTTAATTTATTGTATGAATAGGTTTGTATTTATTTCACTGTGACATATTTTAAGAAATTGAAAATATTTATTTAATATTACCAAATTATTTTTTTAATTCTCTTTTAATAATTGTAACAAGTTTAATTAAGACTGTGATATTATATGTTTTGATTTTTATATTTATTTAATTTTTTTTCTTCATTTTGTGGATTTCTTAAATTACTTTTGTTTCAAGATATTTTGTATGCACTTAAATGATTACAAACCCAAGTCTCTAGAGTAATCCCCTCTGACAATATATCGTCAACGACTTGAATAGATACAATTGACAATAAATAATTCGACGACAACAATCCCTAAATAGTAAGAGCGACATTTGGAGAAACTGTAGTTGAATCATTTATTATTAATGATATATCTATTTGAGTAATTGCGAATATGTTGAAGGTACCAATCGCCTTGGGGAATTGAATTTACAATTATTTTAGCTTGAAGATATTTTACTATAATTATATTCATGCGAAAAGCTTCTGCATAGTCGTATTATTTTTTTTATTTACAAAATGAAGATTACAGATAGTAAATGTTTTGAACGAATATTTATTTATAATTGTCTTCAATTTTTTTGATGAAATTTAGAACTATTTCGTGGAGAATAAAATATGGAACATAGATTTATTATTGTATAGTTTGGATATTTTTATTAATATTTATATTAAGAAATTTTTCGTGTAGGAAATTAATTAATCAGTGTTTGATTCGATTTGCATCGCTTTCAACACTCAAAAACACTCAAGAATGACACATGTCACACACTTTAAAACTTTTGAGACTCGCATACAGATCAGTAATGCGTGTGAATGTGCGGCGCGCGCAGCATTCAAGTATATTCATATCGTCATACTGATTTGAAATAGCAGCGTCACTTACTCATTATACTGATAAATTTACTGTAGACTACGATTTTCTATGGATAACCGCATATATCAAAAACTTTATCTATAATTCTAAATTATATGTAACGCTGATGAATTATTAAATGTTTATGAGCGTATTAGTATTATTTTTCAACAACTGATCTTGAGTTCTTCGAATTATAACCGAATATTATAATTAAAATAAATATTGGCAGTTGAGAATTTTTATTAAATTCAGAATATTTAACACAATATCAGCAGCTAATTTAAAGTTTAAAATGTTTATTGATTACAGGAATTTTAATTAAAGTAAATTTTAATAATATTAATTTTGCAGAGACGATTGCTTTATACTTTTCATGTTGAATATTTGAAATGAAATTTGAGATAATAAAAAACTGGTTATTGTATTCAAATATTTTTTGTTTTAATAATAGAGGAATTTATTTTATTTATAAATTAATATCCGACAATTTGGTATAACTCCAACATCTGTTTTTCAGTTTTAATTAAAACATGAAAGGAAATGTTTTTTGTATACAAAATTATTTCATTAAAATTATTCGGGAATATTATTCTGATTATTGATAATAATTTAATATGTCAAAAATATTTTCACAATAATTCCAATTTTATATCCGAAAATATATTTAATTAATAATAACATACCATTTTATAAATGTCCCAATACAATCTGCGTCAATCATCCATGTCATTATTCAATTTCACATTAAATTATAGTGCTATTAATTATGAAAATTAATTAAAATCCGGCATTTATTTGTGATCGATAAACTAAAATTTCATGAACTATATATATGGTATTTATTTAATATATGTTTTATAGTATTTTTGATAACTCAAATGATCCCACTAACATCAAGAAATCCATAAATGAATTCATGGTATGAATTTTATTATTGTTTTACATTAAATTATGATAAACCTACATAAATTAAAATGATTAATAAAATCATTTTACCTTTGTTTGTTGAGTCAGATGTGGTAACTCCCCTAGCGAATCGACAAGTCAGCATCAGCAAACTCGTCAAAAAAATAAATCGCAATGTGACGGACATTTTAAATTACTTTTTCACTACAATTTTTTCTTTTCCACTGATTTCCACTATTTTCTTCACAAGTTGTATTACCACTTAATCATATGATTGCATAACACTAACAACATTCACAATATTATTTACATTCGACAGTCATTTGCATTGCAGTTTTATTTCATATTAAATTAATATTTCACTATAAAATCGCTTTATGAATTAACTGTCTGATCGAATTATATTTGTGCTTCATTTTATAATTCAAGTGGGGAATTCATGTACAACACCGGGACATTTTTTGATGGATCTGTAAATTTTTATTCATTCATTAAATGTTGATATGACAGCAGCCGCCAAGATCCAGAGCATATACACATGGCATGTTCAAAATCCCATGCGGCGCGTGCAATAGTCTCTTCTTTTTACGATGTTTCGAGCATCTTGTTTTTGTAACCTTTTCATATTTTTTTATTCTCCTCCTGGCAGTTGTAGAGTCACTAGTTGTAGTGACTGATGCCGCAGCACATGTGCTCGTTATTAAACTACGTCAACTTTCCGTCGAAATCTTTTCATTAACAAAAAAAAAAAAAAAAAAAAAAAGGAAAATAGACACTCTGTGTTTTATTTCAAAGTTTTTTTTTAAACTCTATCTTCTCGACTAAAACTCTCACACACAAACATATATACGATGTGTTGCATTCTCTCGAGTTTAGATCGCTTGGCTGTTGCATGAAAACTTATCGTTTCCTTTATTTTTAGTGACACTGTACTTCGAATCTTCCACATCCCACGTTGCAGGCGGTTTTTTAATGTCACAAAATCAAGAATGATTGCAAGTCGTATAATAATTCGTCATTCTTTTTTCCTTTCCCCTTATTTTATTTTTCTATTTCTACATATAATTTTCTTAATTTCCCATGTGCTTTTAAATTTTCCCCCACTTTCACACAAACACGAATGAAGCAAAAAAAAAAAGGGAACACCAATGCTTTTTATCTACTCGTTATTCGCTTCAATCGATTCCCACTTTTTTCCACCAGTCCTCCTCGTTATTTATTTCGCGAGTTTTTATTTCTCATTTAATTTGAATATTACAAACTTGGGTGAGTAGTTATACGGTGAACTCGTTACATCTGTGTGGCAATTAGCCTCACTTGGTTGAGTTTAGTTGACTAATCAGTCAACGAAACTTATTCGAAACCTCCAGTTAGATAACTAACGAATAGCAGCAGGGTTTAAATCCACTATTTCCTCTCACTGTAAATTATTTCCAAACTTTCCAGTCTTTCGCTTATCACAACAAAAGCAATTTCTTTATATAATCAACATTCAAACCCGCGGATTATTTATGAGAACTAAGCAGTTGATATTTTTCTTTTTAATACGCAAACACACACAAAAATAAAATTCACTAAATCAACATATAAAACTGTTGATTGACAAAACAAATTAAATTCCCTACTCATAAATTACAAAATCACACCGGAATGTTTACACACTAAAAATTAATCTCAAATCCACCTTCAATATTATTTAAATAATTATCATTTTTCATATTAATACACTTTTAATATAATTACAATAAATTTGGCAAAGCATTTATGCATGCCTTCTCGACGACCGACACAAAACTAAAACTAAATTCAAGACACGCGTGTAGTTTCTCCCCACTTACAGCCAAAACCTCGTGTAGACTGTAGCATCAGACGCACACTTACACAAACAAAACATTACATACACTGTATCAATATATAACTTACCTATATATACGAAAATATACATACACAGATAAATATAAACTTGACTGAAAGACCGCACTAAATGTATACACATACAAATAATGACTTGGCTACTGCTGTACGTGTGAACGACGTTTAATAGTGTTGGAATATTATACAGGCATTTTTTTTTTTTGAGATGTATGCGTGCAAAGGGGAGCGCGACAGTGTGTAAGAGGGCGCCACCCGGGCGCCCCCTCACAAATTCATTGAATTGGAAGGGAAATACATAGTATGAAAGGAGAAATAAAGAGTGAGAAAAATAGTAGAAAGACTGATGCATTTTCTGGTATATCACCGCGCGTATGCGATTACGTACGTGCGACGAGGGGGATGAAAAACGCTTGCGCTGTCACGAGCTATAGATGCAAGCAATCTGATGCGGAGCTGTTGTTGTGTGAGGGTAAAGTATAGCGGCGACGGTGCATGAGGGTGCGTTACCCGTAATAAATTCGAACGGATTTACGAAGCCAATGACCGTGAACTCCAATAAAATCCGTGCGCCTTATTGCCGGATAAACTTTTAGTTGTTTGCTTCCGCGTGGTGTAAAAGCGATTGCAAAACAGCATAGGTGCATTTGGAGTATAAATAATTTTGAGTTATTTTGAGAATGACCTGAGATTGTCGTCTCGGGAAAGTCGGGAGTATATTATTATACTGTTGAGTTTTAGATGTTATATGGAGATAGATGTATGAATAATTGAATGGAAGAATAGATTTTGTTTCAGTTTCGTATGCATAATTGCGTCTTTTTTTTTTTATTATTTATTTTGAATTACAAATTTTTATTAATATTTTCTTATAATTATTCTGTAATTTCAAGGAATATGGAAATATTTCAAGTAGAATAAAATTTTGAAATAAAAAATTCATCGACCAGACGAATGAATATTAACTCAATTCACATTAATTTGCATGAAAAATTTTTCTGAATAAAAATTTTATTTATTGTGGAATTTACGAAATGAAAGAAAAGTTAAATGATAAGAAAGAAATAAGTGATATAAAAGAATTATAAAACATATAAAAATAAAATAAAAATATTTCCTTCAAGAATTTTTCAAGCCATTTTTGTATACGTATATTTTTACTTCTTATCTCCACTTCTCAATACTCTTTGCTATACATAAAGATATATGTGTATTTATGAATGCTATCGACAATCATTTCCTCTTTTTTTTTTTTTCATTTTACACTAGTGATATGCGTCTTTTCATTTTTATTTTCCTCTCAGTTGCCTCCTGCCAGCTTTATCGTTACTAGATTTTCACGTTTCATATATACACAGATGGATGGTGCATTTGCTGAGCGGAAAATATCGAATATTGTGAAATGCAACATAGAAAAAAAAAGAAAAAGAAGAACGAGAGAAAGTAATTGAGAAAAAACTAGTGTGTAAATTTTTTTATATTGATGAAACGAAGAATAACAAAGAGCTTTTCGATTGTCTCTTCATTTGAATTATAATCACAATATTATTATTAATATTAGTATTATTAATAATAATATTATTTTTGATGTTTTTTTTTATTCAATGTCATTGCTTTTTTTTAAGCGGATATTTATTTATAAGCTATCTTCCACGCATGAGTGCTTAGCCAGAGCTTGGGCACAAAAGTGATGGATCTCGCGCTAATGTTCTTTCGTGCAGAAAATGTTATTTGTCGTCATCCTTTTAGTCATTTTTTTTTTTATATACATATATTTTCTATAGAGAATGA
This sequence comes from Microctonus hyperodae, assembly GCA_030347285.1. Taxonomy (NCBI): domain Eukaryota; kingdom Metazoa; phylum Arthropoda; class Insecta; order Hymenoptera; family Braconidae; genus Microctonus; species Microctonus hyperodae. Next base: position 9,118,383 of record JAQQBR010000001.1, read on the forward strand.
AGTTTATTCATTGTAAAATTTATAAAAATTATTCATCGAACTTTTACCTGTCAAAGTTTCAAAATATTCTCTGTGTTTTTAAAAATAATTTATTTTATGTTTTATTTTATATTTTATTTATTTAATTTTATTTATTCATTTATTTATTTTCTTGATATTCATCATGAATTGATGAAGAATTATTGGCTTGAACCCACATTACACCTGTATATTGAAAGAGTTATGTTTAATTTTCAGGACTTTATAGAAATTCTCAAGTTATAAAAGAAAAAAAAAAAAGTTGGAGCTTTATTATATTTTAATTATTTTTTATTGCTTTACTAACGAAATCTACAGGTGTTTGTTCATTAGATTGTCACAACCTATTCTAATATAAGTCACAAATAATTAATTTACATATAATTCACAACAATAAAAATTAATATTTATTATTTTGATAATTCTTAAATACACAAATGTATAATTTTGACTATCGAAAAAATGAATGAATTTTATTGATCGCAATATTAATATCACCAACTATGTACATCGCATGTGTATAGCAGAGAATGATGCGTCATCTTTCCCATATATATATACACATGTATATAATATATGCCCATCATCTTTTTTCCCCTGTGTTACAGTAATCGTGACTCATGAATTATTTTTTTTCTTTATTCACTACATAGAAGCAATGATTTATTATCCCAGGTTTACGTATTACAATTTAAAAAATTTATATAAAAAATTGGTTATTATTTTTTTAAATTAGCTACATGAAAATTTTATTATCATTAAAAAAAATTCATAAATCAATTAAATATTAATTATTTTAAATAATATTTCCTTCAAAATTATCAATTGATTATTTGATCTTTAAACGAATAAAGTTATCTCATTAAAATATCAAGTCTGATTATAAAAATGGCACGACGTCTTTGTTAAATATATAAAGAAATTTGAGGTAACTCGTCGCAGCTGCTTCAATATATACGCCATGTCCTATTCGCATTAGGGCGCCACAATCCCCCACAGTGAAAAAAGCCCCAGGACGCCCACTAAAACCGTATACTGGGTCATATACGTATGTAATTCAACTGACAAAAGAGAGTGCCATCAGGCTCGTTCTCGACGCCCCTTTTGATACCTGCACATTTGAAAAGCCAGATCGACGATATATTTCTTTGAATAGAGTTAGAGCACTCAATGACTTTTGGACTCAGTGTCCCGCAAACATTATTCGTGGTTTGTCACGCAGTTCTACAGTGAACGACAATATATAATTCGAGTGTCGTTAATTGTTCTGAATTGAACTGAAATTTATAGCTGTATAATATATATATTCATTTTATACAATATACATGTGATTTACTTTTATATTTCACGTTTTCATCTCGGGCATTGTCCGCAGCTTGATAAACTCTTGGTGTGAATATAATTCTTTCGTAGGATACAATAAAATTTTGAAGTTATGCGCATGACAAAGTCAATTTTTTTTATCTATTCTGTACAAATATATGCGGGTGTTTGAGACGTTGATGGTACACTATGAATTTCCGGCGTGTATAATATTTTATATGACTACCCGGAAAGAGGGTCAAATGACTGTAACTTTAATTTGTTATATGATTGTAATTTATTTAGTTTTTATATTTATTATGCTCAATTACGTATACGTGTACGTGTTGTGAATAAAACTATAAGCTTAGGACATTGAGAGATGAATTTATTCACTGTTAGTGATTATATAGAATTTCTTTTACTCCTTAAACAAAATTATTTATTACATATTCATTAAGATTTATAAAATTAATTATTATTTATAAATGTATTTGTAACATAAAACTTTCAGGTATTTTTTTTTATTTGGTATTATTGTAAAGATTGCATTTATTATTTTATGAAATGAGAATAATTAATTAAAGTCTTTGTTTTATTATATTCATTGAATTAAAAATTTGTTGTGGCATTTTTTGAGTATATATTTACACACAGTTGGATCGCACTTGGTATCCGTAGATTCCTATTTCTATTCGTGTACTTGGCGCAAGACACGATCGTGTCTCTTGATATTTATGTTAGTACTCTAGCTCGAATAGCGACTATGACTCTTGATATATTTTGATATTAGTATTTTTAATTATTCGTAACATGATCTCACGTGAAGGAGTTATAATTAATAATTATACTACCGTAATTAAGTCCAAATTATTACGTGAGTTAATCGTAGTGCACTTTATGAATATGAGATTAATGTTTATGTTGTGCATTTTGAAGTAGACAAATATTTAGTTTTAAAAAAAAATTGTCTCTTCGAAATGTGGAATTGTGGAGTTGAGAAATTATATTTAAAATGTGGATATTATTTTATTTAATATGGGTTAATGTTTATTGTTTTGAATATTTTATTTTGAGCAATTTATTGTGAGAAATTATTAAGTATTTTTGGGATAAATAATTAAACATAGGCAATAAATTCGAATAAAATAGTCATGTCAATAAATAAATAAGATAAAAACACAATTCAATTAATGAAAAATAAAAAGAAAAATAGATTAATGTAATATATAATTTAATAGTATATAAAATGAAATATAATAATATATTAATATAAATTATTATTTTTCAAATCAATATAAAACGATGATGAAATAATTCCTATTATTTGTTTTTATATTTTATCAATAAATTAATATTAATTTTTCCTTGTTTATTATTTTTTTTCTATAAATACACACAAAATATATACATAATAAATATTGTTTATTGTTTTATAAATCACATTTCAAATTAAATAATCTAAAAATTGATTTTGCAACAAACTAAAATTAAATATTTTCACCATAATTTTTTTGGTTATTAAATATTCAAAATATTTTAATCTCCTAAAAATATAATAATATAATTACAAATATTTATTTTTCAAATCAATCAAAATAAAAACAATGATGAAAAAATAATTCTTTTTATTTTTTCTACATTTTATCAATGAATAAATTTTTTGAATGAACCACAGTAAGTTAATTTAAATTTATCGTTTTATCTTCATTAATTATCAACTATACTTACAGGAATAATTTCCTAAAGTAAAAAGTGTAGTTTAACCTGGCCTGATATGACTCATATTTAAGGGCGTGATATACCCACAAAATGACGTATAATTTTTATGGCGTTTTTGCGTGGGTGAAACCATGATTCACAGACATGAACTTTTCTTACTGCTTTATATGCCTGTCCTATACGTCTGTTATATTGTATAACATTCGTGTGTGCACGTTTATTACGACCCTTTATACAATAAAGTGATCGCAGGAAGTGTACACGTAACGAATGTAACAGAAAATGAATCGTTCATGGTACATATCTGGTGATATTTGTATTATATATTTGTACGCCATATGGAATTACATAAAAACATAACATACACCATACACCTATTTACTAATTGCATCATTTTATTTATCAGTATAGCAGCATTTCTATTTTGTACATTGACTAATTGAGAATATGAATTATATCATCATCGTAATATTAATTAATTATTATATTAATTAATTTTTCTTATGATAATAATTTTATATTATATTATATTATATTTATTATAATTATATTATTGTTATATATTTGTATTATATTTATTAAAATAGTTAATTAATATATTTATTATTATTGATGTTTATTATCAATTTTTTCTTGTTATTTTTTTTT
>JAQQBR010000001.1:9125046-9142388 GCA_030347285.1 Microctonus hyperodae
AGAACAAATATTAAAAAATAAAAAAGTATTAATTAATAAATCATTGATGTAATTATGATTTTATTAATAACTTTGAATATTCTGGGTAAAGTTGCTGTGAAAATTATATAAAATGAACGGTATATAAATGAACTGTGTCTCTTACATGAGAATCTAAAAATAATGTATTATTTATACATGTATGTATATTTTCAAAACTATATGAGCTTTATGTTGGTTACGTTTGTATTTTAATGATTATATGCTGGAGCTTTTTAGTTAATAACAAATAGATACGCAGTAATGAAGATGTATAATGTAATTTATATCAAGAAAATTGTTTATTTACTTATGAAAGTTGCAGCTGTATGTCCACGTCATTGTTTAATGTATAGTATATGATATTAATATCATCTCGAGAATAGTATTTTGCTTTTTGTGATAGTTAGGAATTAAGGAAGAGAGAACTAATTTACTTGCGTATATTATGACACATATGTTGTGAATAAAGTATATACATAGAGCAGAGCATGTTTGCAAGATTTTTTATATATTAATTAAAGAATTAAATGTATTTTTCATTGCAAAGATATTATTTTAATTATAGTGGTGAATATTGATGTTAATTTTATGATTTGATTTTATTTGTTTATTGAAATGAAGAAGTTGTGATTTTTACACTTTATTTGAATTTATATAGACATTATTATTGAAAGGATATTTAATATTAGTATTTCTCTCAGACGATTTTCAATGAATAGACAAGAAAATATTGGAATTGATGATAAATAACTAATAATTTATTGAGAATATAAATATGAAACTGCAAAATTAATAAATTCGTAAATATAATAAATATAATAAATAGCATGAAATTGGATATTTATAATTTATAATGTGTTGTTTATGTATTTTCTATTTCACGAGGAAATTACATATTTGTTTTTTATTCCTTCAAATATTTTCCAATACGATTAAAATATATCATTTGAAATATCCTATCGAAGTTGTCTTTAATGCGATATTTGAAAGATTCATAACAGTTCTATATGCCACATAGATCGAGACATATGCTTTGAATTTTCCATGACTCAACATCAGGAGTTCAATTTATTGCTGTTGATATGGAGCCATGAGTTGATTCCTTAGGGAGGAGTCTTGTTGGCACGAAAAGAAACCGTCTTGAACCGTTGACGCATCGAGTAAAATAGACTTATACTATTTCAACAGTTTTCTACAACTATCTCTTTTCATATATCCATTGCATTTTTGGCTCTCACGTTTTACCCACAAAAATACTGGATTGAATATTGCACTACAGGATACATAGTCCCGAATGTTCTTTTCGAATACGAGCTTTTAGGATGAGAAGAAAATTCTACTAATCCTGTTTATTTTTGTCAATGTTGAAAAACATTTTTATTTAAATTTAACGATTATCAAATTTGATTTAAAAAGTCATGTTTTATTCAGGAGTAATTCAGTGCAAAGAATCACATTTTTACACTGTGATTAACAATTAATATTCAGAATTGAATTTTTTTACACACAATTATTCTTATCCTTAAAATTATTTGTTTATTTATTTTTATGGTAGTTCAAAGAGTTCTTAATATTTTCTGATATTCTTTTATTTTTAAATCTACATTGCTGTATTAGTATTGAAAATAAACACAATTTAAATATGCAATTAATTAATCAAGCCGAAAATAATTTTTAATACATTTTGTTTCCATGAAAATAATAAATAAATATTCATGTAATATTAATTGTGATGAACTTATCCAATATATTCATAAAAAAAAAAATACTTTGAAAATATTAAACATAATATTCCGAACGTGTTAAAAATAAAAATGTTTATTTAGAATCCTTGAAAAATATTCCATAAATTTCTATACAAAAGCCAATAAAAAAATTGTTCAATCGCGGGTACAATTTCTATGTGTTAAACTCGTTATATTAACCAGATATACATGATAAACTGTGCGAGTACGTGCCGGAAAATAACTGACACAAGCCTGGATGTATTTACAGCTTTTCATTGGCTAACCTGAAAGCTTTCATATTCACATGAGTGGGATTATGCTTCAATGCTGTTGTAATGTTTGCATCATCGCTCGATTTGTGTGAAAATTTATAGCAGTGATTGCACACTCACGTTCGGCAAACTTCTCAACAGCTTTTTCTTGTCATACAAAAGTATTATGGTTAAATCAATATAAATAGTGAGCTTTCTGTGAATAAGTATATGCAGTTGTGTTTCAACTCTAATATGCTACATAATTATTTGTATAAATTTTGAGCTAATCGTAATTGTACAATAAACTCATTGCAATTATTAAGATAATTATTAACTGTTAATAATTATTATGAGAATAAAATTCTAGTGGAATTAAAAATTTTTGCGTTGATAATTAAAAAGACATATTTAAAAGTTTAGAAACTTTTTTATTCTAAATTTATTTTCACACTTTAACTTTTTATAATATTAATTTACTACTAAAATTTACGGTTATAATTATCATCAATATTTAACTGTCGAAAATGACATCATACATGAAACATAAAAAAACAACATGAAATAATTCAGCAAATAATTATCGATTTATATTTAATTATTAATTAGACGCTTGAGTCGAATTAAAAAAAATAAAACTAATAAACATTTATCAGTTTTCTTTACTAATTCAATGAGTTTCATTAAAATTTATACATAAACTATTTTTTTATCTATAAAAAATAGTCGTTCAGATATATATTATTATAAAAAACAATTGCTATTAATATTTATTTCAATTAATTATTTATCCTAAAATCGTGATTCATTCTCAAGGGTATAAAAGACAATTTAACATTAATATTATTCTATTGGAAATTTTCAACACTTTGTAATAATAAATCCAACTGAAGAACTCGTCTAAGTGTAATATAATCCATATTTTACTTCATAATAGTGACTCGTAAAAACATTGAGAAGAGTTTGTGGCACTATTTGAGTGCACGTCTGACGATGCGAACTGGATGAGGATGAACGTGAAATAGTAAGAGCATTATTTTCCTTCGTAAACGTTTTATGTTCAGCCCACTTTTACTGTACAAGGTACATGTAGAATGTGAACGAGGTTAGGTGGTGGTTTTGGTGCACGCCAGGCAAATTTGTTTGGCGAGACCACCAAAAGACCAAGGTATAAGAGAGTATCTTGTCTGCATGCTTTCGTTCGTTAATTATTTTCCACAAGAAATATATACTGAATTTATATCTGTATATGCATGGGTATATATCTGTCAAACTAGCGTTAATAGTTTGAAATAATGCTGTAATATAAATAAAATTACAGCGTAACAATTTTGAACGCATGACGAACTTAATTATCAATTACATTGAGAAAAAAAAATTAGTTGATGAGAATTAAATTTATTATATTGAATTAAATATTTATTTCAAAGGTTTAATATTTATTTTAAATAAATATATATGAAAATAAATAAATAAATTTATTATTTTTTATTTTTTTATATTTATTTTTATAATTGTGCTGGGATTTAATTTTATTTTGTCATGAATTATTTAAAGTTTGTGTCAAAGGAAAGGTTAATTCCATTTGTTATTTCAATCAAGGGACGAGATTCAATATTTGCATGTTGTGTCGAATGCATACTCGAGTGAGAATAAACAAATTAATTATGTAATATTCATTATTTTAAATAAATATTGTTGGATAAAGCATTGGATGAATAAGTAAAATAAAACGTTGAAGCTTGTTGTTGAATATTGTTTGAATGAGAATTAAATTAAATGGTAAATTGAATTTATTTATTGTTGAGAATTTAAAACATTTGACAATAACAAAAAATTGACGAAATAGATTTTATACTAAATGTAAAACTATCATGGCAATATGTGTATACTGAGAATCATCAGCTATCTTAATAAATAGCTGCGCATATATAATTGTGGAGAAAACGAATTAATCTGGTTTAACCCTGCACTTTTTCCCAGTAAATATACTTGCGAAAAGTAAGATTAGAATAGGAAGAATGTTATATGCGACTCGTTGATTCATATTATTGTAGTAGTATTTCTTAAAGTGTATAATTTAACAGATTTTAACTCTGATAATTTGTCTCATTTGATTTATTTTTAAAAATATAAAATAAATAAAATATAATTAAATCAATGGCGAATAAATTTTAGATATAAAATTAACACAGAATTAAAATAAAATTATTGGAAAAATTGAATCGAATAAATAAAGTAATAATTAATTTATTAGAATTATTATAAATGATAAAATTCAAATAATATTATTTATAATTAATTTTTTTATACAGTAAAAAATTATTGTAATATTTTGTGACACTTTTTTCACTTGAATATATAAAATAATTTATATATAAAGTCAATAATTAAATCGTTATTAATTGTCATGTATTAAAATTTTAATGTTTTATATTTATAAATATTGTTAAATATTTTTTTTAAATAATATATTACTATTATATATTATATTTTACTCTGAGTGTAGTGACAAAAAAATAATATCGGTTTTGTATTGTGAACGAACAATAATAATGTTGTACGTTAATTAATTTTGTTCTTTAAATGTTGTATTCACCTATACGAATATTTCTTAAGATTATTTTTCTACTCCATTGCTCTTTACCGATTGTTCATCTGAAACTTCGTATTTATACTCACAATTCTTTTGTCTCCACTTTATTCTCATACCTCTTTTTTTTCGTATTATTTTTTCTACCACGATTCGCTTCTTTTAATCAAGTTTAAGCGCAACCTCTTCTCATTCAATGAAACGGAAATGAGATACCTCACATCCATTTGCTCGAAAACTCACGAGAACTTTATACCAAACTCCTTCGATTTTCCTTACGTTGAGTGTCACATAAGGATATACATTTGAGTTTTTTTATTTGTATTAGCGAACTGACATTGACAGAGTTGTATAATATATTTGCTTAATCATGTTGAAAAAAAAAAATATTCCGATATACATGTTTTTGAAAAGAATAATTTAATGATAGAAATGAAATCAACGGAATAATATTAAATATACAAATAAATATTATTTTTACTAATGGAATTAATATCAGTTAATTTTTTTCGTTATTATTGTAATTAACCTGATTATTAATGATATTCTAAATTTTTATAATAAATTTTTTAACCCAAGAGTAAAAGATAAATATTGTTTATGAGTGTATTTACGTGAATAAATTTTAACATTGCAAGTAATATTCTAAAATGAACATTTTAGTTCTGTATTTATTTATTGACTGTGATGTTAATTTTGCTGAACGTCCTTTGAATGGAAATTCAAATATTATTCGTATTTATTTAATCATATTGGATTTGACTGGCAGCAATATATAGAAGCAGATTTATTAATCAACAATGAAAAAAAAATTAATAAACTAAATAAAAAAAAATTAAATTAATTGAATATTCAATTGAGTCAAAATTTCATTCTATTGTTTCAAAACTAGTTAAATAATAAATCTGAGATTTTTTTTAAAACAATTTAATCAGTTGGATTCAATTAAGCACAATGAAATATTTAATTAATTCAATGTTTTCTCAAATTTAATTTCACATTTTATACAATATCATAATAAATAATACATCACAACATTAATTAGTGCAAAAACTCAATTTAACTATGCATTAATAAATGAAGAAGTATCATTGAAAATCATTGAATAACGTTCATTATATTTTAAGCAAGAAAATTTAGATAATATTGCAGAGGTTTCCACTGCGTGGTGCACAGTGGCGTTACAATGATTATACTTACCTATAAAAAAATATTTAAACTTTTAAATTCCAAGCCGACAGTTAATAAAATTCACGGTATGTAGGGTAAATAAATAAAAATAAAATTGTTTACATACTGATCAATGGTAAAAAAAATCACGGAAAAATACAAACCCTTATCAACAATAGATTTTCATAAAATCATTCATTGTCTGACACACAATGACACAAGAGTATTTCCACTAAATTTTTCGATCGAGATATTTCGCGAAAATCTTTCAAATTTCAGCCTACAAAAACCTGTATATAATTGTCATTCACTTTTCTGCAGTAAATATTTTCCAGAGTCGATATATTATCAAACGTCGATTAGTTTGTTTATATTTTTAGCAATCTTAACAACAGTTGGTTAACATTTTTTGTGACGTAAAATACACCAGCGAATGGTGTAGAATTTATTATATTCTGCAGAACATTTTCAGAATCGATTGATGAAAATAGCATTGAAACCCACAATGCTATTAAATAAACAAAAAAAAAATAAATTAAAATTAATAAAATAATAGTTTTAATTTACTGTTTAAAACAATAAAAATTGCAATATATTATTAATATTGCAATTTATATTATAATATATTGCAATATAAATCACATTCTAAATCAATAAAAATCATAAAGATGTTTTGAACATTAAAAATATTACATAACTATTTTATTAAATTATTACATAAAGTTTTATTTTATCAGTATTCCTCTAAACCTCATTAAATGTCAAATACATACAAACCATACCGAATAATTGAAATATTATGGTAGCGAATAAGATATTGTTATTATTGCAAAATGTTACGCTAGCCGCGGAAGCTGTGGTTACGTTCGGTTAATAGGCTTGTTACCTTGTTTAATTAGTCTACTCAGGCAAACTATCTAGTAACGGGGCCAGGGTTTCATACATACACCGTGTAACTTCTCATTCTATTCTTTGTGGATGTCTTCAATCCCATGAGAATGAAAGTTTCAACGGAAATTATTTAAACCGAGTTCTACCTAAATCAGTGCTTTGGGAATTTTCCTTACAGTCTGTATTCAAAACAGAAAATTACGCATGTAAAAATATATATCATCTGTAATAGTATGTATTAAGTAGTGTTGAATTGTGATGTGTCATTCGTATTCAATAATAATATTGATGATGATGATAAAAAATTGATGAATTAAAAAACTAAAAGAAAAAAATTCTTTTTATTACATTTCTAATGCAAAAAAAAAAAAATAATAAGGTATTCAAAGAATACACGTGTTGTGGTATATTATATCATCGAAGGTGAATAGTCGTCATTCAAATTAAATATTTATATTAATATTTTGGAATATTACAAAGTATGAAAATTTTATTTATCGAGATAATAATTTGAACAAAAAACTGTGAGCACAACTTTATATTGGAATTTTTTTTTAAATTGCTTGCACATCGCCAATATGTATGAATATTTTACAAAATCATAATAAATCGATGTTTCGCTAGATATTTTCATAGATTATAATGCATAGAAAAATCTGGAATAGGCAAAGCATCATGAATATTTTTATAACTGATAACAAATTTTGTTGGATAATAAAAATATGCAGCAGAATTTTTTTTTATTGAGTTCAAGGTTATTATTTTTAGCTCGTTTAATATCACAAGCGCGTTGATTACACCTGAGCACTGACGAACTGCATAGATTTTAAGTAGAAAAAATAAATATAAATAAATTCAAAAGTTAAATTTATTATCATTAAAAATACTCTATTGTAATTTATGATTTAATATAGCTTTATATATTTAATTACAATTAAATAATTCATCATGGATTACGACTGAAATTGATTATTCAAATCCGATAGACTGACACCTAAAACAGCGAAGATATGGTTCATATTCGAAATATTTATCTATTGGTGAACTATGAAAGTATTAAATAAAAAGTAATTTTAATATGCATGAGAAAAAAAAACGAATTTTCATGAAAAAACATTCTTGGCAATTATATTAGCTTTATTATTTATAAATTCCAATAATGCCATGAATATTTCAGAGGAATTTCGCTACTTATATTTTTATATCGAAATAAAAACTGCATTTACATAGTATATCTAATAATATAATTAAATCTGGTAAAATCACATATAAATAATTATAACGCAGTGATAATTGTATGGTCAAGCGTAATTAATTATCACCTCGACTTCCTAACCCGACATGTGTGTACACATACTGCAGTGAATCCAAGTTATACGAGAGAGTTGATATGTGGTGCTGCATTAAAGCGCATGTACAAATTTGCAAGATGGATTATTGTACTGAGTTATATTGAATTTGAATAAAAATAAATGTAATGAAGAAGTAGAATAAAAATTGAAAAATACAATAATAATATAAAATAAACACAGAAGGATTGAAACAGTATATTTATTTTTCATTGGGATACTTTGATATATTTTAATGAATTATGAAAATAGAAAAAATAATTTATTGGATTATTATTACAAATCATGCGCAAACAATTCGTGTAAATTAGCTTCACAAGTTCATTTATCTAAAATGTGTTTTTCCAGTGACTGTAGAGTTATTGATTTTCAACCAGACATTTTATTTTCAGAATTTAAATAGTTGTAAATAATTATTGAGAATAAACAATGAAATTAATGAAAACTTGCTTCAGTATATTCAATAATATTATTTTAAGAATTATTCCATTTAAATTGTGCTACTTTTGTTAAAATGAGTAATATTAAATTAAAATCTTGAGGTTGATATCCAAACCGGAAATCAAATTAAATTTTATACACGTATACACACATTAATAATTGTTAAAATATTATATAACAACATTTTCCAATATCTCCATCGTGTTGTAAAAATTATTATTACTTGATATAACTCGATATTAAATTTAAATTTTGTATAAAAATTTTTTATGTTTAAATTCTCATATAAAAATCTATTTCCAAAGGATGCTGATGAATGATTTTGCAGATAATTTTAATATAAAATTATATAAAATAATTATTCCTCAATATACCGAGGGTGAATTCCAAAAGTCATCCAGCGATTTTTCAATTTTTTTTTTCTATTATTTATTCCATAAACAAACAAAAATTAAAATATCCCAAATAAAATCACAATATTTATTAATATTACTTTGAATATTTATAAAAGCAAACAATCTCTTTCTATTAATACTACATATTTTTTTAAATAATAAATACTAGCATTATTAATTAATGATAAATTTTTTTTTCGTGATGTCCATTCCACAAAGAAGAAAGTTTAGAATTAAATAAAATTTGATAAAATACAGACAGTCAGCCTGATTATTTTTCTTAATACCTTTGAATGGCTGCTCGATATTATTGAAATCCATTGTTACTCTTCAGAAAATACTAATGAATCTAATTCATTATAAAATACAGTCCGCCATTCATTATCGTCTATCCGATTTAATTAATTCAAGAAAAACCTTTCGCACATCAACAATTATATCAATTCACTGTCGATAATAATTATCACTCATCATTAACGATCCCCTGGAATTATCGATATTATTTATAATCATAAAACAATAGTATAATAAATTTATTTTCTCCATCGTAATTAATAATAAGTCCCAACTCAAACATAATTTTCATACAATTAAACATTGATCTATAAATAAAAAAAAGTTGAATAATTTTTTTTTAATGTACCAAAAAATTCTTGGAAATTGAGAGATTTATTTAATGATCAATATTTACATTGAATTAATATTTTACAGTTCCGTTGTGACTTTATATCAGTGATGTATATTGTAATCATTAAGCTGTGAGAACAAATCCATGTGGTATATAATTGCGCGTATTTAGATTCAGTGAAAATATACATTCACGTTGATTGGATTTGTTTAAATCACGAAGATCAGCATGTTGTGATATGATTAATACGCCATATGTAAATAACTGTTCAATATAAATTGTACTGTGAATTTTGAAGCAGAATTATAGAAGCGCAAATGAGTTATTAATTGGAAATATAATCATCAGGAGGTGAACAATGTTCTTGATGACCTTGATTAATATCGGAAATCATTGATCATTCTCAGTTCGTTCTCCAATCGGATATTATTATTCAAAACATGCAACAAACCAATGCGACCATGTGTATACGATCAGTCTACTGTATTCACCTCGAATCTTTCGTGCGTATAGAAGATTTAATGTCCTTCCGAAAATAAAAATCTATGCAAATAAATATTGTTTATAATTAAACTAAATTTTAAAGTATTCGGGATGAGCCACTGGTACAGCTGTCAGTTATCAGTATGTTCATGTTGTTTTATTTTTCTCGAGTGTATATATAAAATAATGGGAAATATATTATGAACAGTGACGTCTTTTACTTATCATTTTAATTAATAATTATTTTTAATTTTGTTTTTGAATTTAACTGGTATTTAATTTGGTAATAAAATTTTTACAAATTATAACCTAGTCAATTTTAGTGGCGATTAAATATACAAGTGATGAATTCTGGATAAATAACTCAGTTGATCGATTGGAGACGTTGAGGTATTTCTAAATTAACCAATTGAAGAGTTTGAAGTATTATAAACTAGTTGGATGTGAACATGGAGTAGTTGATTGAACTACAAAAGTGTTAAAATGCGGCTTTGTATAATGTTAAAGAAGAGCTAAATATATTTTAGAAATTGGTGAATATTTTTAAAGTATGATTGAATTTTTAACTGTTGACAAAAATATTTAACTAAGCCAAAAAACTATTTGTAATTATCATCATGAAGATTCCATGATTAATTTGTTTATTTATTATTATTGATAAATAAATTAGTTATTTTGATGTGGTATTCATGTTTATTTTATCTTTGAGGTTTGATCTGATGTGTAAATTATGAAGGATTTCAACTGTAAAAGAAAACCCAATTATTTTTTGTCAGCGGCGTCCTCAATTATTACGACATCTTTAGGATTAGATATTCGACCTTGGAACAATCATTTGCCGATTAAAGTCCAAGAACGAAATGGAGGTAGTTGGAAGTGTGAGCAACAACTTTAAGACGAACAAATATTGTAAATAAATTATGTATAATATATAAAATATATAAATAAAATATGTAAATATAATTTATAAAATATATAAATTATCTTCTCAAAAATATCAATTGATATTTTTGTGATCATCGAAAAAGCAAAAATATTTATAAATTCCATTTGAATATTAAAAGAATTTTCGAATACGAAACTTGGAGAATAAATTTATTTATTCATATTTTATTAAATATTCTGCAGAATTATAATTCATTAATATTAATTAATACAATTTTATATATTGAGATATATTTAAAATAAATGATAAGAAAAATTATTTTCATATCGAAGTGTATTGAAAAAATTCGAATGATTTCAATTTTGATTTGACTGCAAAATAATTTTTCCCAACAATACATTCATACATGTACATGTATGCACATATATAGATATAACTTTATCATTAAAAATATTTTATTAAATTTATAATAAGGCCGAGTGTAAATGTGTTGTAATCTCCGACGCAGTAGAGCCCAAATTTGGCTACGCTGATGTATCAAGGATGACATGTTTACTTGACACATTATAAATAAAATCAGAATTGTTTTGTTATTATTAATTAATAAATACACAAACACACATAGTGTTTTTTTTTTTTAAATTTTTATAATTAAATAGACGTGTGATGTATTATTACTAATTCGTTGGTATATACTAAAAATTCTAAAGTCCAGCTCGAAATTTATTTTATTTTCCAACTTTTTTTCTTCGAATCGAAAAAAAAGAAAAATTATCTTTTCATCAGTGCATTAAAATAATATACTTTATCACTTTTAAAATTGATACTTTTTTTTTTCTACATTTAAAACTTTCTTAAAAACAAAAGCTATATTTAACTTATCAGGTTCTACAGTGATAATGCATTAAGGTTTTCCATGCTTGTATGGGATCTCTACGGGGATCCAACCATTTCATAGGGTTTTTTTTTTATCATAAATCTTGAATTTTCGGTGGAATTTATCAGACCGTAAAAGGTATAGAAACCTTTTCATATCTAATTTATTTCTGTATCTCTTGAGCACTATGAAATAAAAATACTTTAAATCCCTATTATTAAAATAAGGGAACAATGTAAAAACATTAATCAAACAGTAAAACCGGTTTGTTTCTTTTTTATTTTTAGATACTATATAACATTCCGTGTTCAAATATTAATCAGACATCAAACATAAATAAATATTCATCTACTCTAAATAAATTTATCTAATATAAAAAATAAAAAAAAAAAAACATTAAATAAATATTTTTAACTCTCTTTTTCAACTTATTCCACACAAAATATCATACCCAATATATAGCTAATATAATTCATTATTTATTCATTAAAAATTCCTGCACATTAAATGATTTTTAAAATGAACCAATTTAATTTTAATATTCAAAAACTTTTCATTCATAAAAAAAATAAAAAAAAAAAGAATTTTTATTCTTCAACTCCTATATTATATCTCCCTTATGTATCTGGTTTTTTAATATCTGCGCTATGAATTCGCGATGGAAGTTATAATGGATTAAGGAATATAGAAATTATTGCATCATTGGCCATTAACCTATTTACTCTTGTACACTCACTCCATGATAATGGAAAAACTCTCAAGTCAATGGATGTGCACATGAGTGTGCTTTGTTTATTATAAAACTTTGTGTATCTACTATGCTACACATACTCATGATAAGATTTAATGAAACATAAGTATTTAAATGAAGAACACTCAAAACCTTGTGTGACTTTAGTACATGCATACATGTATACAACAAACTATTTCTCTGTCGTGTTGTGTTACACGATATTTTAACGCTCACTTATAAGTTTTTATTACAGATCATATATTCTAATTAAACTAAAATAAGGAACATACATGCATACAAATATATTTCCATGTAAATTTAAATAACGACTGTCATTACTATTTATTAATGATAAATATTTCCTCACGAGATTGAACTTGTTTCATATATTCCTCTCATCAAACCAAATATATAATTGCTGCACTTTGAAAATAATTTTTATGACATAAGAGAATCGTGGGGAAAATAAAACAATATTTTATATCAAACAAAAATATTTTTCCTAACGACGAAACATTAGAAATAATAACGTGCAAGATGAAATTAATGGAAATGGAATATAACTAAGTGCAATTTATAATTGTTTATGCATGTATGCTAACATATATACAGCCCTGAAATGTCTGGTGTTGATGGTAATTACGGAAGCAATAATGATTGGTAGAGTGTACAGACAAGAAGGTCACGTTATTTCTATAAGTATATTTATTCATTTTACTGAGAGAAGTATATTCCTCCTCATGTACATATATCTTAACAACAGTGTATAATATCCCCACTCTGAAGATACCTTCACGTTGATATGTATTTAAAGTGGTTATTCGAACGTAACATCTCGACAGTTGAGAACCGGACTTGGTGCAGGTTAGAACCCAGTGTAAATAAACGTGCAGTTCTCTGGCATTCAACGGGGAAGGCAAAACTTTCACTGAGAGATGTTCAAGTCAACTTTTTTCATTTTAGCGACAATATTCTGTCTTGTAATATTGGCAGATGGTACAAAATATCGTGATTGTCAGAATGGTAAGTTTTTTAATTTATATTTTTTGTTTCAATCGTTGGATAAATAGAATGAATAATTTAATATTACTTTTGATTACTAATTAGTTTGGAGATTTATATATGGAATATGTAAAAAAATTATATTTATATGTTGGGATTTTTGTTTTATATTTTTCAAATGAATATTAAATTGTATATTGTCAATTGATGGAATTTAATAATTGATAATTTTAGATAGGTATAATTTTTTATTATGCTTTTAATACGCAAATGAAATTCGTATGGTGATGATTGTTAATTATTTGTAGCTAGATTCACTACTGATATTTTTATCCTGCCATTTTGGTAGATTATAAAAAATTGTAGATGAATAAATAGACGTAGTTAATAAATTTTATCATTTCCGTTAGATACGTTTTAAAATCTTGAATTTTTATTAAATAGCTTAGTGATTATTTTTTATTTAAATTTTATATCCATAATAATTTTTTATAAAATCACATGATTTAATAAAATATCTCTTTATACTTTTATAATGAGTGAATAATAAATGTTTAACTGCTTGCATGAATTAAAAAAAAATTTTCTTTTTTGCTTTTCGTAGAAAATAATTACCTGACAATTTTTTTTCTACATTTTTTTATCATGCCAACAACATTCGTGTTAGATTTATAAACTTGTTGGTGGGAATTTACATAAATAAATAGCCGTAAATAGTGTAAATTCAAATAAAGTTATACAGTATTGAAATAAAATTACGATAAAATGCAAGAGAACAAGTTCAAGGCGAGCAACTGTTAACTTTTATGCATACGGTTTCAATTGGACTTCAGAGTACATTCATATATATATTTACAAGGGAACTAATTGCGCAAAAAATAGACATACAAAGTAAAAGGCATAGTTCAGAAATATATATTAAAGTTTTGAGAACAACAATTTAATAATGTCCAACGTTTTAGGAATTTTAAATCGCCACAATGCAGGTAAAGAAAATAATTATATACCAGTGTGCTGTTTGGAGTATTAAAACCACTTTATATAAATAGAATGTTTTTCTTTTCAAAGATTAAAAAAAAAAATCAAAATATCTCTATAACTATGGACCGGTTTTGAAATAAATTTACAAGTCATTGTTATCTGAAATAATTTGTGACTATTTTTTATCATGACCATATAAATAGATAAATAATTAAAGAACTATATAAAGTTTGACCTCGGTATAATATATTAATAATTAACAAAGCTATACGTAATTTAAAAATTATAATGTGTATTTATTTTTAAATATATTTTTTTATATACACAATTACTAAGCACAGATGAAAAAAACAATAATTGAAGTAATTTAATTTTTTTAAATTAAACCAAATATTTATTTCGAACCGTCAACTAACTCATTAACATTAAAATATTTATCTTTATATTAATAAATAATCCAACATTGAATATAAATAATTACTAAAGCAGCGTATAAAATTATATCAATTAAAATAATTACTTGTAAATAGCTTATAAATTTTTCAGTTAAATTATCTGTTACAATTTTTATTTATTCAAATAAATAAAACAATACTCACGATAATACAATACGAAATAACTTCACAAAATGTCAATTAATTATTAATTAACACTGGCATAATAATTATACATTATATAAATATGCACTTTAACAAATCGAATAATTTTCATTATACAATTACTCTATTGAAATACACATGTACGTAGTGTTTGCCTCAATTAAGAAATTAATTTGTTCACATTTATTAAAAGTTGATAAACTTTTTTACATTCATGACAATCATCACTATTTTTTATAACACAAATAAATATGTATTATTAATTTTAATTCCACATCAACGAATACGAAAAATATTTATTATTTATGTTTCAGTAAAAAGTGAAGTAAATGACGCCATTACGTCACTTGAGATATCGGGATGTGAGAAACCACCTTGTAAACTTCGACGTGGCACCACAACATTTTTACATGAAACATTTATACCAAATCGAAATATAAATCAATTAAAAACGTCAGTTAAAGCAATACTTCTCAATCTTCCGGTTCCATTTATTGGTGTTGATAATGTCGACGCTTCAAAAGATATTTACACGACAGATGGACAGAAAGCAGAATGGCCATTAATAGCAGGCAGAGAATATCACTACAACAATTCATTTGCAGTTGAAAAGTTTTATCCAACGGTAAATTTTATCGATATGAAAATGTTTCATTATTATTTTTTATTCTTCGTTATTTTATTACAGCATTGTCTTATTAAAAAATTTTTATTTATAGGTAGCACCAATTGTTCATTGGGCTCTTGTGGAAGGTAATGATGTTGTTACATGTTTTTTAGTTAATGCAAGAATTGTTTAAGTGTGATTGCAGTTATGCTCAATTTTTTATGGAAATCGTAATATTAAGTTGAATAAATATTCATTTATAAATGTAAACAAAAATAGTAACTGGTGTGTCGATAATATGGATTTTCATGGTGTACACGACAGCTAGTGGCCTCTGTTGTACATCCAAGTAGATGAAATCCCTCATTCGTTTGAAAATATTTAAATATATTTTGTGTATCAATATTTTATATAAAAAAAATAATATCAATCTCACTCATGTGCAGCTTTTGAATTTAAATGACATATCTACTGAATTATATTTGTTTACATACATTTTTCATCGCTATACACTTTTTTTAATATAGTTTATAATTATTAAAAATGTTTTCACATCATATTCCGATCGAAAATCATGTACAATAAATGAAAATACATTTCAATTTGGTTTAATAAATTACGATGATTTTAATACTTTGAATTCTTATGAAAATAAAATTTTATTCCTTGTAATAATAATGTTTAAATATTCAAACTTGTTGAATGTAAATTAAAACTTTTCATTTTATTTTATATCCACCATTTTATTACTTTATCATATAGATGTACATTGAAAAAAATAATATCGTTATTAATATTGGATTGATAAAATGTAGGTCGTTTAAATAGAATTGATTGCCACATATGAATCAACTCGATGAAAAATCGAGCTCGGTTAATATTTGCAATATGAATTTTTCATAACTTCAGCTAAATCTGCAGTCACGAATGTATCAGAAAAATTTTTCAATAATTCATAAATTTATTTATGCTTTAAAAAAAAAAAAAAAAAGTTTGGCTGCTTCAATCCTTTCAACATATAATTTAAAAATTCGGCATCGTTATATACTTTTTTATGCCAGCTCCTTAACTCCTTCTACTGACACCCCAGCTATCGGTGGTAGGCATTCTGTCTGCTACCCTCGCCTTTCTACTACTCACCCACCCTCACCGCGTATGAAAGAGGGTTGCAGAGTGCGCGTTTGCCACAGCGCCGTTTGGGTAGTCTTCGTCAGTAAGCCGTCCGCTGTTGATCGAGAGTCACGTGTTATTTCGAATTGTGCAATGAATTTTCCGCATATTTCCTAAAAGTTTTTTATTTCAATTGTGTGAATTATTTTGTGTTTAATATAAAAACATAGTGAATGATAATAATTTTTATCAAACGAGCATTTAAAACAATATTTTATTCAATATTTAATGAAAGAATAATAGTAATGATGATGATTAAAAATAAATAAAATTATTTATCATGTTAAAAGTATAAAATGAAGTAATATTATAAATTAATGGTGTGAATAAGTTTGTGAATATAAAAGTTTAATAAATAAGTTGTATATTAAATATTAGTTTTACCGACTATTGGATTATGAAATACCTTTAATCTGTCAGTTTTATGGTTGATAAAGTTTGAATATATTTACAATTTTTTAATTGTTAAAGTGCCAGTATAAAAAATAAATGACGAATTGACAAAATAACAAGTGCTTTTTTTTTTTTTGTTTAATTA
>JAQQBR010000001.1:9146382-9159699 GCA_030347285.1 Microctonus hyperodae
AAAAAAAAAAAAAAACGAATAATATCACATCGAGAGATTGAATCTCACTTGAACGATTGTGACAACTCTCGGTATAATAACAATAATAATAAATAAATAAATAATAATAGTACACCATACAATGCTGGTTGTCGAACGACGCCCGCGAGTTATTTGAAGACGTTGACGTTGATTACATGTTGTACATATTTTATTCATACTCGAAGGAAATTTTTTATTGAAAACCGCAATGTATATCGATTGAAATAACAAAATTTACTTGCAAAAATCGTAATTTCGCATCTATTGATAGATAAAAAAAAAACAAATAATCATTCCTTTTAAATTTTTCCAATGAAGAACTTATCACTTCGATCATTCGTCTTCATACAAATCTTCTTCCTCTCTATCACTCGTTTCATTCTTTCATTCCAATTTTTTTATTCTCGTTTCTCACTTCTTCAGAAATTCGGAATTCATTCCAAAAGGTCGACGATTTCTTCCGTAACATTGAATGGATTAGGTATTGAAAAGAAACTATCCTATCATGATTCAATGTTTCTCTTTCCATTTTGTAATCAAATATAGAATGAATAATGTTAGAGAAATAAGGAAGGGCGCAAGAAAAAAAAATTTGATCTGATGACCTACATCCATACTCACTAGAGTAAAAATTATAAATTAATGGTGATAATATATTTAAATTCATTCGTAACAACCAGTAGTTATACAACGAACATAAAAAACTTAAAAAAAAAAAAATAAATATATTTTCTCAATTCTAATACAGTAACTAAAATATCAAAGATTAATATTTAATTTTATTACAATATGATATTTTTTTTCTTCAATTGTTAGAATTCCCATTATTATTTTCATTTGTATTTCATCGTATTGTTCATGAGAAGGGTCATTACTATACGCATTGTTGCAGACCCCGCTTGATTTTTATTTTTTTATTGTTTTTCCTCCTTTTCATCTGTCCACTGTGTCTTTATACTATGCATCTGCGCCCCGTGTACATCTCTACTTTTCATGTTCACTCGTAGAGCAAGTCTTTGTTGTCGTTCGCTACTTCACGGACCCTTCGCTCGTCCAGACTTGAGAGATACACTTCTTGATCTTGAGTTGAATATACTCGCGAGAGTTGAGTTTTCTTTTCAGTGGTTTTTCATTTTTTAATGATACAATTCATAGTCACATGAATAGACATCGCCTAGTATCACTCAAGATATTTAACGTAAAATTTAAAAACATTTAATTAATTGTAATTACAGAAAATAATTCACATCATAATATCCCCCAAAAAAAATAAATAAATAAAAACAAAATGATATAAATAAAAATAGTGTACTTCTACTTACATATTTACACAATAAAATAATGTCCAAAATAAAACATTATTATTAAATTGAAAAAATAAATTTATTTACAAGAAAATTTTAGTGATAATTATTGTTATGTTAATTTCATTACATTTGTTGGGGGATGCGTGTGGTCATTGCATGATGCTTCACAGTCGTCTGCAATACAACTCAGGTCGTGACTTGTCCTTCTGCCGGAGTGGAATATCCGTCTACATTACGCTGCATAATTCATGGGGACTGTCATAGGCGCGTGAGGTGGATAATGGTTCTGGACGTCCGGGCTCTCTCGCTATTGTCCGAGTTGGGTGGCAAGGGCGAAAACACAAGAGCAACCGGCCCGCAAATACGGGACCTGTTATCATACAACCAACGACAACCAACTACGACGATTTGCTTGCATCCAATATTCATTATGTATATATTAATATCATTCAATAAAATTATGCGCAAATATTTGTATTTATATATGAATTAATGACAGTTGTTAATTCAATACCAAGAGATTGATTGATTGGTTGATTGATTGATAACATTTATTACGTCCTGGGATTAGTCATTAAAAATAGTAACGTGTAATAATTTTAGGGAGGGAGAAAGAGAGAGGGGATATTTGTTGATGAAGAAAAAATGAATAGAAAAATCTACTGTTATGGTTTTTTATAAAAAATTATTTGGATATGTTTTTGTTTATGTTATGAGAAGATGGATTGATATTGTCATGATCAGATTTTGTTTGTAAAAGTTAGAAATTATGGATTCTGAATTATCCATGATATGTTTGTCACTTTTCATGAAAAAGGAACAAAATTGTGATGGTTATAAAGCAGGAAAATGCCCATCGTTCATTTAAGTACAGAATATTATTGAATGAATTTTCTGATTGACATTTCATCAGGAATTTCAACGTGACAGATATGTTTGCAATTATTATGATGTTCCATATAGAACAAAGAAAAATTTTGAAAGATGAAGAAATTAAAATAAAATAATTTATTTTACTTCATTCTCAAAAAAATAATATTTCGTACGATTTTAATTAAGAGATATTGAGTTATTTTTAAAATATTAATAAAAATATTGAAATGAAGTGAATAAACGTTAGAGGCATATAGAAAATATTATCAAATGGATCAATGCATATTGCAGTTTGCCCGGTGATTGCCACCAGATGTGTCGTCATTTATGCACCATCGCTATTTATATATATTTATTATATAGCTACGTATTTTTTCAGCTTTGGGCATTTTATCCGGCGGCTATTTTATTATAGGATATTATTTATCACCCATACGCGGCGTTCACGTGGATTTCAAGTCACGTTAATTATTCACGTTCTCTTGGGCAGAGGTACAGGGGTGGATTGGTGTGCGATCAGCTTAAAAGAGATACGAGAATGAGAGTTGAAGGAAGATGAGACTAGAGGAAAGGGGAGAGAAAAAGTAGTTGGATAGCTCAGAGAATAGTCTGCACCTGCTACCTACCCCTCGTTGATTTTGTAGCTGTTCTTCTTCTGTCGACAATAAATCGTGGATTAAGTCGCGCCATCAAACAATTTTCCTCATCGTAATTAGCAATAAGTATCAATACAGACTTTCCTCTTTTGTGACGGTACTTAATTCAAGTGTCACGTGCGTACGCTTAGTCATTTAAATTATTAGTTGGGTTTAATTTAATTTCATTCATAAGTTGTTTTAGTTCGTTGCGTTGAGAAAAAAAAATTAAATTTATTATATTTTTTATTTTCGATGGTTTATATTTATTTTGAGTGATTGATATTTATTTCAAAATTATGCTATTATTTTGTTATAATGCAGCTTTTCAATTTTTATAATTGTTTAAATTTTTAATGGCAACTGTTTTAATTTTTCGTTATTATAAAGTTAATTATGGAATCACTACAAGTGCTATTCATTCTTATGTTAAACTATTAATTAGAAATAATATCATATTATGTCATTTAATATCGTGTCAGGAAATGAAACTTTTGAATAAATATTTTCGGATTTATGTCAAATGTGATAACAAGAATATTAATCAAATCCGATTTGTGGAAAATAAAATAAACTCTTGGAAAATAGAGTTAATTTCTCATTCTTCAATGGATTCATATAATTATTTTATCATATTCATTAGAGTCACGTGAAATGTCAATTAAATGTATAATAATAAAAATTTTAATATTAATAGAAATAACAATCTTACGAATAATATTTTAAATTAATCATTTTTCCAATTTTTTATATTTATAAAATTAACGTGATAATAATAACTTTATTATTAACATTAAATTTTTAATAAATAGATTTAATTTACAAACAAAAATTTCATTTCATTTACGAGAGTACTAAAAATTGTAATAGTGTATTGTTTACTAAATTACATACTATTAATTAATTCCTCGAATATTTTTATGTCTCTTTTATTAAATCTTCAAATAAAATAATTTATTTCAATCAAAAAAAAAAAAAAATCAATGTTATTTATGTTCAGTATAAAATATTATTTATTCCAAACAAATATTTCAATTATAAATCATAATACATTAATCATATCAAATATTAATTATATTTTCCAACAATACATTTTAATTCAAATTTACGACTTCAAAAAAAAAAAAAAATATTTTAATTATTCATAATATCAATAATTTATAAAACGTACATCCAACATTAATTTCACGACATTTTTATAAACATCCCAGAGACATAAAAATAAACACAGATACAAACTAAATTCAATGAGTAAATTAAAAATCGATATTCGCCCAATTAACTTTATTAATAAAATTATAAATAACCATGCTATAAATTTAAATCAAATAAATTACAATTCACCAAAAAATAATATTAAAACTTAATAAACCCATCAAGTAAATTTAACCGCATTGAAATTACAATCTCTAAAAATATACCAAGCCATAAAGCGATAATTATAACTCCTAAAAAATATATTCAAAAAAATGCAAATACTTTGATTCCATTCTATACATATACACACACATATGTACATTACACTTATACATATATACACTCGATGTATTCTCACGACCACGTATCGCGTTATATCGTTTCGTTTATGGCTGTCAGGATTTGGGTCTCTCTGTTTTCACAAAGATTACTCTTCCTGAATGCAGAATGCGGTTGTCGTGAGAGACACCATATATGTCGCAAAGTTAGGCTGAGATGTTGGTGGA
This sequence comes from Microctonus hyperodae, assembly GCA_030347285.1. NCBI lineage: Eukaryota > Metazoa > Arthropoda > Insecta > Hymenoptera > Braconidae > Microctonus > Microctonus hyperodae. The sequence continues at coordinate 9,150,922 of JAQQBR010000001.1, forward strand.
GGCCCTCCGTGTTTTACTACTCGTATTCTTCTTGAGATGCTGTACCACCTTGTCTCTTACTCTTGTCTCCTTACTACCAGCCAGCGCGTCTTCAATACATATTTATTAGAAAATGTTGTATATGTGCAACGAAATATATAAATGTATATGTATGTCTAGCTACGTGCTTGGTATCAGTAATGTCGATCGCAATACTTGTAGCGGCTTTTCCGTAGATATTATCTACTTGCACACAGATTTTCGCAACACATATAGATAAAACAAAATATAAAACAAAGTCGACAAACAAACCTCTTGGCATTTATTTCTCAATCTTTCCGATTTATCGTATTCGTTATTTGACTCTGTTTGATATAGGTATATGTATATATATTTGATCAATATAGTAGGGATATATTGACTCTATATAGTAGGTAAATACATATAGAGGTATGTATTCAATGGGATATCAGATATGCTGGACGTGGCTGCAATGAAATTCGGGGACGAGAGAGTCTCATTACTCGATTTTCAAAATGATCCCTAGAGGGAATAGTTTGAATGAAGAAAAAACAAAAAAATAAATAAATAAAAATGAAAACCTGCCTGGTGGATATTGCCACAGAGATGCCCGGAGGGTTAATTCATGTTTGAAGAGGAGCACAGAACATCTCTCAGTTGAACGGTTGTATATACTCGAACGCCTACGAATCAGTTTTTCTTGGATAAGTACATACAGTGATTGAACTAGAAGGACACTTTGAGTTTTATGTGTTTTATCGTTTTTAGCACTTCCTTAAATTAAATTTTGTAAAATAATTATCAAATAACGTGAGGTATTTATTATATAAGAACGAAGTATTTATATGTAATAGGAAGGAGCTAAACGAAAATGGATTGCTTGAATAAAATATTCATGTTTTTTTTTTATTATTAAAAAAAATATCAATTTGCTCAATGAAATACAGATTCTACTGTTTTATTTAGAAGAATGAATATTGAATATAAAATTAGAATGAGTGATACCTTTATTATATATGTATTTAAATATATTAAATTGAATTAAAATTTTATAATTATTATAGAGTGTTTTATGAATATTTTAATTGTTGATAATTGATTAGTAATCCTAGCACTATTTTTGCAGTACTACTAGTTCCTTATTTCAATATATTTTACCTGTAAAACGTTGCAGTGAACTATAAACTATAATTATACTTGTATTATATACAGTTATTGCAAGCAGAGGGTAAAATATCGAGCGCACTCCAAAAATAGTCACACCCTTCTCTCTCATTATTTTGCTAGGTGATTGTGGAGTTTTACGCTCGAATTGTGTATATTGATTATGGGAAATGAAGCATTACTATATACACACATACACCTACATATATATATATATATATATATTAGTTAAAGTACCGGGGCGAAATGCAACACGAGGGACTAAAATGAAGTTAGCAAAAATAAAACGTGACGGTGGAAGAAAAAAAAATTGTAATGCCTGGAAAAATAATGAAACGAAATATTTATTACGTTGATTTATATTTCTCATGGTGTGGTGAATAAAAAAAAAGTATTACAGTTTTAAAAAATATAAAATTACATGTCTTGACTCGCTTATAATCATTAATTCAATAGAGAAGTGATATAAACACGACAAGTAAACATAGTTTTGAATAAATTGAGAAAGTTAACTGTCTATAATAAAATATCTAGACTTTTTTTTTTTTATCTTTAAAGTGTTCTACTTCTCTGTGTACTCGCTAACCTCTGTCTAGGATATTTATTTTCATAGTTTCGAGCAAGAGTATATAAAATATATTTCCAGCTTCTCAGCAATTGTACTGTCTTGTTTGTTTCGCTTTATTCTGGTTTCTCTCATAAATATATTTAATATCGAGCTGAATTAATTTGTTCTCAAATCAAATAATGAGATGAAACAAAAAATATCACCTAGAAAGTAGAATAAAAAAATATGACGTGTAAAAAAAAGGAAAAAATAAAAGAAAAAATGAACCAATTCACGCAACAGAAGTATATGCTTTCAAAAGTGGAGATTAATAATTCACCCCTTTAATGTGAACACGAGCTATGCCTTGTTAACAACCTTTGCTGTGAAGAACAAAAAAAAAATCTTTGCGAGAAATCTTTTGAGAAGTATTTGACCTCGACAAGCTTCGCCTTCCATCTGGTACCCTCTATTCTTGCTGAGAGCACCATGGTACAGCTCACTCCCATCCTTACCAGCCACTCGTTTCCGCTCTCCACCGTCGTTTCATCTTGCGTTCCTCAACGTCTTTCTTGGAGGAAAGTCGAGACACTACAGGACACGATGGCGGAAGCTGGTTTGGTAAAAAGAGAAAAAGATGAGTTTAAGCAGTTTGTAACTAAGAAGATTTTCACCCTTTGCTTTTACAACATGCTCCGATTAAAATAAATATATTCCTTCATATTTATATACACAAACATATATATATATGTATACAGGATATTGAAAGTAAAATATATATTAATGAGAAATTTTTAGCTGAAAGAAAAAAAAAAAATAATGTGAGATTTTATAAATTTTTTTGTGTAAAAAAATAGTTATGAGAGTAAGTTTAAAATATTTTATCGAATTATTTCGCAATGACTGCAAGTTTTGAACATTTGATAGAGTTATATTTTTAATAGCTTTGACCAACATGATAGCTGTCGTTATTGAGAGTATCGAGATATGGTCCTTGCGCGTCCTTTAAATCAATTTAGACGATTATAGGTCCGGAAGGTGACATTAAGATCTTGAATGGCCCAGTTATATATGCTATCATCGTGTATGTTATATACAATAGAGAACGAGCACTCGCCCTTCTCTATCTCTATGTAATCGTTCCGTTAACGGAAGTCCTTAATAGCTCCCGTAAAATGGACAGATATGCGGCAGACGGTATTTTGCACACGGTATTCTACATATAATCCAGTTGTATTCGACGAAATGTATCTTATGTGAACGATATTTGTAGCTAAAACTCATCAGGAATGTTAAAATAATATATTGTAGATGTTTATCGATGTATGTACATTGCAATGCATTTATTTATTTCATTAGTTTTAAATATTTTTATTATATAAAGAGAAACAAAAATGGAATTAAATTTCATAATGTTTATATGATTGGAATTAAGAATGTTGAATTAGGTTTGTAATTTATTCAATTGATTTAGGATGAAATTAAATTGTTATTATGAAAGTAAATTAATTTATTTTTTAAAATATAAATTTATTAAAAGAATTGATAATGTTATTAATTAATTTTTACGTGTAAATAAAATTATTTTTTATTTTTAGGAAATAAATTTAATGATAGGATTAATACAAATAAATAATTTGTGCCATCGATATTGATGATAAATAATTATATAATTTAATTATAAATTTGTGATTATTAATTTGTTGAAATTAATTCTTTAATTAAAAATTTTTGTAGAACTTTGTATTATATTATTTAATGTAAAGAGTTTTTCGGTGTATATTTTAGTAGTAAAATATTATATTTTTATTTTCATCATTTTTGTTATTTAGATATATTTATTGTAATATGTATATAAATGTTGTGTACAATGCAACAATTTTAGTGTAGATAAAAAACATTCATGCACCAAGATGATTGCCAAGAGATATTGTTCAAAGTTCTTTCAAAAAAAAAAATCGTGCACAAGGTATTTTTTATTGTTGGAAAAAAAAAAAAATTCTGAGCAAGTAATGCACATAGAACACAACGGTATTAAAATGGCCAACTCGATATTATTATTTCATGCCAAAAGTCATCTTTAATAAAAAAAAAATAATGTGAAATAATGTTGAACAATTGACGAGAATAAAAATATACTTTAATATTTACTACATATTTCATCATAAAAATGTCTAAAACATAAAATATTAGATAAAACATAAAAAATTATTATTTCAATATCAATGAATATATATTGCAAAATTTATTAAATAAATAATTATATTATCATGATAATATAAAATATTACAGTAAATGATGAAAAACCCTGGACAAGTAAATTGCAAAAAATGATTTTTAAAATTTCTTACAACAAGTATGAATATAATAATCTATAATTATTATTCAGAATTTAATTAATATTTTTTCTAACTCAAAAAATAGATTTAATCTTCTCACATTCATGATAACTTTCAAGTCTTCTTCAACATTTAAAAAAAAAGTTATATAACATCAATAAAAATTTGTAACTTCAAACTCACTTTTCTTCTTTAGAGATTTATAAAAAATTGAGATAAGATTTATTGTCTCCAAGGTATAAAAATATATGAATACGATATACACGTGTATCATAAGATTATCTCGGTGATCAACAAGATAAATTCATAACATTGATCGCATCTCTCGCTTGATTCAAAACAATATCCACGTACATGACGAAATAAACTTTAAAATTTAGTTTCATACTTGCAATTTAACTTGATACTGCTTCAACGATGCTGCCTTCATTCAAAAGCTTTACTATCTTAAACAAAAAATACTTTCTTAATCAGAATAAATAATTTTTCAATTACCAAATATTTAAAAATATTTAAAAATAATTTTTCTACATTTACAAACCAATAGTTACAACAATTAATAAAACATTATCATACACATAATTATTTACATAAATTTCAGATTGTGTATTTCACGTAATTCATTAGAGTAAAATTTGTAATGTTTAATTTGTGTCATGGGTTCACCGCAAATGTTGTAAACCGCGTCGTAGACAGTTGGATCGCGTGTGGCATATCCATGTTTATAGAGCAAATCATCGTGGCTGATGCTTTTAACACGTACCTAACTTTGGTCAAATGCGGCTACCGATGATCGGATGCAACAACCACAAGGGTACTAATCTATTTGTTGCGGGATTGGGAAAGCCCTTTCATCGCTTATTCGTCTAATATCGACAGAAATACAATAGGGAGATATTGATATCACAAACAAAGCAATAACATACATGCATGAGTATCTATGTTAACCTTCAAATTATAACATTATCATCATCATCATTATTCTTTGTCGCTGTTTTTTTTTACAAAATGCTAATATACATTTGCTTATGTTGATAAACATCTTATGTAAATAAAAAAGACATAAAGATGAAGGTGAACTTTTGCTTTTATTTATGCAGGCTCTTACTTGCATTGTAAAGATAAACGTGTGCGTATATGAACAGTCGTAAAGTATATAGTTCATCTCGACATCGTATATCCACACCAAAAAAGAGGAATAAACTAAGATATTTTTTTTTTCTTCACACTTAGTTGTATGGTGCAATTTAAAAGATTTTATCTAGGTATCCAGGTGTTATTTTATCTCATTATTACAAAATCGATGAAATATTTCATTGGTGGTAAACTTTTTTATATAATGTTATACAGTGTAGTACGTTAAATTTTAACTTCATCATATGGTTTATGATATAATATTAATGGAATAGTTATCTGTAATATTACGAGCGTTAATATCGAGTTCGTTACTTGTGCAGTAAAATTTTGGTACCTGTTGATAAATCAATATATTATATTAGTGTAATGAATGCATGATTTTTATATTTTAAATCATTCATTATATAATAATTTTTTAATAATGTTAATGGAAGATTATTGGTTGGGGATGAATTTTGTGAGGTTTATATGTATAATTGAAAAGCATATTGCTTTTTTATTTTATCTTGGAAATTATAATTTATCAATAAAATTCATTATTTGTTTTTTATTTAATATTCATGAGATACATTGTCATGAACAAATGAGTATTTACTTTTCCCAAGGCAATGTTTATTCAAGTGGATGTTTGATATTGTATGATAATAGAAGTATTTTGTTAATGTTTATTTTTTATTTATCACTCGATGAAAAAAGATTTAATTAATTATTAATGAGGTTTATTCATAAATAATGAATTAAAAATTAATTCTTTTGAATTGACAAAACGTTTTGTACTGATGTGAATAATTCCATAAATAAATAAAATACAGTTTTTTTATTTATATTATTTGTACTGATAAATAAATAATTTCCCAATTGATGAATAAAAAATTGCGAAAGCAATTATTTACTAGATAAATATATATATTTTTTATATTTACTTGAACGATGAGAAAATTGTTTAGATATTTTATTGATTTTTTATATTGATGAGTGAGAATTCATTTAATATAAAAATTTACATGTATAAATTGTAAATGCCATATTGGGATGTCTTAATTATTAATAAATCTTCATCAGTATCTATGATAAATAATTTTGCATTCTAGTTAATGAGCTAGTCAACGTTATTAACGACTAATAAACTTTTTTCTTAGTAAATTTATCATCATTTATCGTCATTAAAGTGTTGAGAAACTTGAATAAATTTCGTTGCGGCAGTATCTTTTCTTACCTTGGATATTTTCAGAATATGTTTATAATAATTAAAGAAAAGACGTAAATATAGAGTGAAGGAATCAATGAAATGTGATTACCAAAGTGGTACCGGATTAAAATTTTATTGAGATTTATGAATAAAATATTTATCACTGAAAAATATTTTAAAATACCACACGTTTGTGTGGAATGAAATTTGTTTATTATTTAATTGACAACATATTTTTAACACTGTCACTAAAAATTAAATTAACAATACAATCAGTTTTACCCTATCAAGTTTATTTTCGCAAGAATTATAATAAATGTATTTAAAAAATTAGGGTAAGTGAAAATTTTGTGGCATAATAAAATAAACTCATTTGTGTATTTATTTCTAGTTATAATATTTATGTGTATGTAATAGTTATTAGATATATTTGAGTTTCATTGTTATATTTCTCCTACGATGATTTGCAAAAACATAAACCAAACTAATCTATTTTGATACAATCAATACATTTTATACAACGAACAAAGAGGATAGAATACAAAATACACAAAAATGATAAATGGATAATCGTTTCAAATTATAAGACACGAAAATAAAAAAATATAAAATACACAAAAGTGTAATTTATCAGTATCAAATTGTTGTAGCTGTGAAACATTTTCTATTGGGCATTATTAACTGAATAAAAAAAAAAAAATATTCGTTCAATAAATTAGTAACGAAAAAAAAAAAAAAAAACGTAACATCTAACGAATAATACTCAAGGGGCGTCGCATGGAATGCTCTTGTTTATTTTACGTATCGTTGCAATCGTGAAAACATTCAGGGCGTGAAATTAGTTTACACCTGATAAATTCCAATCGTGGTCTGAAAAAAACAAATAGAAAAAGAAAGTAAAGCATCGAAGATAAAGTCATGTCGATCACGTTACAGTGTTTGATCACCTCCATCAATGCATTAACACAATTTCAGTTAAATTACTCTATACTTGTTAATACATTTAAATTACTATGAAATGTAAATCAGAAACAATTGAATCTTTCACTAATTACAACAATTATTATCAAAAAATTCATATTTAAAGCTGATAATAAAAATTCTTTTGTTCTAATTATTCATGCATATTTCGATAACGAAAATTTTTAAAATTACAATCAAACTATTTCAGCATTTTCTATACGTTCCATATCACAAAAAAAAAAATATAAAAGTAATGAATAAAACCAAATCGTTGAATATAAAATCACTCGATGTATCTTTCATGAATTATTCTGTTGTTGTTGTTGTTGTAGTTTACATTATATTATTATTTTGAATTATTTCTTTCTATATTCTTTTTGTTTTTCACCATCCATTTTAAATTCATACGAACTATATGTTGCTGTTAATTAAAAATGCTAAAGAGCTACCTATATGTCTCCTGAGAAAACCACGGCCCAGTTATACATATACGTAAATAGCATTCGTGCCGAGTTCTCCTTCATATACGTTTTATTGTTTACTCTTTTTAACTTTTTCTTTGTTTTATTTTATTTTTTATATTGTTACAACGGTTTTATTAAAGCACGTGATCTGATGGTTCGCTAGCTGCGCCGAATTAAAAAGCAAACTAGCTCGCCCTCAACATTTTCTCGACCCTTCTTCCTACTATAGAATATATGCTTACCACGGACATGAAAAACGTGCGCCTCCAGTAATTGTTTTTTCTCTTCCTCGTATAAGCTCTCCTCTTCCTCTCGCTCATTTTGTTTCACTCACTTCTTTTACTTCCTGCCAATTCGATCTTTCTTCACAGACTGCCCTCATTTTTTGCTGTTGCTGTTGTGAATACTTACTGAATATTTTTGCGATTAATGAAAATTCTCTACAGTAGTTGGTATAAATTTCATTTCTACACCAGCGCCCTGAACATGATAATTATTTCTGAATAAATGGACTCATCAATTAGTACACATGAAAAAACAGTAATATTTTTTATCATATTAATAAATATATTATTCAACGAAAATGAATTATTAATCGTTAATCAATACTCAAATTTTACCCATATTCAATTTATTTTATTTTATTCATATATTCATTACTGGAAAATTATAATCTCGTTCAGTGTTACATAATTTACAACAGAAAGCAGTCTATGCATACACAGAAAAAAAAATTTGGTTAATCGATACCAAATAATTAGAGTTAGTTGATTCAACCGAACGAAATGTTGAAACAAACAAATTGCATTTATTTAGATCAAACAATTGATATTCGAAGTTTATCAAAACAAATAATTCTCAATGAAAAATTTCAAGAATTGAGAGATTTGAAAATAGATAAATTTATCAAAACAGTTTCATATAGATTCAGAGTACCAATATAAATTCAATTACTATTAAACATTCATGAAACTG
>JAQQBR010000001.1:9160157-9202691 GCA_030347285.1 Microctonus hyperodae
ATTATTTGAATTCACCAAATTTTTTTTTCAGTGTATTATACATATTTATAAACCATCGTTTATAATACAAAACTTTAATAGTCTATTAATGACACTGAACCCATCAGATAAATATTCCACAAGTCTCAAATATCTAAACGATTTATAAACGTCCGTAACTCCAGGGAACAAATCAACGCATTTAACTTGTCGAGTAATAATTTAGCACGAGTGTACAACGATGATGTGACGTGTCGTCAAATAGTCGTTGAGTATGAGAGGGTGGTGGGTTTGATGATAGAGTAAAATGAACGGACGATGGTGAAACGAGACGTAGAGTTATGGATATAGAAGTGAAACGGAGTGAATGCGCCAATGGGGGCAAAGCTGTATTGCAAAGGGGGTGGACGGTTGTAACTTGTACCACTGGTGAATGCAACCTAGTGTCCGCTCCAATTAACTTTTCACCACTAATTTATGCGGTAGCGTGTTACAGTGCGAGTGCGCATCGTCGACCGCTTACTTTCCCCTTTCCTCTTTGCCATACCCGCCAAAACGTCCCAACTGAGCCAAGCGTTACGTCCCCGTGTGCTTTTACAAATTTCCAGGCTCAACCAATGTGCAAGCTTCTCCCCCAACAACGATAGTATATACTGTCAGACTGCGCTACTTTCGCACCAGCCGTCGCTTCTTTATTCTTCTTTCCTCTCTTTTTTATTTCTACCGGAATTCTTTTCGTTTTTTTTTTATTTTGTATACACACACTCGTTTCCCTCCCATATTTCTCGCTGGTTTCTTTGCCCCGCTGTTCCCCTGCTCGTTCTTTCTTCTGCTGGTTTTATTTTTCTTTTTTTATTTTTTTCAACTGTATCGTCGGTATATGTGTATATATATTTACACATTCACATAGATAGATATATATGTATAGAGGTACGCACACAATTTGCGAATCTACTGTGTCTGCGTGAGAGGGTGTTATACATTTCCGTATAGTAACACTCGAGTCGTCAGAAATCCTTTTGAGAGCACCGGACAAAATAAAAAAAAATATTACAGATAGAATATAAGCTACACACTACCAAGTTGCGCTATATGGCAAATTGCTGCAATTGCTATTCACAAAAGTGAAATAAAAGACTACTTTGAAAGTGTGAAGCATCAAATAATACTTTTTTTTTGCTACAAATATACATTCAAAAAAATGGGGTTTGTGGATCTAATATAATACATGTATGTTGTATACATCTACTTTTATATATTTAATATAATTTAAGTATATTTTAATATGATTTATATTATGTTTTATTTGGAAAATTTCCCAACACATTTTTACGAAAATTATTTGTTAGATTATGATTAAAATATATTTTTTATCTTTTCTTATACTGTTGGGGGAAAAAAAAATGGTTGGTGATAATTATAGTTTGGCTGATTCGTAATTATAATTTTAATTGCAATACATGTGATGGAGTTACGTGAATGAAATTCATGGTGAAAATAATTTGTGTAAATAAAATTAATTTAGATTTTGAAAAGAGAAAAAAATGAATGAATAAAAAGAAGAGAAGTTTTAAATAAATTTTAAAATTCTCAGAAATGAATACTTATCAAAAATTCTTTTTTAATATCAATCATAAAAATTATCAATCAATTTAAATGATTAATAATTTGTTCATAAATAATGCAGAATAATATTTTATAAAATAACGATTTATTTCTGCACATCACATATGTATTCAAATCTCAACAATATAAATTTTTTTTTTTCCCATTCTGATTTTAACTTGAAAAAATTACTTCAACCATGAAGACACCTCAAGTTATCACACATTTAATTTCAATTTATTCATATTTTATTTTTTTATTTATTCTTTTTTTTCCAAAAAAAAACATACGGTCGTCACATATTTTACTGGATGCTTGCGTAGTCTTGTTTTGCGATTAATTTGCATATGTTATCGTTCTTCAGTTGTGTATTGGCTTTGCAACTGTCAGGTGTCTTGTTCTCCATTGCCCGCCAAAATGTACGTCGTTGGTCTCTCCTACATATATTCTGTCGCCATGAAATCCGCTCTTGTGCGGTGGCACGTCAGTGTTTCCTGTCCAACCAAATAAATCCACGACCACTGCTCGCCCGTTGGTTTGCCTCAACCCCTTTGCTGCTCACTACGCCCCCATACAAGGTCCGTTACTATGCTTGCAACGCCGAGCAGTACGATTGATTGAAAGTTTGTAGTCAACGGTAGGTTGTTGTTTTTACAATTTTTCTTTATTTTCCACAGTTGCATTTATTTTATTTTTTTTTCCCCACAATTTTTTATTCTTATTTCAACTGTGGTTTGTTCACTTTTATTCATGTGTAAGCGCACGTATCAAGTTACTCGAACAAATTATCCGAATGAGTTATTTTGTTTCATCCATACATTTAATAATGCTCTATGAAAAATATTCATTAGTAACTAAATTAAAATTCTCCTCGTATAAAACTTTTTATTTTAATGCAAGCTGATTTTCACAGTTTTTCAATAGCTATTTCAAATATATCTATTTAAGTATTGAGTTTTGATATTTTTTAAATAGTTAAATTTATGAAAAATTCCCATTTGATAATAGTCACTTTTTCAGTAAGTTTCAAAAATAAGAAAAAAAAAAAATTTTTTTTCAACATGCCCAAACTTTGACTTCGAATATCTTTTGAAAGGTTAAATTTATGAAAAAAGTATAAGAGACCTTTTTTATAGAGCGTTAGATTTCCTTCAAAAATATATACAAAAAATTTGATAAACACCTCATACTCAATAAGATATGACATTTTGAATAATGAAACATGAATAAAAATAAAAAAATACGATGAGGAGGATCTTCCTATCAATATTAAAAGCTCATACTTGGCATATATTCTCTAAATATACCAGCTTTTCTATTTTAAAACAAAAAAAAATACTCACTCCCTTTAGCCCACCCCAATACACAATAATATAAAACCAATAATATTCATCACTAAATATAAAATTGCAATTTCGATATAAAAAATAAATACACTAAATATATTTACAATATATTTAATATTCAATTTGAATTTATATTTAATTGCTAAATGTTAAATGTTAAATTTAGTATCACTATTAACTAAACTCGAGTTAACTTTAATATAATGCAGCATGTACTGAAATTGTTGGATTCTAATCAGGATGTACTTGTAATTCCTGATACTGCATTCAGATGCTGTCGGCTATAAACTCGTTACCGTTAGCCTATTGACGCTATCAAGGGGTCATGGTAAACTGGCTCTTGCTGCCTATACATACATGGAGTAGCTTTTGTGAGTGATAGCGTCGTCGAGCTGTTTTGCTTTTCTTTTTAATATAAGGCTGACATAAAATGAGCCTCGTCACTTATCATGACTGCAGAAGTGTTATTATATACAGATAGATTTTTATAGTATACATCGTAAAATAAAAAAAATATATTTATGGATAATCATTATCGCTTAGGTATGTTTAGCTAATAAAAATCAAGCCATAATATATTTCAATAACATCGTCAACGAACTTTCATCATTTTGTTTTATTTAATGACTGCATATTAAAAGAAAAAAAAAGGAGAAAGTTTACTTGGTGTATAAAAATATTATCCCCTATCATAATAACTTAACTCCAAGTCAATTATTGTTAACTATAATTTATAGACTCGAATAAAAGTTGCAATAACTGTTATAAATTTTTTTATTATCTGGCGAATGTTTTTTTTTTTTATTCAGTTTTAATATCAGTTGATTATAGAATGATTATGTTTAACCTATAATTAATTAATTTCAAATCTGAATTAAAAAAAAAACATATTGTAATATATTTGTTACTGAAATAATATTTATTTTAGAAAGTATAAAAAATATAAACAGTTAAATAATCGAAAAATAATAGTTGAAAAATAATTAATATTAAATTTGATTTGTTTATTGATATTTAATTTTATTAAAGGTTTTAATATAATTATTTTTAGTGTATACAACTGAAATAATAATTAAATAACATCCCTGAATATATTTATTGCTTGATTTGAATAAGATAAATAAATAATGTCATTGCAAAATTATTGGAAATAAACGACATAATAAATTCAATATATATTAATTAAATCAGATGATTAAATTAAAAAATTGGTGATTGTTTGCTTTAAAATTATTTAAATTATTCAAAATAAATACACATACATATTCATATTTATATCTGTGTGTTGAACATATATTTTCCATAGCTGTAGCTACAAGGAAGAAGCTGATATGTTAGCATCAAGTACCTATAAACATATCAGCTTGTGCCTTTGACACACATACATATACTCTGTCACATAAATGTGTCAGTTGTATATTCTGATTATATCTTGTGAGTATATAAAGTTCATACATTTTATGTATATCAAAAAAATGTTTTTATGTACGTGCAGAATGTTACACTTTTTTATTTCGAACAAGAAGTTTTATAATTAAACTATAAGAAAAAAAAAAGTGTTATTTAATATTTCAAATATATATTTTTATTCAGGGATGTGTGTTGAGTATAATTAAAGCTACATGGTATTAAAAAATATACTAATTATTATTTTATTGCATGGTGTGTATTGCTATAATAAATTGTGTGCCATTTAAAACGTAAAAAAAAAAATATTGGGGTGAAAATTAATTTATAAAGTGGTAGGTAGGTCTTGCACTATTATAACGTATACATGCTATTTAATTTTTGTTGTCTTATTATTCATATGAAAAAAAAAAAATTATATTATTTTTGATTTATTGATTTATTTATTTATTAAAATGTTTGTTGTTATATTATATTAAATTGCGCTTTGGTATATTGGTATTTGAGAAGATATGATTATGAATGAAAGTTCCGGGATCGAATAAATTTTCTGTCCAATTAGATTTTTTGTTTAATTATTTTAATAAAGAGAAAATGATAGTAATCGTGTTACTAACAAAAATAGTATTATTAATAAATTTTAATTAGTTACCGTTTTATTTCTCACTAAACTGAAATATTAAAGTGTACTCACGACTACGTATTGCTCAAGTGACTTTATGTTTTCAAAAAGATGTCATTATTTTAATTAAATTATTTATATATATTAAAAGTCATCAGCAATATGTAATTGTATACTTTATATTACGTGGAATTTTGTTGTTCCAAGTATTCATATTATATCCACGATAATTTCCTCGAAATAGTTTCTCTAATGAAAGTATATTCACTCTTATGATTAGCACAAATTGACAGATGTCTGTTTTCAATTTTGAAATAATATTTTTACGTCATTGACGTCTTCTTCAATATTCCACCGCAAACTGATTGGTCGATTTTGAGCTTTGAGCTGTGGGCATCAAAGCCATTTATTGCTATAATTATCATATACAATTTATCGATCGATTTATTGACCACAACGATAATAGTTGACCGCAGTGACCGGACAAGGACCTTATTAATGTCGTTATTTATTCATGACTTACGTTCCTGTCTACATAATATTCCAATTCAATGTCTTGGATTTTTATACAATCTCAATTCATTTTTTATTTTTTAATTATTAATATTTATTCATTATTACGAAATTATAATGAATAATAAATAATTATTTTAAAAGAAATAATTGCTTGACACAGAGAAAGTTTGATTTTTAACTAGTTATAATTAATTTATTGGTTAATTAAAAATTAGCAAAAATTCCTCATTGTATTTATTTTAGTTTAAATAATAAATTATGTTATTATATTATTATTTATATCATTCATATTATTTATTATTATATTATTCGACAATATTTTTCTCTGAAAATTGACTAATTTATTGTAATGCAACAATAATACAAATAATACTAAAGTAAACTTTCCAGATAATATTTTACTTAACAAAAAATTAAGAGATTTCATATTTATTTTTATTTTAGCTTAATAACGGTATCTCATTAAGCACCCGAGTACTTTTGGTACTGTATAGTCAGAGATAAAGTGGACGAAATGTTCCTAATTTACCTACAATTCCTCATATATATTCTCAAACAAAAAAAAAATAATTACATTCACAGCAAGTTTGAGTAATAACTGAATTATTCGATCTTGATATCACAGCAATTATTTTTCCTAAGGTAAATATAACTAAATTTCTACATAATCCAACAAAGCACAACATCATTATTCCGTTAGTTATGATGATAAACTTGTAAAGAGCTATCACATACTCATTATAATCATTTTCTGTATATTCATTAGTTGCAACATCGTATAATTATTAAAACTGTTTTGATAATCAACTGAATCACGTGGTATCGTAAAGTAAACTATAATGAGATCATTGTTGAGATTGTAACCTAACTATATATTAATATACTAGACTAATATAGTTATGTCAACCATAATAAATATATTTTTATTTTACTTTTAATAATTTATTTTCATCATAATCAAAAATTTCTCTGATGAGTACAATACCCTCTGTATTTCCACACAAATACATCCTCCCTCTCACATATACACATACTCCCAATGCATCTGATTTAATACCATCTGTAACGGAAATTGAAATAATAATTATTAATAATAATTCACTTTATACTAATGGCATATGGAAAATAATGGAATCTGATTAATTATTTCTTTGAACTCTTTAAAAATGGATGAATTAATTTTTTATTATTTATTATTATTTATTATTTACATTACTCATTTCCAATATATTTATTAAAATAATAAATGATAATAACAATTGAATAGCATTAATATAATTCATAACGTAAAGTTTTACAAAATTTTATCGCAATGATTTATCAAAATTATATACATATAAAATCACCTGAATACATACATATATGTATATGTATGTGTAGGTATACTTATAGCGATGACACATACATGTGCACTGATATTTATAGTATATGTGTATTCTGGAAAAGGGGCGTCCATGTCTGGTAATAATATATCTTGCTGATCAGCAAAAAAATAAAGACAGCATCGAAGTCGTGTGCGCTTGATGTCACCTTTAAGGTCGTGCAAGCTGGGAGTGAGAGTACGAGAGTTGGACAACGACAATGGGGGATTTTCCCCCCGTGGAAATGGAGAATTGGAAAAAAATAAAAGTCGCAGGCACACGAATAGCAACGATCATTTTCTACGTTATATATTTTATTCTAGTAAGTATACTGAAAGTGGGCGTGTTCTGTGTTGTGGGCAATGAGATACGATCGTTTGTTCTCAATTTTGAGTTTTTTCATTTTTTCATTTGGTTTTGTTTTTTTTATGATACAATAATGTACCTACCAGGATTGTTATAGGTATGGAATTAATATTTTATATACACTTTTTAAATAATTTGGTGAGGGATATAAATTATAGAAATTTTCATCGTGTTTTATTTTTGAATTTTATTTAGTGTTTATTATTAATTATTAACTGGTGAATAATTATACATTGCACGTATTTGAGATAATGCTCATATCATTCGGAAACATTCTCTTCATTAATATGCTTATGTACTTACGTGTATGATTGCATAATAATTAACCCGAAATAATATATTCCATGAATCATTTATATTTATTTTAAGAAATAATAAATTATCCAAGATTCAAATTTTAATAATAAAAAAAGATCAACAGGAATTTTTTTTTTATTCATTAAATTAAATTTATTATACAACTATCAATCATTATTTATTACTGATAAAGTGATAAAAGGTTTATTTGAAGATTAATAATTTATTTTATCAAAATAAAAATTAAATTTATTGCATTTCAGAAGATTATTCATGATAAAATGAATATTAACAATTTATTATACTTATATAAGTATTATCAAACACAACAAAACTTTTGCAGCTTCCTGAGGAATATTTCATAAGAAAGAAATATAAAAGTTTTATTATACCACGAGAAATAATCCAATTGAGCTTGATGAGTAAATAAATAATCTCAACTTTACTTTATAAATATAATCAAATCGATGATTGTATATTTCTTGCAACTATTAAAAAGCGCGGAATATTTTTACAATACAAAAATACAGTGAATGGGCACCACAATGATGACATAGAAATGTAAAGTACTGTATGTGTATGCTGGATGCAGCGTTGAAGCATATGAATTGGTGCGCGTTATCTGTCAAGGCCAGACACTGAGATGTATGCAGGCCTCAGGGACTGTAAAGTCTGTGTAAAGGGAGGGTGATTTGGTTCAGGAGGCAACGTACATGAAGCAATCCAAGAGGGGAAATATACTCATGCCGCTATCTGGCTGCCGGAAGCCAGAATTGCCGCTTAAACATGACGCGCACACCCGGAGTCAAATTGCAAGATTGCGGCCCGGTACCATGAGTCAACAGTGACGTGGTAACCTCTTTCCCCAACAACTTTCAAAGCCAAACGTCATACAACTCAATATTCCATATATGATTTTTCACTTCTTCAATGTCACATACGAAACGCTCAATAATATTCGATATGAAGACATGTCATCTTTATATATCCCTTACGTCTCGTTCTATATATTGACGAGACTCCCTCATATTCCCTCACTTTCACACTCAGTGTTCGTCATGCAGTATATGAGAAGGTGAAAACCTCTCTCCAAATGCCAACCAATATGCGGCAAATTATGCGTCGTTGCCAAATGGAAGATGCTGAGTTTCAAGAGTTTCTTAACTTTCTCATGCTACTTTATATATATTGTACAGTCTGAAATATACATATATACATACATATATATATATATGTATAAATAAAGTCAGCTACGATATATAAAAACTTAATATCACTTTTCATTTTATGCTCTTCCACTTCTATATACTCACACAAATATGTATATATTTTCACAGAGGAATTTTTAATGATTCTCGCTATACATACATATGAACACACATATATATATATATGTGAGGGTGGGCCAAATAAAATGACTATTTTTTTTCTTTAGTTATATAGTGGAATTATTGTTCAAGATGACAAAAAAAAAATTCTGGTAAAATTGAAGGTCTTAATATTAATATTGAGAGGTGCAGGCTTAAGGTGAATGTCTATTTCTCATTTAAATAACATGGGCAATTATTTTTTTTCAACGTTATAATTTTGTAGCTCATTAACCAACTGACGGATTCAAATGACTAAAATATATTTTTATAAAAAATCGGACGCTCTACAAAAAAGGATTTTTATCAATTTTCCATTAATCCACTCTTTCGAAAGTTATTCATGGTTAAAGTTGCATTACCATAAAAATTAACTTTTATTTAATTATGCCTGGAAAAATGTCAAAGATTATCACTTAATATTATCAAATATCCCTGAAAAATTTTATCATTTATGATTTTCTATGAAAAATGAAGTCATTTTATAATTTTTAAATTTATAAATATTTTGAGTATAATCCCAAAAAAAAAAAAAATCGAAAAATCAAAATGTTTATATAAAGTCTGTATTAAATCCGCACAATTATCAATTAAAACTATACACCATACATATATATGTACTCATTAATTTTTTATTTACTCTTGATATTAAAATGTGGGTAAAGATTGAATATATAAATATACATATATTTATATATTCATGTATATAGACATATAATTTTAGCAACGAATAAATATAGTACATGTATAATATGTACATAGAATATATAGGTAAGGATGGATCCTTTAAGTCAACCTCTCTCCTCTATGTATATGTACTAACTCTATTGCGGTTGGTTATGTGTACTTTCTAGCAAAACGCGTGAGTCTAGAGGTATTCCACAAGCCCGCGAGCGGAAGCGGACCGTGAGACCTGGAATAGAACGTAATATATATATTCATATGTGTATATGTATGTACATATGTATGAATATGTGTATGTATAGAGTGGGTTAGACCATAACTAGCTTAACATACCCCAGCAGCAATGCGCCAGTAACACCAAGAGCTGCGATAAGAAATTATGAGTGTAGTGAAGGTGGAGGGGAAAGGAAGAAAATCCGTATATGTATATAAACTATGTGATATAGAGAATTTATATATGGGAATAGGGGTGAAAACGGAAAACGATATAGTCCAACTGTGGGCGTATCGAATCGCGATGAAATATTTTGCTGACTCGATAATACTTTGCTTTTTCTCTCAATCGTTTGACGTTCTGCTGTGTAGAAATGATGTACATATACAATCTAATTTCATATAAAAAACTGCGTATATATGTATTTGTGTATTGTATATAAGTGTGTATAAATGGGGGAAATGAAAAGAAGGAAAAAATGAAAATAAATAAAAAGAAAAAAGTGGAGGAGAAAAAAAATACGAAATGGAGAAATGTTATTTCACAAAAGTCGGTTTCATGGGTAGGAAATAGATATCATGCAGTCACGCAGTAAGTAAGTTAGCTTCAGGCGGAATAAAATTGACGATGGAATTCGAATATATTAAAGTAATGTATGAATATATATGTGTATAGATGTAACTATGTATTCAGTCCTCACTTGAAATTTTTCATGTATTATGAAAAATTTGATGTGAAAATCAAAGTTTTTTATACATCACTTTTATGGATATATATTATAATATATTCATATGTTGACAAATAATATAATAAATGTTCATTGTATATATTTATATTTATTATTTTTATACAGGGAAATAACTCATGTTATTTGAGACAATAATAAATGTCAATCTTTATTTATATTATAACAAATATACATTTATATTTGTCTATATCAATGAACCTCATCATATTTCTTATATCATTGTTGATAGTATTTTTTATTTATATCATTTCATCACTCTGTCAAATAGATGAAATTCATTTTTAGGGATCAAACCAAAATATATCACTATACAAATCTATAGATAAAGTGAAAAAAGGGCGGTACGGAAAATAAAATGTGATGGTGATCGTAAAGTCACGATCGACAATAAAATTTGAGAATCGTCGTGTGAAGCAAGTAAGCCAAAAGAATGCGCGAAGATGGAGGATATATGTGGGGCAACTGCGAGTGAGTAAAAAGAGACAAACGACACGTCGGGGTGATAAAATTGGCTGAGACTTCTCGGTGGACAGCCCTTCTGGGGTCAGAATGGTCGCGTGTTCTTGGGCGCAGCAAAAAATCATGGAGCTATATCGGGACTCTAGAGGATTAATGCTCTCGCTTACATGCAGAGCTATATATTAGAATTGTATTGGTGTGTGACATTAAAATCGACTATTTCAAATTTTTTTTCAAAACAAATTCACATTTCCTCTCGTAAAAACAATTGTTTTATATTATATTTATTTACGTATTGGTATATTATACACACATGTATTATTGATCTCTCTAATATATATTCATATTTTCACAAATGTATAAATGCACAACGTATAATTATTATACATTGCAACGTTATAATTTTTAAATTGTCGGATGTATGAATTCACAGTGGCTATTCGTGTTAGGTGTACGCGGTCACGATTAATATGATGCAAGACAAATAGTTACAAACGAGCCAACAGGTTTGTAGATTTGTCCCACGAGCGAACATTTCCGTCCTTTTCCTCTCTCATCCACCATTGTATTTATATTGTACATATGTATATGTATATATTTATCTCCCTCCCTTCTCATTCTCTCATTTATCCTTTCCACTGACTCTCCATTCGTCGAGCCTGCGGCGTTGTTTAACGTGATGCACGTGGTAGAACGGGTCGTCGGGTGTCGTTGGGTAGTTTGGATGACGTGTTTTCCCGACAACATCTCTTCTTCGTCCAGGCACGATTTAACTTGCTAATGCCGCGTATTCGTTGTATATTCATCGATCACTATATACTACCGTACAAATATAGCGAGGCCAATGGCAGATAGACTATCTCTCTATATGTGATTCCTCCATAGTTAAATATCGACTTGAGTGTTACAGTCTATTGCTTCAAACTCTCTGTATAATAATTTATCAGATGTAGAATTTCATACATTTATTGATAGATAGTCGTTAAAAATCTTGTCGCAATTGAGATTCAATTTTTTTTATAATTTTAAATTTCATTTTTTCATTTTTATTATTCGTTGCGGTTTTCTTTTTTTCATCTCGTTTGTCACGATGAATACGCATATGCTAACGTGAACAGTGTCATTAAAATATACACGACATAGGATGAATATAGAATGAAGGAATCCGTCAAGATTATGATAGAATCAAATTCATAAAAAAAAAAAAAAAAAAAACGTTAATTTTTTTATTTTTACTATTGGAGGATAATTCTTACGTGATAAGAAGTACAAGTATTTTTATTCAATAATTTAATCACCATTCGTTATTCACAAAGATAATTTTTAAATTAATTCAAATGACTAATTGATATAATTATAATTATCTATTTTTTATTTATACATGGAAAAACATGTATTAATAATTAATATCTAATATTATATTTAAGCCAAATAAATATGTGAGTTTTCAAATAAAAATATTACAATTATAAACACGATGTAGTTGCAACGAAAAATTGTATATTAATTATATTTAATCCACGGTGTTTATTTATTAGAATAATTCACTCATTAGATTATTCAACTGCTATTTCTACAGTACATATGAATAATAGTTTATAAACTTACACAGATTTGACTTGGGTAAATTATGCTTGAAGAAAATCTTTTACAACCCTATTTGAAACTTATTCTCATACACAATATATGAACTATTTCACGTACATCAATGTTTAAGATAAAGTTTTCGTCTAAATTTATATCTATACCAAGTTGAGAATATACACAGCTAAATGATGAAACTATTGTTAATTAAAAGAGTATTCAAAGTGAGATGGAAAACTCACAAGTTGTACAAAGAGTTCAAATACAGAATGTTGTTCATCAAGTACACATTCATATTCTACAACACCATCATAAGATGAACTCAAATCTCTAATTATAAATAAAAGTATATTAAGCAAACGTATAAACATTTTATTATACAATTATTAACATACATTTATCAATAATTATTACATATAAAATTTATAGTCAATATTTTTAATTGAATAATTCACTTTAAAAATTCATTACAATTTTATCAGCCTCTTATGAGATATTCAAATCCCCTTCATCCTAATTATTTTCCATACCATATATCCATTGACGCCATAAACTTTTACCCAATTGGGTTTACAACATCGCAGAATTAATGCATTTATAAACATGCATGTTCCTCAGTGAAACAGAAACTTTGATAATTGAAACATCGTCTTCTCTATATATTGATTGCGTATACAATTTTGTATAATAGCAATGTATACAAAATAACTTTTGATTATTCATACCTTCCTCACTATTTCCCTCACTCTTCTCCCCCTCGTTCCGGCCAATTTTTTTTCCCACCACTTTTTCCATTGTCCCTCGACATGTATGAAAATAAATTAATATAATCTTTTATTCGAAATAAAACACTATTTATATATTAAACATTCAACAATATAAAATAAAATAATACATACATTGAATACTGTGAGCTTTTTGCATAATTCCAAATGATATTTTTCCCTCTCTATCAATATTATATAGTCAGAATTATTTGCAAGCGGATAGTATAATATATACTGCAGATGTACTGTAGTATTGGATACATCCGATAAATGAAAATAAATGAAAAATATACACATGTGTGTATATAATATGAGCATAAATATATTTACGTGTTCGTTCAGGTTTATACTTGTATATTTATGAAGTGTATGTATGAATATATCAATTATCTTCTCGATGAATGACGTAATTTCATATGTGGTTTTACCTGTATGCATTCATCGTACTTGCGAGTCACTGACTCGGCATTAAATTTGTAATCGGTTATCGTCACGTTGCTTGTCCCCACACATTTTACGATAATCGTCGGTATTATGAGATTTTGTTGAATCGCCAAAACGTAATCGTTAATCGACATAAATTAAACGTGTGATTAACCGCGCGCTTCGTTATCATTCCGTATATTCTCCCGCCACGCCATAATATTATGTTTATGTTATATATTGTATTATGGTGTGATCACGCTGCACATACTATGAAACATTTCCGCTACATTCCACTTCATTGATTATAATGTTGTCGAAGTGACTGACAAACAAGCGTGAGATATTTTCTTGTCATATATTTTATAATTTTGTGATACTTGTTTAAATAGAAAGTAAAATGTATAGATAATTAGGTGTATATTATTTTATTAATTGTGTAAGCTTTTGTAATGATTTTATTGTAGAAATAAATACTCGAGGAAATTTATTATTTCGGCAGATTTTGTTAATTTATTTTTTTTTTTTTTGTGGTATTATGGAAATTTTTTAACGTGTCGGTTAATTAGTATTTATGTAGATTGTAAATAAATTGAATGGGAGAATTTAATTGTTGGATTTTGAAATTAATAAATATTTGTTTCGTAGATGAAATTTTAATTGAGAAAAAAAACAGATGAATAATTTGGATGTAGGTGTTTTGTAATATAAGAATTTATTAATCAAATTTTTGATATGTTTTAATTTTTTTTTTTATTGTATTGGGTGTTATTATTTGTTTGGGGTGATTAATATTTGATTTGTAATTTTAAATTAGCCAGAGAGAAGGGAATGAAATGAAATATTAATTTAATCTATAATATTAAATTATCACAATTTTTTAATTTTCATTCACATGCATAACTTTTAAATGCAACTCATTATTTTCTCGATGTGTATGCATATTACCATCGTTATTTATGAAATACATAAAATGGAAATAAAAATAACAATGGAGATTTCATGATCAATTAACTGTTATCCATAATTATGTGAGAGAATAAATACAGGAAGTAATATTAATAATCGTTGCTAGATAATGCATTTATTATTGTAATTATTGGACATTACTCTTATCAATTTCACTAATGTTGTTATTTCGGATATTTATTTTCTACATAAAAAACTATATTTAATTTTTAATTATACTTGATAAAGTATTTTTCGTAATATTTTTTTAGATTTCTTTCATAATCAAAATATTCAATTATGGCAAAGTTTATTCATTTTCATAAAGTTTTTAATTTCAAAAAAATATTAATCGCCTTATATTTTCTTAAAATGCAGCTGCAAAATTTTAACGAAAAAAAAAGATAATTGAGTAAACGAATTTTTATTTACAAAGAGATGATGAAAATTTTCATTTTTGGTCGCTTTTTAGAACCAACATATTCAATCAAGATATTGATTTTCGTCGGTTGAATGATGAACGGTTGAATTAATTAAATTAGAGCTTACACATATGTTTGGTACGAATGATGCTAACTAATGAGATATTTTGCAAGCTTTAATATAAAATTTAATTCTATAATTTAACGCATCGATTACTAAATTGAGTTCGAAATGCTTACAGTTAATCTTCAGATTTTTCCTATTTTTCAAATAACACAAACTAAAAAAGTACAATTATTCACTCGAGTTCATCACGTAACATAATTAATATTTACTAAGCACGTATTCGATAATTGTGACATGTGAAACGGGTCTTTTAAAAGTAATATAGGGTGTGAACGAATAAAAAAACAAAACAACAATCGTTAATCATTACAAAAGAAACAATCTCAGTAGACGAAATTTTTCAAATTCATTAATTTTATTTAATTATCAAGTGTAAATATCAACTAATAATAAATAATTCCGTTTATTATTTTAAAACATTTCCAAATATTTTTTTTTCAATGCACGAAGTTTTAATTTAATTGAAAATTCATCATTTTATAAATTACAAAGTCACTGTTTTTAAAAAATATTTGTAAACATTTTTGTTTATGTACAATGTATATGTATATGTCTCTCAATTAGCGCACCTTTTTTTTTGGTGATACGTAAATTGACTGGTCGTTAGTGAAGTGGAAGGAAAGCCGATATTGTTTTTTGTTTTACTATTTTTTTCACCCTTAGCTCAAGAGGGCGCCGCCTTAATGCACGAATGACTCTGCATGAACTGATCCTAACTGTTGTCGTCACGACAACTCGCTAAAAAATAGGGTTATAGAAAAAAAATATACAGATATGAAATATTGGAATTGTATTGAATGAAATATGTACATGTATGTACCAGATATTAATGCTACACCTCGTTAAAAATTCAGGTTTGACTCTAAATATAATTTGAAGCTTTAAACATGAAATTTCCACGTCAAAATATTGTTGATAATAAGTGAGAAAACGATTTGGAAATTTATTTTATAAATAAAAATAAAATAACAAAAATTTTAATATATGAAAAAATATTTAAATCTAATTTTTTTATACTAGAAAAAGGATTTATTTTTTTTTTTTTAATTTTCAAGTTCCTTCATTCATTATATGGTACGTATATTTGTTAAATTAGAAGAAATTAATTTATGTATTTTTATCATGTATAAAAAATTATTTCAACCTATTATTATGAAATGAAAAAAATGTCTTTACGATTTTTTTTTCTCCATTACTGTTAAACCACAATTTTTTCGTTTGCATTTTCGTCATTTACCGATATGTGAAGGAATTATTTGACCATTTGTTAAACAAATATCCTCTTTTTTTTCATAGCTATTCTCAAATAATAGAATGGAATATTTTATCGAGCGTGTAATCTACCCGATCATTATCTATTTATACACTACACTCAGCTCGCTAAATAACACTACTAGTATTCCACTCGAAATACGGTGAAAATTCAAGGTGATGTAATTGTGACTATAAATTTCACAGTGAGCTCGTCGGGTGTATCATTTTGTACCTTAAATTCCCTACCTCAAATGAATATTTTTCTCATTGGTTTTTCAGTTAAAATCGACGTGATAATTAACTTGTGGTTAATTAAATTACACTGTCGATATTAGCGTTATAATAAATCGTCAATTAATTTAATTAATAATACAAATTTGTTCTTAAAATAAGTCAAGGTATTTATAAGATGCAGACAATAATATAAAAAAAAAATATTATTGAGTAATTAATCATAAAACATTGGGTAAAATGAAAAATTAGTGACACGCAGAAAATTTTATGAATGGGATTTATATTAGTTATAGGAAGAAAACTATTAGTAATATATATTTGTATAAATGATTGATGATTTGTATTAATATTAATACATTGTGTAAATGATTCGCTTTCGTTTTTAATTCAAACGTTCGTATATACTCCAAATCCCTTTGTGAATTGTACGTCAGGGTCCAAAATTGAGGCACTCAGACACAATCAATTCGCCAAAGCACAAGAGGTTGTTGTCGCTTTCTTCGTGATGATCAGACTCGTAGATATTGTTCGGTGAGTCTGAAATTGTTGAGTCGATGATGACGATTGTGAAATCGCTCGAATTTAGATCTCGTAATAGCAGACGGTCTTCACTGCAATTCAATAAAAGCCCCACTTGACTTTTGTATGATTAAAAGTGACTGAGTTCACAAAGCGATGTAATTTTATATATGAAATAAATGCGTCAATAATTAATCACTAAACAATGAATAAATATTGTCATAGAGTCGATTATTTTTTAAGGTACTCTAAATTTTATTTCTAATCATTTTCCATTTCTTAAAATATATTTTAATTGTATTTAATTTTTATTTAAATATTTTATTCAAGTTAAATAAATCGTGAGAAGACCATTTTGAGCATGAGAAATGCCCCCATTTTCAACACTAATTTGTCAACTCGTTACGAAAGGCATAATGCAATTACACCAGATTCTTGGCTCCAGAACTTTTATATTCCTGACTGAAAATACTTGAGATTGAATGAAGTGAAACTCGTTTTATTCACAGGTATATTAGTCAAACCCCTGAGGTGTTTGACCTCAAATTCGTTTTCTTTTTCACAGTATAGTAAATGAAAAAGAATTTATTTGGCAGCTTTAACGAAATTATAGCTATAATAAAGTGTACCATAGCGTGATGCCCGAAATATTGTATCTAAATTATTTTTGTTGGTGAACTTTACTTGCTTACCTAATATATTTCGTACCAAATTCAATAAAGTTTCGATTTTCTACAATTTCATAATTAATTTTCTTCCTTGCATATAATGAAAACAATAATTTGCAAAATATTATAAAATCCCTGTCAAGTAATTATCGTGATACACATTTATGTAAACAAACTTTCAACCAATCACATATTTATTTCCGACCGTACAACATTTTTTTTTTCGTAATAAAAATTCCACGAAATTAAATGAACATATAATTAATCAATAACACATACCTAAATATCTATTTATAAAAGCACATCGCTACACTTGATTACTAAAAAAACAGTGTATTAAGTCGTAAAATAATTTATAAAATACCTCAACGGAATATTCAACGACACAGTGTACAATTTTAATTAAAATGATACAAAAATAGAAAGAAACTGTCACGCATTGGTTTACCGAGTAATTTTAATGAACGTGTTAACACACAAAATTCAGAGCTTGGTAGGAAACTATAAGCAGTGTGTTTCGTATCCAAGATCGTGTAGTCAACCAACGCTTGCATGAATCCAATAAAAATAGTAGGCACTAAGGAATAAAGCCATAATACGAGGGACCCAATGGTTATGTTTCTTGTGTGTTCCACATAGTGCAAGAGGGAGAAAACGATAGAGAGGTAACCGTGCATAGAGAAGAAAAAAAGTAAAGCAAAGAGAAAACAAGAGAAAACAGAGAAAGCGTGTTAGAAGAAAATATAGACGAAGAGAAAAAACAGGGCAGGGAAGTGAGTGGATGGAGATTCTAGATGTTCGTGCTTCTCTAGCTTTATGTGGGATAGGAGTAATGGTAAGAGCGTGGAGCGAAGTGACGATAGAACGTGGAAAGGAAAGGTGTGGTGTTGAAACGGCAGGAGGGAAAAGCTTGAAGCCAAGCGAGAATACCGAATAGCACGTGTGTGTCGACGAATCTACACGACGGCAGGCGACAACGCCTAGACTGTCTAGAGAATCTACATAGAATACATAGAAGCAAGAGGAGAAGGAAGAAGTGTATATGGAGATTGTGAAAGAGAACGAGAGACAGGGACGTACAACACTCCCCGCTAGTGGTAGTGATATACTTTAGTCGGACATGCAATTAGTAGTGCTAGCGTGACTGTACTCGTGCTGCTGGTGGAATTGGCGTGATGGTCGTGCTAGATCCTGATACCATGTCTCGACCGACCTGTTTCCACTAGTGGGACGCCCTTTCAAAACTCCTCTAAATCGTGTTATTTTCTATAATGCAATAGTGTTATTTTTAATGGATGTATGATTTTTATTTGTATGTTAATTTGTGTGGGATTCAAGGGAAAATTAATTTTTCTTTTTGGAATTGATGAAAGAGTTGCAATTGATTTTTGATTAGGTATGATTTAAATATGAGAAGAGAAACTGGGTTTTGTTTGTTTATGATTAAAATTTATTAATATATTTTATTTGGAAGTTTAGGATTTTTTGGTTATTTATTTTTTTGTGTTAATTGTTGATGAGAGATTTATTGAAGGTAATTTTGTCATGTGAATATGAAATTTGAGATTGCTAAATGTATACAAGTTATTTCAGATGGATGAATATTAAATTCAATCGCATATCAGTATTTTTAATTGAATTTGAAATGCGATTGAATAAATTCATCGATGGTTTAAATAAATTTTTTTCTCAGTGAAAATTATCGTCAAAGTCAATGTCAATTATTGTCTCTGTGATAAATTCTTATAAAGTTTTGTGAAAATTTTCATGGTGGAAAAATGAGGCTTTCAACATCTATTGTATTAAATATTATAAAATTATTGTTGACAGCGTGAAAAATTGCGATTAACTGTATAATAAATTTATATAAATTCTTGTCATAATTACAATATTGAAAAAAACAACGCTCAATTTTTTTTTCCTTTCACAATGAATAAATTGAAATAATCAATAGATTAATTTTAATATTTTTTTATTACATAAAGTTAATTATTAAAACAACGTTCACGATTTTTCTGAAATTTAATTCGCAGGAATTCATGTTACAAAATGAAGTGAATTAATAAAATGTTTTGTAAACTGAAAATTTAATCAAGTTCTTTATTATTTGTTTTATATCAACGAATGGTATTGTTCCTAGTTATTCAAATTATTGAATTCACCATGTGAATAATCAAATGTTATGAAAAAAAATTTATTCGCTTTCAATTATTTCAGTTGAATTAAAAATTCCATTCTCATGATACGATATATAAATATACCATTCGTCCTCTTCAATTTTATTTTATATTTGACTGAGTCCATTGTGTTGTCTTTCAGCTTCCTAATTAAAATCGTACCACAATTTTATAAATATATTTCTTGTATAAATCACAAAAGTATCTTTTGAATTATTTAAGAATTTTCTAATAATATTTTGTAGACGACTCGATGCACTCCAGAATTTTTAATATTCCTCCACAAATATAATATTATTTACTTTGACTTTTCCGATGACGAGACTGCTCTGTTACGTTTTAAAATAAATTAATAATATTGCCCTAGTTATATTCAGTTATATTCATAATTGATCGGACTGAGCTGTCAGATTAAATAAATATATTCGCAAATAAACATATAATATTACGTTGTGATGAGAAATTAATTTTGCATGAATGGAAAAACAAGGAGTGAGTAAATAGCATTCACTAAATATGTATTTTAAATTATCAAACATTAATTTGCATGAGCAGAAGTTGGTTAATTTTCAAATACCTCGTGTTATTATTATCACCTTTTCATGCATCATTCAAATGATGAATAATTAAATAAATTAATAAATATTGAATAACTTTAATAAAACGTCTGTCTATTAATGTTTTTAAATTCATCTCATTTTTGTGCTAAAACTTATCTACTAAATCGATATTCAAAATTATTCATCATTCAGTAAATGATTGTTTGTTATTTAGTTCAATCAATATTTACACAAATAACTTAATTTAATTAACAATCAAATGGTTTACAAATCATTGAATTAATACTATTTAATTAATTTCAAAATTTTTACAATTTAACTTTTCTTCAGATATTTTTACTATTTCATTCATGGAATATATTTTGTTAATTTAACAGTGGTTGCTAGACATAATTTCATTTGGGAAATTTGTAGATTATTTATACTGTGAAATCCATTTGAAAGTACTTAAAGTTTTGGTGAAAGACTAAAACTTACTGGCAGCCACTTCAAGTTTACCTGAGTATCCAATTATCGCTGGTTTTACTTTCATGAATTGTTACGTAATGTGTTCAATAAATTTTAAATGACTGAAGACTCAAACGTCAGTGTTTACTTATAATAATAG
Source organism: Microctonus hyperodae (assembly GCA_030347285.1). Taxonomy (NCBI): domain Eukaryota; kingdom Metazoa; phylum Arthropoda; class Insecta; order Hymenoptera; family Braconidae; genus Microctonus; species Microctonus hyperodae. The sequence continues at coordinate 9,181,419 of JAQQBR010000001.1, forward strand.
GATCAGTCCAGTTGAATTTAAAACTGCTTTCAAATAAACACAACAAGTTTTACAGTTTTTATATGACTGGACAGTTTGCCAACAGCAGATGAGACATTTCATACTCTTATTTGTGATACAAGTTTATAAATTAGTACATTTTCTTTTCTACTAAAGCACGATGTTTAATGTTTTTATTTTTATTACAGTATTATTGTTACATACAGAGCTCAAGTGATTGTTATTAAAGAGCCAAGTAAAGATATTTATATACATAAGAATTCTATAATTTTTATTATCAGAAAATAAATTGGCATTTAATTAATTTAACAAAAGTAGTTTTTATATTAAATATTTATCTGAAAATGTATTTGAAGTTCTACTCGACTAATAATCCCATTCGTGTATTTGATTAAATACCATAATTTAATACTAGGAAAATTAATTCAATTTAAAATGTATTTTTAACGTACATGAAATAAAAATTCAGTAATTTTATTTGAAAAAAGTTGTGCTCAATATTGAATACTTAATAAAATTATAAAGTCGTTTAAATTATCTGAAAGTTCAGTCAGAAGTGACATTTTATAAAGAAGCAAAAATTAACGATGTTTTCGGAACTGTGAATTCTACGGTAAAAGTTTAAATTTCCCTATGAACAGAAGTTCATTACCTATTTACATTAAATTATTTTCTGATTCATTAAATGTAGAACTAGCGGTCGTTGATTACACAGATGGTTCAATCAATGGTATTTCAAATTAAAATTACTCATCAACAATATTACTGCTCTACTAATTCACACAGTGTTAAGAAAAATCGATCCTTATAAAAAGTCCTCAATTATAAAAATTATCTTACAAATAAATCAACACTAATCATAAAAATCTTTAATGACCAATTAAAAAATAGAAAAATTAATGAAACAAATAAATTATAAACATTACAATTACATATAATAACAAATAATAACTATCGATTTCTCATTTTCACAATGTAAATATAACATAATAATTTCACAAATAAATATTATTCTAAAATAATTTTTAATAATGTCACGGAAACAGAGTCTGGTGCTTTAACTTTCAACAGGAAATCGAACAATAGTTCTTCAATAGAATTGCGTGGAAATAAGATACACTTTAACCTACAATCGAACATCTCATTGTTGGTTTATTATATATAAAAACGGAAATGTCAGAAAATTGAATGTAGTGTATAGATCCATCGAAGCGATAAATAAATAAACCAAAATATTATTTATGATTTACGTACACATACATGCATTTGAATATATACTCACATACATATACTACTTCAACGTCGCGTGCATTAATAAATATAACGGTATATTTCTGTCGATAAAAGTTGGTTGTTACTTCTGACAGTTGTGCGGACACTTGACGTACATCGAGCTGTATTATAACTTACAATAATATAATACTTTCTTCTTACAATTTTTATAACATACACGATAAATATTTAAATACAGCTCTTTCACAAATATGATTCACAGCGATAGGATAATAGTTTTCTCATTATTAAATTGAAAATTATAAAAACGTTTAATGAAAAAAAAAGATGTGCACGTATTTTTTTTTTATTTATTAAATCGTAAAAATTATTAGAATTCAATAAATACAGTAAATCTAATTATGAATTTATATATTTATATACAATGTGACGTTGTATTTAAACAAATCATCAATTAGTAAATTTTAATATTTAATAAACAATACTACAAGTTGATTAATAAATATCGTTATTAAAAGCTGGAAATTATTTTGAAATTTTTGTGCACAATGTAAGTGTATAAATATCTATGTAATGATGAAAATTATTTATTGATAAAGAAAATAGCGACGAGTTATATATGTACTTATATATAAATGAACATGAAAAAAGAAAAAAACAGAGTTTTACATTATTATGATTCATCAGTTTAACTTCTTTTGTGGCACACTACTTGAACATTACTTTAATTTGTGGTTGCGGCAGGTGGCAATCGAACAGCCTGAGACTGAGAGCTAAATGCCACTCATGTGAAGTTTAACTTGTCGTTGAATTAAAGGCTTGAACTAAATGTACCTCACGGTGTGCTGGAGAGTAGAAGGGATAAGCGATTCTATACTCGCCACTCGACAGTGTACGACAAGCGTATCGCACTCAAATCTTTTTAGTCACACACGCAAGCAGTTGTTCAAATGTGAATGGCATGTCTATTTTTTTTTAATTCCACAAGGTGTATTATATACATACACTCTCACACATCAATCAGTATATACATAGCGACAGAGAGAGCGCACAATGTTAATATTTATCATTTCACAAACGAGCGAATATATCCGTGTTGTAAATCGTGTAATATATTTGACGCACATATTACCATTGACACTAAATTTTTTTTGCATGTAGGAATTAGTAAATTTTATAAATATATATTCAAAGCGGTGATTAACAAAAGGGAAATATGGAATAAATGAGAATTGGAAAATTAAATTAAATATTTTACTGGTTAATTAATAAATTTTATGAAATTTTTAAATTTGAATAAGTGGTAAATGCATCGGTTAATTTCTGAGTTCTTGACTTTGAAATTTACGCTTTGAGTTAATGGAATAAGGAAATCAGTGGTAGGTTTATGAATTATATTAATTCGCTTATCAAAAAAAAAAAATTTGTTTTTATATGTGATACACTGCGTTTATTTATTTTTAGTGTCTCTGAGTAAATCAACGCTCTAATCATTGATAAATCTACGTGCGTATTGCGGTATAATGTGCGATGTCTATTAAACAATTCAAATCCATGATCGGATGACTTATATAGAATGGGTGACCTGAGATATCTGATCTCCAATTAACTACAGCGCGATGAAAGCTATTATACATAAATACCTCTACGTTCAATCTGATCATCGATTGTTCGAATGTGATATCACATTAAAATACGTCTGCATGAGTGCCTCAAATACACCTGCAGTGAATAATACAAGTAGAAATTATACATTCGAACGTTTGATGGATAAAGTTCAAGCATTTTTAAGCAGGTTTAAAAAAGAATTTATTCTGATTTGGCGAAAACTCAAGTCACCACATTTTATTTTTTATCTACACATAAACGATCGCGATTTTTTTTTTGAATATAAAGCACATTACAAAATTCTTTGAACAGTTAAATATAAAAATGATGGTTACTTGAAGCTTAAAGTTTTTCTTTAATGTCAATAAATTAATATTATCAGAATGGCATTGACCATTGGTAGCACACCGAGTGCTTCGTGCCTCAACATTGTATTCCAGGGAAGACATTGGCCAAATCACTTAAGCTCATGAATATGTAGCAGCGTGTTGGTTATATAACCTTCCGGTCCCGAGTCATTATTCTTAATAACGGCCATTAAAATCCTGGCGACCGTAAACGAAACGCGAGACGTCGCGTTTTACTTTATTATTTATTTATCGTTATTATAAAATTTTTTGTATTTCCCCTATGTAAATATCCTCTCTCAATACTTGTTGGGACACATGCTTCACTTTTTTATAACAATTATACGTCGAAGTTGTATATGTACGTTCAATGGACATGGGATGTACACATTGAACGCGCATGAAAACACTCGGTGGTGTCGCATTCGAGTCGTTACTGACAACCTCAAAAATATTTTCTGCTTATTCCTCTGTGCATTCACTATTTCCACCCTCTGTTTTATTCCTTCCTGCGTCTCTGTATTCGCGAGAGATGTACTAAACCACCCATACTGTCCAGCCGCCTGCCATTCATGTTGTTGAATATTTAATCTCGAGTTTTCCATCGCTAAACGATCACTTGTGACATCAAACACAGTTACCATTTTTTTTTTTTTTCAGTATGGAGAGGAAATAAAAATTCTGATAATACAATAATAGAACCAGGAGTGTACATTTATTGGGGTTACTCTTCAGTCACGCACAACAACATCAAAGTGTTTGTTTGAATTTTAACATTGTATGAAAATATACAGAGTATAAAAATTACAATGAGAATTTAAGTGGTTAAAACATTTTTACTGTCGATTGATATATTCGCATTTCAAGATAAAAAGGAATTTGAAATAATTTAATGAATATAAAAATTGTTATTTTGAGTTGGAAATATAATTTAGGTTAATTTTAATCAATTAATATGTTTGTTTTAATTAAACAAAATATTATTTTATATTAATGCAGTCTCTTTGTCGTCTATTTCCAATTTTAATTAAATAATTTCGTAGCACTTGAACACAAATAAAAATAATAAAATTCACCACAGTCAGATATTGAGATTTGAAGTTTTAATGCGCAGATAGATAGTTTTGAAGTGGCGTCGTATTGATTTATACTATATATTTTAAAAGTCATAAAGCATCAAATTTAATAATATTGAGTATTAACGTTATGATAATTTGACATTTGAAAAGTCTATGAAGAATTGATAAGAAGTAAATTCTTGCAATTATAATTATTCGCATCGGTGAAATTGCGAGTGGAAAAATATCCGGCATTACTTTTGCAAAACTTCATCTACCTATATCCACTCGCGAATTACTGTCAAGATGCAATATTCATCAATATAACATTTTCAAGTGGTGATGTTCAATATTCAAGAATTATTATCAATGCCTGGTAGACAATTCATGTACAGCATCATGTACAGCTGATCTACAATTCACTTTATCCATATTTCAACACATCGCACAAGTAAACATCTCTCATACATGCTATCTCAAATACGTGAAGCAACTCATCATATACATGTAAAATAATTAATTTGAATTAAATATAAACTCATTTACTGCTTATTATTACAATCTGTTATGGAATTAATTATTGCATCTACATGATTATGTTTTGCAATGTTCAATCGTGTGTATATTATTCAGTAAACATTTTTCTAAATACATAATTAGTATTGTAAATAAAAAAAAAATCATCTATTAAATTAATTGGAAATAATTTTGAATAAAATATAATTTTAATTGAATGAGCATAACGTATTTATTATATTCTGGGATAAATTGCACTGCTATATAACTAGAATATCAATTTTACTAATGCAATTTGCTATGCAAATAATTAATAATATAAGTTATGAGTAATTATTAAAATAAGAAACATGTAGAAGTTATAATATTGATATTAGATATAAATTATTATGGTTTTTATTAATTAATTTCATTTTTCATGATGAATATAATTGTCTACAAGTGTTGATGGTGCTAAAAATGATGTATATACGTGCAATAAATAAACTTTAATTAGTTTAATTTACAGGATAGACATTTAGAAATGTTTTTCGTATTTTATGATATTTAAGTGATATTTTTTTTTTTTCAGCCAGAGCTTAATGAACACTTTACACGCACTGAATCTATGAATATTTAATGAATTGTACATAGTATTTTTTTTTCACAATTATGCGAGACTCTGCACATAAGTGATTTTCAGTTATAATTACAGAATAGAGTGTTGGATTTCATCAAGAACTTTAGTTATTATTCGTAGCTATATTAAATAATTAGAACTCAAACATTCGATACTAGTTCATTAAATCTAATAAAAAATATTGTACTATCAGGAATTATTTTAAATTTCGCCCTCAAATATCAACTTACATCACACAATAAAAATATTCAACTCTATATAATTTAACGAAATTTTTCAATGATTTAATTTAATACAAAAGTTTCTAATTTTTATTTTTATACTCAAATATCAATAAATCAAATTTGGTATTTATATTGCCCAGTTGAATAGAGACATCGTCATCTTAAACTCGTAGGGAGTGTCCATGCGACCATGAAATAAACCCCCTCAAAGTGGCGACTACCATCGCCTCCATTAATTGTTTTTCTCCCATTTCAACGTAAGGAGGATGAGCTCTAGATTTACGCCTCGGTCCTTATTTATTCACGCTTTAATTACCTTGCGGCCTCATGGGCACGTGGGTGTATACTCCGAACCGAGAAACTTCAGGAAGCCCAGTGATTAATGGGCTCGGTTAACATTGCGCAATGTCCAGAATGAGAAGGTTTGCACCAAAGTAGAAAAGGAATAATAAAAAGAGAAATAAATAAACGCCAAAAAAAAAATAATAAAAAGATTGCGGATTATATCTGTATAATTATCATTAAACTTCTCTCTATCACTCCCCCTCGGATTTTATTTTAAATAAATAAACATCTCAACTATTTTTATTTTCATTATTTAAATACTCTTGAACTTTACTTTTCATCAAGTTTCTGCAGCTATGATTTTTATCAATAAATATCATCAAGTTCAACGACATGTCTCATCGTGTGTGAAAAGCTTGCGTAGAAGTGACAACTCTATTTCAAAAGACACCTTCTCGCGTCCTCATTTCTCGTGAAATATTTTACTTCTATTTTTCATGCTGTAGGCATGTCTTTACCTATGGGCTTCGTAACGGTAACGCAAGTCTGGCAGATACGATCGGTTAGCAATGGGACGGTGGTGAAGCGAATCTAGACTCGGTGGTTGTGGGGGCAGAGAGCAAACGGCATTCATCCGAGCAGATAGCATCGCTTGTTAAACCCACCCTTTGCCACTTCACCCCCTCACCTTTCACCCCTGGAGGGTTGTAGTTGCGCTACCACGCTCACCTGGAGAGCACTGCTGCCAACATTGTACCTGACATGAGATAGCGGACTTTCTCCTCCTCTCACCACTAGATAGTTTGGTATAACCCTCCATCGCCAATCTTGCCCACATCGTACACCAATGCGAACGCGGCTTTCGTACAACTAGTGAGTTCATGAGTACATATACATGTATTGAACAATATATCTTGCTTGCTATAATGCTTTTTAGTATTGTGTCTTCATTCCGACAGCGATTTATTCTTAGATAATTTATTCATCGTATATTCTGTATACTTTTACTCGCTAATCATTATACATCGTGTTCGATTAAAGTGTTTATTATTGTTTTTAATTATAAATCTTGCGAATTGTGGTATTTATAATAATAAATAATACATCTGTTATTTTTAAATTGATACTTTTTATTAGAATTAAATATAATGAATAATGTTGATGTATTTATTATGTAGGGAAAATTTGTTTTATAATTATTATCAATTGTATTTTATATATCGATTGATAAGAATTTTATTTGAATGTTAATTATTATTAATTAATTTTAGTATAGATTATTGGTTTAGTTATTGGACATTTAGAGAGAGTAAGTGTGTGGTGGAAATTTTAGAATTGTAGAATTGTTTATATACAATAGTTTGCGGTCATTGTCATGAGAAACCTGGGCTGGATTGCGATTTCCGATATTGATTTATTTGACGTCTTTTATTGAAGAAGCAGAACACGACGAGATTTATCTCAATGATTATTTAATATCGATAACAACACGTCTAGTGTAAGTGATGTTAATTAAAACAAGGGGATTTAAGTGCTGGATGATGTTAGTGAAGTATAATAATTTTACAAACATGAAATAGATTTATCAGGAGAATTGTGTGGAGGTTTTATACATTGATAAGGAACATAAGCTTTATTGTTAATGATGAATAAATGTTATGCTTGAATAAAAATTACGTATAAATATCCAATGAGAATATAATTTTTCAAAGCAATTTTTTTTCTTTATTTTATTTGTTTCCTTTATTTTATTTTATTTGTAAACAAATAAAATTTTATTCAATATTTTGTCACTTCCTTTCAATATACTCTGTACAAAATTGTAAAAGTCATTTAAAAATATATTTCTTACATAACTCTACATGTATCTATACACACGATTGTTATTTATTCGAACGACTGACATTCTTGGAAAATAATCGTCGTACGTAATGGATGACAATTTGTCGTATATGGTTGAGGTAGGTCCACAACCTATCCCAATATCCAATACGAGCAAAATGAGAATTAGTGCTTTTCGTAAAGCGTTTCATGAAAAATAGCGGAAGAAAAATGAATGAATAAAAAAAAAATACCAGCATTGTGTTTGCACGCAAAGTTTTCAAGTTTTCAAATAAAATTCTAGCGTTTCACATTTTTTCTTTTTTTCCCTAAATAACATACACATGAGCGTGTATAGAAACATGTATACCTAGATCCATGTGTATATACATAAACAAACACATGGGCATGTACATATAGCTGAGTATCTAAACATAGTACTTCTGGATCGCTTTACTACAACGAGTGGGTCGATTTTACTGATCCCTAGCAATTACGAAGCTATATTGTGTAACACATCTGCTGTTGTTATTCTCCCGTAACGTGGACGGGGTGTACGGATTTCAAGCTCACATTTATACGCATGCAGAACACCACGAAAGCAGTGGAGCCATTGATCGTCACAAAAAGCTCAATGCTCAAGTGTGATATACCTGAAAATTTTCAGTTGCAAACTGATGTGAATACGTGGGTGAATATATAGGGATGTATGTGCGTGCAGAGTACATTCCTATATGTACGTTGCATTGTTGAATGATGGGAACGCGTGCCCAAAAGTGGAATTACTGTATAGAGACAGACAGAGAAAAAGAGAGAGTGGTGATATTGGCGGAAAAAGAGAAAATAGATGATGGGAAAGAGAAAGGATGTGGTGATGACAGTTGGCATTGCCCGAGACCACCATCCATAAATTCTCTGCCTGACGAGGCTCATTGTTTTTACGATTTACAGGCTCGAACAATATTTGTGTATTTGTCTTGTCAATTGGTATTATCGACATTTGCCAGAGTTGGATATGAACGGATCAATAGGCATGGCAGTCGTTGATATTCGAGCTTAACTGCAGTAAAATATCGATGATGGAACGTTCTCTGATGTAGAGTAATTAATTTTGGGTCGCGCAAAATATCATCAAAGTGGACGATGAGTAAACAAGCAATCACACAAATGGTAATTTATTATGTATTCAGAACAGAATATTCCCGTGTACATTTACCAAATATCACAATAAATATGTATGTATGTATTATGTAAAATGGTGATTATAAATTCTCTGCATTTTGTTTATTGTATAAATTGACGATTAATGAATATATAAGATAAGTGGCTCGTTAACTCGAAATAATTTTGTTGAATTGTTTAATTATTATTCTCTACATCATGATATTTTATTACAATTATTTAAAATACACAAATGTTTATATTTGATATTTATTTTGTATGACAAATTATTTATATGTATAGGTATATTATGCGATCCGCTATATATATTATCGCACCCAGCAAATGTTTTTTTTATCATGCATATCCATCACGTGGAAGCGATAAAAATAAAACGTTTACTTTGATGTAACACGTATATAGGGATTTCATGCAAAAAACAAAAAGAATACACAATAGTTTTCATTGACAAAGCTCCAATCGCGTTTAGACACGAAAGGCATGTTATTTATTTTTTTTTTTTTTGTTTTTTCATGTACGATGATAATCCGAGAATGTGTCATTAATTCACAACACCAGTTTAGTTAAATATATTTATATGTAATCTTCATGATAATAGTCTCAAAAATTCAATTGATTGTACAATACAGATATCAATATAATTAGGATAAAAATATATTTCATAATTACTATTTTACAAAAATGACAGGAAGAAAGAAAGAAATATTTTTAATTTATTTATCTATTGAAAATAAAAAAATAGAACTATGGATTGAAATTAATAAATATAATAAATAAATAAATAAATAAAAATGAATAAGGAAATTGATGATGAAAAAATGGGGAATAAATAAGGGGGAATGAAAAATTTAATAAATAATAGAGAAAATATAGATTTGGGATTAAAAAAAAATTCAAATAAACTTAATGAACTTGGAACAATTATTTTGGAAAATAAATAGAATATTGTTTTGTGTAAATATTGAAACATGTATTTTAATTGAATGAACAATTTTTATATTCAGCAATGTGTTAGTATTTATATTGACATGGATATTTTCATATTCAGTGTATTATTCTTTGTGGACCTCAGGTGTATAAACTTTTGATTCAGAATATGTACGTGATAAGCACCATAACTTTTGGTGATAAGTATAAAAACTCTTGAATGAGAATATATACGTTGCTCAACCATAGTTTTTGGTGTCAATAAGGATAAAAACTTGAGAAAAAACGTTTTTACGTCATCCACAGTAAGAGTTTTTCATCTTCAGGTATATCAATTCATAATTCAAAGTGTCTACGTCATTCGACGCTATATCTACACTGAAAAAAATAGGAGAAAATTTATTCAATGCTACTGAATTTATTTAGTTGAATATTCAATTCATTTAAAAAATACCGAATTTTAATTAAAAATTATCATGCATTTTGTACAACGATATTTTCGTTTAAATTATAATTCTAACACAAGTAATTTTTAAATTAATCTCAAATACACTTGATCAAAGTCCTCAAATATTTATATTCAGCATTAAATTTCTAATTGGATTCGATAAAAAAATTTTTTGTAGTTCCAATTTAAATTTTTAGAATTTTCTTACTCTCGAATGAAGTTCTTTTTTTTTTTTTATTACTTCAAAAACTTTTAGAAATTTTACTGAAGATATTTTCCTAGATTTATTTAAACTTTTTTTACTTATTAATCATATTAAAAATAAATATTGTAAATAAATTAGAACAAGTGATGTTACATGTACTATTTAAATCAAAAAACTATTTAACAATATCAATAATATGTAAAACTTAGAAAAATGTTCAATTTTTTATTCTGACTTTACGTGTTATTCCTATCAAAATCCTTCAGTAAATGATGTCAGACCATCATTCTTCTAAATGGACTGCAGTATCAGGACAAGAATATGACGGCATAGTAACTGATATTGATTTTGAATATTCCCTACTTGCGGAAATCAAGTATATTACTCATGGTCTTCCTAACAATCCTAACAAATCTTTTTGGTATAGTAAAGAAATCCGACTAGATTCGTCTTTCTTTTTTTATTTTTATTTTTTTTTCTATATTCATTATTTTCTTCTTATATTGATTTCTACTTGGCCTTCTTTCTCTCATGTTGGATCTTAAAAATATTAATAAACAGAAACAAATTTTTTTACTACCATATAAATATATTATACATACAATATCAAATGAATTATTGAAAATTCTCCTGCAATGGAGGTGATATCGTATGCTGACAATATGCCAATTTTATGCTCAAAATAAGACGATGAAATAAATTGAAACATAAAATCTCTACGAGTATAGTCAGACAAAAATAATAAACAACGTCGATATTTGTTTTCATCAGATAAAAAATATTTTATTTATACAAACTATCTAATTTATCATCAGAATAATAAATAATTTTATGTGAAATAATATTAATTATATAAAAAACTGTTTGTTATTACTCACAATTATTCGTGAAGAATTTATTCAAAAAATAAAGAAAAATTACTTTAAAAAATAAGATTTGAAATTTATACATACACTCTAAATATATATACTTCTTTTTACATACTACAAACTTGACTATGTATGAAATTGAGCTGTTACTATATACACAATTGGGGAGTGAAATAGGATAGATTCAGCCTTATCACTGAAACGCAACGACTTCCCTTCACATAATCCGGAAATGTAATCATTATATTTCCGCTTCTCTTTCTCTTTACTCCCTCGGTCAGTGCACCTTATATACAATCATCCTATGGCAATTACGAGTAGTGCGCTCGATCAAGAGTACTTGTCCACCAATCATTGTCTGAGAATATTTTTATAATTTTTTTCTGCAAACATACGATTCACGAAACTCTATTCACTTTAGTAAACAAAAGTCCGTGTCGCAGAATAATTAAATTCAATCATGTCTCTGAGCATTTAAGTGGGCGGTTGTATAATTTCTTTGTTGATTAAAAAATAGTATTCAATAAAACGTTGCAATTACCGTAGTCGATATTCTGAAATTAAAATTTTTTCAAATTGATAAATTTTCTCTGTAGTTATTTGACATTTAAGTGAATTATATTTTTGAGCAGGAATATAAAAAGAAAATGGGAGAAAAATAATATAAAATAATGTTATTGACTTTATTTCGAATTTTCTTTTTCTCAACGTATGTATACGTAGTATACAACACATGTATGTATATATTCATACGATATCGTGACTGCCTCACCTTTGTTCAGTTGCCCCAAGTTGGGAAATATAAATATAATTTCCGGAAAAAATCAGAAGTTATATCCAAATGTTATATTGCAATTGATCGTTCTCTGAACGTCAACTTGTTATGTAGAAACTAAGTGCAACAAAGTATCATGATAAATGTTTATCAAAATTAAAGAAAGATCTTACTTTATTAATAATGAATAATATAATATTTTATGTCATTTATAGATTTTATAAAATTATGAAATTATGTAATGACAAAATATTGCCGATAATTGTTCAAAAGTTTTTCGTATGATAAATAAAAATGGTATTACGGTAAATGATTCGAGATTGGTGTTCATTACCATTAAGTTAAGGTGGAAACTTTTGAAATTTTACTGGACGAATAATATATCCATAAATTTTGAATTTTACATTGATTAAATTCGTGAAGCACTTGATTCGCGACGGATTAAAATACGCGGGATGGACGATGTAGAAATCCCTGGAAAAACTCATCAGAGCCGCTTGATCCTCTTTACATATATGCTAATATATAGGTATACATTTATGATGGTTATATTTATACATATATATTTCGTTTGCACGTCAAAATTGTACAGGATTTCCCGGCAGCATAAGTCTCGTTTGTGCTATTCAAGTTTTATAATACAGAGTACTTAAAAATCCGTGGAGGAATTGTTGAAAAATTTTTAGAAATGAATTATCAATGAATCTTGAGTGTATTATTTTGTATAAAAATGGATTTAAGTAATGTAATTTTTTATTATAATTTTAAGAAAACGAGGAAAATTTTTGATTGTGATTTATTTTGTGAAAAATAAAAATTGATAAAATTTATATTAATATTTATATTTTTTTTTTTTACTAAATTATTATCATTTGTTTATATAATATTTTTAGGTCTTTTTATTTTTATTGTGTGATGAAAGGAAAAATATTGGAATTTTTTTTTTCTTTGTTCTAAGAAATTTAAAGAGATGCAGTAAATTATAGAGGGATTTCGCAGGATTAATTTCTTAATATTTCCAATAAATTCCCATGAAACAATGGAAAACTTATGAATCTCATAGAATTATCGAATATTTTTTTCAGAATTATTCAACGCGTCTCACCAATTTTTTCTGATTTAAAAAAATTCAGTGAATTATTGCAACTTTTGCAGAAATGAACTACTTCACAAACTTCTCATAAATATTCCAACTCACAGCAAGATATAAAAAAATAAATAAATAAATAAATAAATAAATAAATAAATAAATGAATAAATAAAAATAAAAATTCAGAATTATTTTATGCAGAAATCGAAACTTTTTTTGAATAAATTACAGAAAAATTTCCTCTAGGGGATTATGTCAATTTCCAGGCAACTGAAACATTTCCAAATATATATGCATTTTATATTAATAAAACCTTGCCTATTCCCGTTGATTTATAAAAAACTTGAGCTTTTATTTTGCAATTTATGAGAGACTACGAAAACACAGTTTGTCGTTGAGCGGACATAAAGCTACTTCAATACATTGCTGACCTCAAATTGCCCCTTATGCATTACGTTTTCTAGTGGTAACCCGCTTCTGGGATCGTTTGATGTTGCAAACCCAAAATACTGGCTCCTCACTTCACGGTGACCCCACCCGCTATGAATTTATTTCAGCAACCGATGTAGCCATCCTCTTATTCCTCCCCCTTCATGAAATTCAAAGTCCGTACAATGTACGAGTATGAACTCTCCCTCTATACACCTTACCTTATTCAATGTTTTATTTATATATGTTTTATTATTATTATACACTATTCGTTTGAATTCATAGTACAATATTTTATCATCATTTTATTACACAAACATGTTTGAGTACAGGAAAATAAATCATTTGTATTAATATTTTGAAATAAATTAAATTAAATTATACAAAAATTTAATTCTTAATAATTATTAATAATTATTCTGTTGAATAATTAATTATTACAGTCGTATAATTATTAACTATAAATTACGCTGTATATTGTTTGAGTATTTATGCGCTCTTTGATATTTTTTTTTCCTCACCTTTCCGCATTCAAAATTTAATAATTCATCCCGAAAATATTATAAGTGGTTTCTTTGAAATGCGATGCGGCTTTCTTTAATAAATATAAAATATCCCGGCGTATAAGTGATCCAATATTTCAACAATGTAAATACTTCATACTATAAAATTAAAGGAAAACTAAGCTTTGATGTTTTTGCAGATGGTTTTTAAAATATTATGTTGACAATATAAATCAGTAAATTGTCAAAATTTTAGCTTTGATTACACGTCAGGAATTTAAGTATAATCATTTCAATAAATATTAAACAAATAATTTTAATTAAGTATTAATATTGAATGATATAATTGCTAATTATTCATTTGATTTTATTAATTTATTTGTTTATTTAATTAATTATTGAAAGCTTTAATGAAATTATTTTAATTTATTTTCAATCGTCAATTAAATTGTTAATCACATATGTAAGCTAAATTTTTTTATCGCTGATGATTTTAACAATTCGGATATTCAAGTAATTCAACTGCCGAGTTCGTTATTTCAAAGAAATATTCAATTAATAATTTGGATAATAATGATACAAGCATTATTATCGTAAAATGCTTATACGTAGGGACACAAGTATGTTTTTTTGATAAAATCCGCAGCTCTTTCACCAATCATTGTAATAGATGCACCAGGATTTCCAGATATTACCTTGAAAAAATTAAAAGCACGATCGATGTATTAATTATCAGATAAATAAAGTCAATCTTTAATAATAATTAATTTAAAATACTTTAGGCATAATAGATGCGTCCGCAACGCGAAGCCCTTGGATTCCATGAACTCTTAAATACGGGTCAACTACCGCTAATTTATCAGAACTTGGTCCCATTTTGCATGAGCCGGCTTGATGGTTTTCCGTTCTTGTATCAATATGAACAGCACATCTGAAGTAATCGTCGGAGAGAAATTTATAATTCGAGCATTCATCGATTGGCAAACTGGCTACTTTTAAACCCCACGATTTCATGGCTGTAGAATTCGCGATATTATGAAGTACATGAAGGCCTTCAATCAATACTTCAACATCTGCTGGATCAGCTAGGTCATTACTCCAAATAATTGGATGCTTCAAAGGATCATTGCTAGCTAAACTGATTGCTCCTGCAGACGAATAAATAGAAATAAAATACCGTAAAAAAAGGTAAAAAGAAATGAAGAGTAAAATGTATTTATATATTTTATCGGATTATTCAACTTGCCACGACTTTTTGTATGAAGATTCACAGCGGTAAATCGTACTGTTCGATTATTGCTATAGTTTTTGAGATCAACGTCACCTGAACTACGACACGATGCTTGATATCCCGAGAAAAATATTTGAATGTCTGGATAATCCGGAGTGGTATACTTGGATGATAGAATAGCAGTAACTTGAGCTAATCCAGTCGAAGAAAGTGGGCCAGTTTGATTAAGTAAATACAAACTAATATCAGACAAATCATAGCCTGATGGCTTGCTAGGCTCATTCACAGTAAAATCGATATAATAAGAGACATGATTGTGAAGATTTTTTCCAACTCCCGGTAAATCTAGAACTGTAGTGATCCCGAAGGATTCAAGTTGGTCTTTTGGACCAATGCCGGACAGTAGTAAAAGTTGAGGTGAGTTCACGGCACCTCCTGAGACTATGACTTCATGAGTAACCTTTGCCGTGTGAGTTTTCCCATTCTAAGAAAGCATTTATTTATGAAACAAGAAAAAAATAAGAAAAAAATTTTTTTCAAGCCGCTATTTATATTAAAATTAATGACATCAGTTTGAACTTACAATTATATACTCAACGCCGGTAACTTTTTGTTTTCTAGTTAATATTTTTGTTGCCGTTGCATTCAACACAATATCAAGATTTTTTCTATTTCTAATACCACGTAAATAAGCTGCGGCAGTACTTTGTCTTACACCATTTTTGCTAGTTGTTTGTGCAACTGTAAAACCAAGAATATTTTTACCAACCATATCTTCCGTAATTCCGTATCCGGTTTCATTAGCTGCCTCCAATATTGCATGAGTAAACGGTGGTTGCCAGGGGAATCTAAATAATAACGATGATAAACGTGAATTTTCAAATTAATGAATTAAAAATAATAACCAGAGGATAATGTAAAGAACCTTTCGACAACCATTGGTCCACCAGTTCCATGATATTCCCGACCGACTCTTTCTATTTCACGATTATCTTCGGATTTTACAAAAAACGGCAAAACCTAAACAATACATTACTTTATATTATCACAACTAACTATACCGTACCGAAATCATTAATTCATGTTTAATTACATCAATCCACGACCATCCCTCATTGCCCATATCAACCCAATTTTCATAATCTTTCGCGTTGCCGCGGTGATAAGCCATTCCATGATGAACAGTAGTTCCACCAAGGTTTCGGCCACGGGGCCACAAGCATGATCCATTATTCCGTAAACATGCATGACTTTCATTGGTAGTTTTATAATTCCAATCAATACTACTACCTGCCAGGCCAAAGAATTTAAGAGGATTAAAAGACAATTTGTTATGTCAGATTTAAGTCGACATATGTAATCAACTAATCACCAAGATAAACTCCAAAGTTAGATGGTATTTCAGCTCCCGTAGGTTCATCGGGGCCAGCTTCTATTAATAGAACTTTCCAATCTGGTACTTCACTAAGTCTGGCGGCCACTGCACTACCCGCAGCACCTCCTATTATATTCAACAGAAATTTATTGAATATCCTTCATTAAATTTGATTACTTTTAATCATTGCAATATCTCACCTCCAATCACAATGAAATCATACAAATCACGTGGTTTTTCATTTGGTATAATACGATTACATGGATCACCAATTGCTGGACTTTTGTCGAATAAATTATTAACAACCGATAGAAAAAGAACAAATGAAGCTGTTGATGATGGGCATACTTCATTTAAACCAAGTCCTCCTGTGAATGGATTTGGGCACATTGCAGTTGGAAATATCGCCGTAACATTATCCTGTGATGAGGCGAATTTTTAATTAATAGATGATATTCACTTGTTTGTTTACACATCTCGCAGATTAATACTAATCTTTATATTTATTATATTTATTATATCAATTCTTGAAATAGAACCGTACCATTTTTCAGCAATTTGTAGCACTTACTCAATAGTTTCCGTCTTTATAATTCACGTTTCTTTAAACTTTACACTTATATACGGTAGAACAATGTCAAAAGCAATGAATTAAAATTAATTGTTACATATTAAAATGAATATTACAAATGGTTCGTTATCATGACGCATAAATTTAATATATCCAATATGATAAATGTGGCTACAACGTTATCTTTTGAAATTATGTTGTCACGCGCAAACTTATTTTATAAGCGATTCAGAGTCAAGGTATATGTATTATTTATGAATTAACAACAAGTCACCAATATATTGATGTAATTTTTCAACTGTTAAAACCGCGATATCTCACGAATAGTGAGTCGTGAGATAAAAAGTGTCTGAACAATTTTTATAGAGAATTATATGATCTACAATTTTTATTTGATCTATTTTTACGATGAAACTTATCGTTTCCGAGAAAAATGGAAAAACCCGAGATTCGCAAGGTTTGACCTTGGCTAAATATGTTCGCACGTGCTGTATTAATAGGGAATTTTGGCATTTCATTTGTAATGATATAATTAATGTCACCTTCCATTTTCAGCTCTATGCGAATTTTGTCGAAGTTGCAACTTTTTTTGGTCTATTTTGATTGGACTAATAATCAATTGCAAAAATAATAAACTGTATTAAAAAATTTATCCAAATTTTATATTTGAAAAAACCATTTTATTAATTATCGTAAATTAACATCCGGGAAGCAATTAACTACTATGTTTTAAACATCTTCCTGAACATTATTTACAGCTACAAAAATATTTTTCACATTTCAAAAATTCAATTTTTTCGACAATTTGTGCGTTAATAAAAAACAAAAATTAATTTTATTCTATTCATTTTTTTCTACGTATTTCGATGTTTTCAAAATCATATAGAATAAATCTGAAACAAGAAATATTCATTGCAATTTTTTTCACAGCTTCCATATTCAGATTTGCAATTCATCTATGTAAATATGTTAACATTTGGAAGAGTGCATGAGTAACCATGACTCTGGGTGTATACATACATGCCTAAAAAAATATAGAATGTACACATATCGAAATGAAGGCTCTACATTTCATCACTCCTGCAATATTTAACGACTCGTAACACGCTCAGTTGCTTTTGTGCTTTCACATACGTCTGTCGATGGTGATGCGGGCCTTGCGGCGGTATTGTTTGACTGTCCAACCGAAACTTATTCGCTGTCAATAGATTTTAAACATAATAAATTTTCTCCCATATGTTTCTTCGATTTATATCACATGCGAATAGTGTGATTATCTTAAATTTAATTTACTTTGCCGTAATAATGCAAAACACGACAAAAAAAAAGCTTAAGCCTATCAACTTTCCACGTGTATTGTTTACGCACAACATATTTTTTTTTTCTGGTAAATTTGTTATGGAAAAAGAAATTTTGTTTAAAAATCATGGATAAATTTATATGCTTATCTCACATTAATATTTGAATCATAAAATCATTCAATAGGAATATAAATAAAATGCCAAATATTTGAGTTATGATATTAAGTACATTCAATTTTAAATTCACGAATGTCCATTAATTGTAATTTCATGCAGGAAAGTTATTCTCAACTTTAAAACTATTAATTCTGCCATTTGTATGAGCATTGTGACGATCATATATGACTGTCAGAATACTAAATTTAATTAATACTAGCATGTAGTAAATATAAAATCAGTTGGAACATATCTGAAGCCTGAAAGAAACATAATTATTATACTTAATTTTATAAAATTTGAAAAAAAACTTGTCTAAAGTTTAAAATTTTTATTCATGATCTGTTTTATATACAATTAGTTGAACATTATATCGTAAAAACCATCAAAAAAGCACGAAAAAAATATTCTCTATTATCATACAATTCAAAACAGTTCATTTAGAATTTTGCAAAAATTCATAATCATGAAATCTTTGGTTTGAAAAATATTGCTAACTCATATGATACATAATATATTACATAGTAATTTGAGTATAGCAATGACTATAACTAAATGTTTAAATACGAGTATACAGTTCTTTATTATACAATGATTTTCCTATTTATCATTTCTTTCGTTAACTCATTTATAATTCCATGCCTCCGATGAATCTATCCAATCTCGTATAATTAATGCAGCAGCTCGCTCTCCTATCATCATTGTAGGAGCAGCCGTGTTTCCGGATGTTACCTTCCAACAATTAATTTATATACTGTAATATCACGTAAAATATACTCAAGCAAGCACAAAGCCAATGCGTAATACTGTCAATAATAATTCATCTCTACTATTCTTGTGAATTGAAAATTTCAATAAGCCACAATAGAGACTGGCCATCAAAGCAGATTATAGAATTCAATACAATCTTTTATATACAGACGTAACAGAATATATTCGATGAAGGTTTTTGATAAACTTGAAGCTCATTTATTCGAAATAGTTGTATATTTCATTAAACTACTAATGTATAGATGTAGAAAGAAAATAATCGACTTACTTGTGGCATAATTGAAGCATCAGCAACTCGAAGTCCTCGAATTCCATGAACTCTTAATTGCGGGTCTACTACTGCCATTTTATCATTTATTGGACCCATTTTACAGGATCCCGCCTGATGATTTTCGGGTCCAGTATCTTGATGAACAGCGCAACTTAAATATTCTTTACTTAAAAAGGTAAATTGTGAGCACGCTTGTATAGGTTGATCCATCAAAGTAATATTATACTTTGCCAATACTGTAGAATTCATTAAAGAAATGGCTATCTCCATGCCTTCTACCAGAGCCGCAACATCCTGTGCATCTTGCAAATAGTTTGCCTGCATGACAGGCTTTGTAAGTGGATTATTATTTGCCAAGCGAAGTGATCCTTAAATGTAATAAATAAATACATGATTGATTTATTTGCAAACAAAACTTTGAGGTTTGTTATTTAGGAATTACATTTCATCACGAGTATCGAAGAAATTCTTTGAGGCAATTTCGAACTTACAAGTTGCATTAATTATGTGTATATGTATTTTGCTATTTCAATTTAATACAAATTAATTAGTGTGGAATGAGGTACTAAGAATTGATATGAAAACGATAGAAATGCTGTACAGTTCATGAAAGTGATGAATGTGTGCGAAATTTTGTAACTTCCCATTCATCGATTTTATGTTCAATCAAACTCATTAAATGAGCGGTTCAACATTATTGATGCAAAGTATTGAGGCTTTCGTGCTTTTGTCGAGTTGAATGTATGCATATATTGCTAAAATTATGCGCTTTGTAAGTGGATTTTTAAACGTCAAAGTTTTCTCACTTTTTAAGATGCTATTTTTGTATCAATGACACTAGTACAAAATGTATCGCTTATCTAACTTTATAATGAATAAAAATATTCTTTTTTGTCTAAAAATTCTCAATAACCTGAATAAATGGAATGGTTATTTGTAAAATTATGAATTAAAACCAACTGAGAGATGAAATTTTACCAAATATCTAATTTAGCAAATACTTTATTTTTAAATTCACTTAGATAATTCATCTATCACCGGAAAAACGACCATAAAATGTACATAATATAGTAACTTAAATTGAATTTTCTTGATATAGTCAAGTGTCGGTAATCATACAGTACATGGAGGAAAAAAAGGAATCTCACTTCTAGCAACTGAAATTCTCTACGATTAAGAATATTCAATATAGTGTCCGAATGCTTGGAAAAAGAAATATTTTATGAATTAAAACGTGTCAATTAATGAAACAATTTTTTTTTTCATTTAAACATGTCTCATGTCACAATGACAGAAATATATTCTGAATAAATGTCTTACGATGCTTTCTCATATTGAGGATATTAATAAATTTCAATAAGTACCTTTTATATGATGAAATAAAAATGTATGTTTCTATAAAAAAAAATTAACAGATAATCGATAAGTTTGATAAAGCATTCAATCGAGAAAAAAAAA
>JAQQBR010000001.1:9202791-9239886 GCA_030347285.1 Microctonus hyperodae
TCGATAAGTTTGATAAAGCATTCAATCGAGAAAAAAAAAAATTCTGGCTAGCAGATGACTTTCACACAAGCTCATCACAATAATCCATCTAAAGCCTTATTACAAAATATTAGAAAATGTGTAAAAATCCTTTTCCAGTAAATCAGAATATCATAGCCAAAATCAATATGAATTTTTCGTTACTATGTTATTCAAACTAAAAATTAACAAAAGGTTCAACACTCTTCTTTCTTTTTTCATTACATTCATAAGCTTGAAGCCTTTTTCCCCTCTAAAATTTGAAATTTGCATCATTTCTAAGACTTTATCACTGCGTGATGAAAAGTATAGTATCAATAAATATTATAGTATTCAAGAAACATTAAATAAGAACCTCTACTACGAGGATGAAGATATGTTGCTGATATACTAATGCTACGACGACCACCATCCATCAAGGCGCCAACTTCACCAGTTGTTGCACAGGCTGCTTGATAGCCTCCAAAAAAGAATTGCAAGTCGGGGTGATCTGGCGTCGTATAGTTAGATGCGATTATTCCAGTGAGCTGGGATAATCCGGTTGAAGACATTGGACCCCTATGAAACGTAACGTATTCCAAAGCAGCAGCCCAATTGAGATCGAATTCATTTGGTTGATTTATCGAATATGTGAAAGTATAAGACACGTGATTATGAAGATTTTCCCCCACACCTGGAAGGTGCCTAACTAGCGGAATTCTCATAGCATCCAGATGAGGCTTTGGTCCAATTCCCGATAAAAGTAACAATTGCGGTGAACCGATAGCACCAGCTGAAAGAATTACCTCGCGTGATGCTCGTGCAGTCCGGAGTTCATTGTCCTGCACGTTCGGAAATTTAATTTATTTCTAAAGTTAAGTAGCAAGCAGTAAAGTAAGACAAACCTTTGATATACCTGAATATATTGAATGCCAATAGCCTGAAAATCGTCAAATATTATTCTAGTTGCAGTTGCATTCAATGCAATATGAAGATTTCTTCGATTTCGAATTGGTCGAAGAAATGCACTTGCACTACTGACTCTAACGCCATTTCTACTGGTTGTTTGAGCCACTGTGAACCCTGTAATTCTATCACCGTTCAAATCATCACTAAGTCCTAGACCTTTGTCCACGGCTGCCAAAAGAATATCATCGGATATAGGCGGTCGCCAAGGAAATTTTTCAACACTAAGTGGCCCACCCGAACTATGATAATTCGTATTTAATTCATTTATTTCTGAATTATCTTCAGAATACATAAAATATGGAAGTACCTACAATTAATACTTTAGATTTAGCTCTTAAATTTGAAAATTTCCAACATAATTTTTTTTACGAATACGAAATTACTTACGTTAGACCATCCCCAGCCAATATTACCCATAGCTTCCCAATTATCATAATCTCTGGCATGACCACGAATATACATCATACCATTATGGACCGATGAACCACCGAGATTTTTACCGCGTGGCCAACCGCATGATCCATTAGTCGAGAGACAGGCATTCGACTCATTAGTCGTTCTATATTGCCAGTCAATTTCCGTACCTAATCAAATAAAAAACCTGGCGACGATGAAAATCCACAGCAAGTTCAGATATTGCGGTTGATATTGAAACTTACCCAAAAACATTGCCATCATACTTGGAATATCAGCACCAGGTGGCTCATCCGGACCAGCCTCGATCAGCAAAACTTTCCACTCTGACACGTCGCTCAGTCTTGCAGCTACAATCGCGCCAGCTGATCCTCCTTTAAACACGATTAAATCGTGATCATCCACTTTACACTTTATCTAACTGTATTATTTATGCTCACTGACTAATTTTATTTTATATTTCCATCAGAAGATTATGCATTTACATTTACTTATAAATTGTGATTAATCTTAAAGTTACGCAATTAATTTAATACAGTTGTTTCTTTTAGTTTCTAGCATTGGGGTTGCTAGTTCTTAGAACAAGGGAAACGAATGAAAGCGTGACTCTAAATTTTACAAGGCAAACAAATGACGGTTTGGCATGATATTCCCGCTTTGAGGAAAAGTAAGAATCTATTCAAGAGCAAATCTAAGGGGAGCGAAATTGTAATAAATCAACACTATGATATTTATAATATGAATTATTAAATTGGATATAATATCAGTGCGAAAAATATTCAATATACATAGCATCATTTCTCCTTTTAATGTCTGTATTAATTTTCATTATTCATTTCAAAGTATTGCAGCAAAGATTTTAATATTATATAAAATGGTCAATTATTAATTAAATAAGTTTTGTCCTTAAAAAAAAATATAAATATTCGCATTAAAAATTAATTGGTGTACATAAAATTCCATGATTATATAATTACAACTATTTTTCAAAATGAAATAAAAAATAAAAAATTACATGTTTGTTATCGGACAACATGTCATTATGAGCATGAACAAAATTAATTTCCCTCATTGCATAAATTATGATAGAAATGTTAATATTTAATAACGTCAATCACCAATAGATCGGTCAAATATAATATATGCACTGTCGTGTGAAACTAGCATAAGTGAATTGTATACTAGTTCTGGGCAGATGGGGAAGAATGAAGCGCGTTGTCGCGTGAAAAGCACAGTAACGTGCTCTCACTAATCAGTCAAGTGGTTTAGTCTGACTGGCTAATTACCTGGCATCGAAATTAGAGGGGATGTCCGGATAATGAACCATCATTAGCAAATTCCACTGTTCATCCAATCATTGCCAGCACACGGTTGTATTTCGATAATCCAATGATGACATTATTAACAATACGAAATCTCACTTGAATTTCAAATAAATGCCGTTAACATGTTCATACATACATTACTATTATTTTCATTAGACTTTTATTTATTATTTAACTAGAATAGACATTAATGAAGAAAAAATAACGAATCTTTGTTTTTTTTTTGTTATTTATAAAAGCAAAACAAATAAATGCAATAATCGTTAATCATACGTAGTGATCAACAGTGTTATAATTGTATTGTATGCAGATAGTTCAATTCTATTATTCGGAAAAGTGTTATTCGGTTTATAGCTGATGATACACTTTCCATAAATCACGAATGGTGTTCACTGCTCATATATATTTCACATGTTTTTTTGTATATGTGTGTGTGTTTTATTAATTTTGAATCACTCTCTAGGGTTTCGTCGCCCGAGCATGAAAGCGAAATGGGCCAAAGCCAGTCGTAAAACCGTTGACAGTTATTACTCTGCAACGAATATATCTTTACCTGCCGCGCTGCTGACATCAAATCACTCGCACTCAACCTTTGCCACTGTCGCATTGATAAAAAAAAAAAACAAATATGTGAATGTATGTATCAATAGTCTAGTGATTTATCGACACGGATTGTCAAAGCACAAGTCGATTTGTTGAATAATAGGATGATTAATTGGTATACGTTTTAAAAGTAAAATGAAGTCTACAACTGGAGGTTTTGTTTGCGGCAGCGTAACGGTATGGATCTTTACGACGAACAAGAAATTCCCCTTTGGCGTCCTTGCGTGGCATTAGCGATTCAAGCGAGTTAGTGCATAGTTTGTGTCCTTAGATATATCTACATTCTATAGCTATCTACTGCGCGATGAATTTCTCAAACTCTTAACTCGTGCCTCGAGGATGCAAAGGTTCAAATGAACTTGTCGGCGAGTAAGTTTGAATGGAATAAAGATCAACGTACCTATGTCTCGTTCCATCGCTGTCATCATGATTAAGAACTGCATACATTGCCAATGTTAATTATAATAACTACTATTATAAAATAAATTTCATTCCGCTTTTATTTAGAATATATTGTAATAGAAAAAATTTTCCTGTATTTACAATTGTGTATAAGCTTGTTTTTTTTTTTCTTTCATTTAATTTACGGTTGAGCGGAATTTATTTCTTCATGATTTATATAGAGCTCATAGCTAAAATACGTTTGATTTAAATTGTGACACATTTGATGCTAATAATGGTAATATTTTTTCTGGAAGTTTATGTGTATTAGTTCAACGCTCATGAAATCAATCGAAGAGAAATGCGAATGAGAAAAAGCGAAAGATAAACATTATTCGGGCTCTATAATATATATAATTGATTGTGAAGAACGCTTTCATCGACAAAAATTATTGCAATACTAGGGAAAAATTATAACATCATGATTTATTGATGCATATTAGAGATTTATAAAAAATATATTGTGTATTAAAAAATTCAACGGTGGTAATAATTTATTGACAATGATTGAATACAGTTGAATATTCTATTTGGAAATTCAATATTTAAAGATTTTTTATTAAATATTATTTAATATCATCAAAATGTGTTGTAAGTGATTATAATTAAAAATATCGTTTTGATTGTAAGTAGAAAATAATTTAAATTATTGTCATTCGGAATTTATCACTGAAAACGCATTTAGGATTTTCCAATAATTTATGATTACCAGTCCAATTGATCGGGTTTTGTATAGTTGAGTGCATGAAATTTTTTATTGTCTAGAGCTTATTAATTCCTCATTAAGGATTAATTGACGCTCGTATTCAAAAGCAATTTATTAATTATTTATTAAATTTCATCGTTATCCAAGTGTTCTGGCAGCTGAAGAACCCCAACGACGCCAGGTGGGAATTATCTCGTTATGCGCATTTATTAATTTATTCAATCAATTGATCCAAATTATCTACCTCATCATCTCGAATAATTTTGATTTTACAATAATTCCAATACACTTTTGTTCTTCTACACTTTCAGTGATTGAAAAGAAAGAAATAAAGAAGAAAATTTTCCCCCGAAAAATTATGAAAAATTTCACAAAATTAATATTATAACTCATAATGAAAAAAACAAATAATACTCGATATTAAATTTTGCAATTCGAAATAAATTCTCTGTAAAACATTGACAATACCTATTGTTATTAATACAAATAAATATTGTCATTAAATGTTGAGAGTGATTATAAATAATATTTTTTAAATTACATGTCTATCACTTCAATTTCTATTCATCCCATTCAATTTCATCCTGCATGAAAAATACATCCATACAAATATTGTCAAATATTGTTGAATATAAAAATTTCAGTCGATCGAATAATTTGATATTTTACAGATGAGTTTCAATTGTATCGAATATATTTTTCATTACAAAAATGATAAAAGGTGAACAAACAAAAAATGAATAAATAATAAATAAAACAAACATGTTGAAAATTGAAAATATAAGTATTGAAATACTGGGGTGAAATCACTAGAGATTATATATAATATGTACAATGAGAATGCGAACGCGTTGATAACCCGCTTGCCACTAGGGGGATGAAACGTCCGGGAGTAAACAGCGCGAGGACCCCGGAAACACAAGCGTGAGTTGAAATTAAATTAATGATTTCGTAATCACACGACCGGCATGAATATATAATAGTTTGTATTAATTTCATATCTAAATAATGCGCTAAAGTACATTCACACTGCGGTTCAATTATTCGCAAATATAGCGTTGCTAATGAGTGAAGTGCATACATATAGTTAGGGTAGGACTATTCAATGAGTATTTACACATTTCATAGCATAAGTTAATCTCAATTGAAAAATAAATTGAATATAATTTATTCTAGAGTGAATATTCAGAGTTTGGAGAATTTAGAATGTATTAATTTTAACATATTGAGCTTGATGAATAAGTGATGTATATTATAATGTTAATTATTTTATTATAAATATAATTAATCAATGGGAGATTTTCATTATTAATAATAAAATTAGTATCGTGGCAATATTAAATATTTGAAAGTGCTATGAAGTCCATTTATAATTTTTTATTGATATATTTATTTTTCGTGAGCAGAATAATTTATGCATGATTGATTTTATTTTTTCTTTACCTCCAATAATAATAAAATCGTAATAGTAGTCAGCTGGATCAATTGGTTGTACTCTTTCACACAATTGTGATATTTCGGATTTGGCACGTACAAACGTGTCGAGTAGTGTCATGAAGATTAAGAATTGCGATCCAGGACAGACTTGTGACAAACTGGGACCCAAAAAAAATTCCGAACATGGTATCGACATTGATGTATTGTATGACATTCTGAAATAATAATTATGAATATATTTTTATGGAAAGATAATGAAGATAAATGAAGTAATAAATAAATTCCAAGATTTATTTAAAGAAATTTATGTAAAGAAAAATTCTTGAACTTGGTGATAATTAGAGTGATTTTATTTTTGTTTTTATTAAAATTTTTATTGGAAAGCTGAATGTGCTTTCGATTAAATTAGACAATAAATTACGTAAATTTAATAGTTTTTTTTATTTTTTGTTGAAAAGTATCTCAATATATAAACTCAACAAAATTTCGTTTTATGATATCAAATATTTACTTTCCAAATTGAAATATTACTACAATGAAATAGTTCCATTATAATTTCAACCCGATGAAATTTCGAAGTAAATTTGAAACCATTGAAAAAATTTGTTCAATATTGACGAGAACTTTTTTCTATAGATAAAGTTGAAAATGTTTGGCAAACTATGTCATGCATTAATTTATTTCATTCATCGCTTTAATTCAAAGTTTCTCATGTGGTTGGTCAATAGCTATTTGAATAAAAATTTTCGATTTTGTTGTTAGATCCACCAAAGTCCATTATCGCATTATACTCGTGAATAGTTTATTACTATAAACACTAACAATAATATTAATAATAATATAACAAATGTATATTCCATGAGATTTAGAAAAAAAAAAAATTCCAATTTTTGCAAAATTCAATCCGTCGTTAAATTTAATTGATGCATGTGTTTATTTGGAATATTTATAATATAGATAAATATTTTCTATAAATTTAAGGCTAAACAAATTAACCGATCTCTAAATATCTATTAAATAAATACATTGAATATTTATTTTATTTAAATAGAAAAGCATTAACATTGATAATATTCCAATGACTGCAGTATTGATTTTTTTTTTGTTTTTTTAATAATTATAAATATTATACAGGAGTTTTTCATGAATTAATGAAACAGTGTGAGAAAAAAAAACAAGATGCCATTTCGCACTTTCTCTTTTTAATACTCGTTTCTATATATTATAAATAAGTATTTTTCCTCTTATTTATTTTTCTTTTTCTCTCTCGTTTTCACTCTCTTCTCCCAAGTCAATTCATTGATATTTTTTTTTTATTGTTCATAAACGAATGCACTCAAGCTATAAAAACTATCAATAACTATGGTCTACTGCACTTTACCTGGCTTGAGATTTGTTTAAACAGTTAGATTTTATTTTTTTGCACTTCGGGATCTATTAAACCACAATGGATGTTTGTATATGATTTCTTTGGTTTTCATCATGACTGATTGAGTTTGGGTAACTTTTTGTTAGTACGTGACATCAATTGCTATTAAAATAATAATTTTAAAACTTTATGATGAATAGACCCCTTTAAAGTCTTATTAAAAATTTGCATTTTATTTGAATATATTAAAATATTAATTTTCGTTGCGAATAAATAATGAACAAAAAAAAATTTCAATGAATGAAAATATTAGAATTAATATTTTTATTTAAATATTTCGTTTGAGGATCAAAAATTTTTGATAGAATAAAAAAATAATTCATCTCAACTGAACAAAGATAAAAAAAAAACAAATTTTTTAACGAATGCATTAAATATTTAATTAGTGCATTTTTCTCTAATTCTATATTCGCAATTTTAAATCTATTCAGAGTCAAAAAATATAAATAAAAAAAACCTATCCATAGAATTCGCGTCTTTATTTCAAAACTATATTTTCATTTAAAAAAATAAAAACCAATTTTATACCTCGAAAGTTTACTAATAAAAAAAGTTTCCATCATTATCAAAACTCCTTCTTAAAACCATTAAACTTTTTTTTAACACATTTTTTTTCCTCAAAAAATTTCGTTTTTCCAACTCACAATAACCATTCAATTAAAAAAATAAAACACCCGATATATCTCAATCACTCCATAACTAAATAAAAATAAACACACAAAAACTTTCCGACATAATACACATTCCCAAAAAATTAATTAAACACACATAAAAAAAAATTTAACATTCAAAATAATCACTAAAATTTTAATAATGTAACCTTCATAACAATAGCTATCTACTGATATTATATATTTCATTCGCATGCGCAAATACATCCTTGATATAATAGGCTTGTGATCGATAACCGATTCGTGAGCACCGCGGTCGTTCCTATCGTTTCAAATCTTTGGTCACGGCGCAAGCGATGTGTCACGAAATGGCGTGGTTATACGAGTTTGCAGGTTTCACAGAGCAAGAGAGTGCCAGAGAATCGCGAGAACTAACCCCGCGCATGAATGCTCGTCACACCCAATACCGGAATTCATCGCACATAGGAATTTCAATTGAATAAAGCGGTATTACGCACTAAACCTCCTGCACTCGTTTATATACACATACATATATCTCATGTTCGATGATATAATTTGTCTCAATAAAAGATTAAAACATTTACATCGATAAATTTATACAGATCCATATTGAATTCCAAATAAATAAACAAATAAATAAATAAATAAATAACATATGATTCAATAAAACTTTCCATGGAAACAATTAATTAAATTTACATACTAAAATATAAACAAATAAAGAGCTGATCATATTTGTACAACTATGTTTACGGATTTAATAGAACTGTGAGTAATTCTATTGATTTTTATTTATTTATATTCACTATATGTATATATTATTTTATTGATATATAATATTATATCCATGTGAAAATTAAATTAATGTGCACTCACTTTATTCACCCACTTAACTATTGACTCACATCGACACTCTGTCTCCTCTCACCGTGGCGCAACAATTTATATTTCAACTCCCACTGCATTTATCCCCATCGAGTGAGAGAATTATTTTACATGTATATGTATATTGATATAAATATATGTATATATACGTATAGTTATCCACTAAGGACAATCATTAGAATGCAGTGTAATAGATAATTGCATGGTCTACATTCTCCACAAATAAAAATAAATTAAATACAATTGTAATGCAATTTATATTATGTTTTAATTAATATGTATGTGTAGCTTTACCTACGGCGAAATAATAATCGAATGATAATATCATGTTGTTGAATTACCAAATTTATATATACAGCTTAGGGAATTAACACAATCGACAATTGTAATTTACTGATCATGTTACATGCCCAGTTATTATTGGCTTGTGGTCGTAAAATGTAAACATGACAATAAACATCTGTATGAAAGACAAAAGATGCTCATTATGTTGATAATTCCTTTATTGAATTCACCCTTACTAAAAAGAAAAAAAAGAACTCTGAAAAAATATAAAGATGAAAAAATTTTCATCATAAAAATGTATGGCTTTTTTTCGTTTAGTTATTTTGATGGTTTCCTTTTAGTTTTTTTTTTTTTATCTATAACCAATTTTGATTGAATGTTTTACTTTATCCTACTGCTTCCATTTATGAATGTATATATCTATGTGTGTGTGTGAGAGAGAGAGGGAGAATTTGATTCACCTTCCTCGGATTATTCTAAACCATTGTTTCATCACTAGCGGTTATTTATTCAAGATTTATTTTGAATTCACTGTATTGATATGTGCATGTTATATAGTTTAATATTTAATAATCGTATTTTATATCCGTGAAGTTTACTATTGTTGCGGGGACACTGTATAGTCAAACATGAATTTAAATTTTGTGAATGAATGTAATAATAATTAGATAAACAAGCGGTGTGTAACGTGTGTATATGCAATTGTTTTAGTTGTTGATAAATATAATTGTTGTCTATCGAGTAACGGGAACAATCTGTTTCGTTGCTTTCGCTTCGTTGAATTTTAGGGTCACCAGTTATTAAAAATTATATTTTACAGGAATGTTGGATATTTAACAACAATAGAACTTCCGACTTTTTTATCACTACAAATAATTGTTGAAAATGATCTTCTACATTCATGTCCGTAACATTCATTCTGTGAATAAAATTCACATAGTAAAAATATTTTTATTATTATTATTATAAAGTTGAGATTTCAAGTGGAAAATGAATTAATATTTTTATTGAAATATATATTACTATTATATTTCTTTTTCAACTGCTTATTTGATACAACAAAAGTATTTGCTTTAGAATTTACAATGATGATAAATGTGGTTGTGATAATATACGAATAAAATGAAATCACAGAGATGGTTGTCATAGAGAGAAGAAACTGCGGGCTTTTAAAAAGAGAGTCTGGTCTTTGATGATATGCGCACACTAGAAGAGAGCTAGCTTGCTCGCACGCGTACATCGAGAAGTCGTTGAAAACGAAGCTTTTGTCTTTGGTAGTTGTTCTCAAAGAGCTTCGAGGCACTTGGCCTTTGTCCAAAAACTATCCGTCCCTACAGTGTAGTCGTGGAAAAGTTTTTTATTCTCTTCCTTTTTTTTTTCATTGTCATCAGCCAGAATATCCCTTAGTTCGCGGATATCTATGACGATTTGTCCTTGTTGTTGATGGACTTAAATGTCGATAATGCGAGGGATAAAGGAATATATGTCTAAAGTATTGATTCTCTCAATATATTTTCACTCACTTTACTCTTCTCCAAGATGTCACATGATGAAATCGCAACAAAAAGCAAGCAATCATAAATTTTCACGTTATAAATTCTAGAAAATTGCAGCAGATGCAATTGTGAGATAGTGAAATTATAATCTCCAGTTTAATCTTCTACTCGATAGTCTTTGTCTTGTGACAATTGCAACGTAAGCCGCAATATGTCTGATGATGTCGCAAATGTATATTCAATTCTTTATCATTTTAATTATCTCGTCTTTAACTTAATACAAGAATTATTATGCACGATTATTAATTTCATTGAAATGGAAATATTGATATTTATAATTCAATGTAGATAACATATCACATTTAGATAACCGTTAACTGGAAAATAATTAATTATTAAATTCTGCTAAATATTGATTACTATAGTTTGCTAATATTTAACGAACCTTAATGGACAATAAATCGTACTTTATGTTTAGTAATAATATTTATTAATATTATCCATACACTATAAAGAAGATGCAATATAATTATTAATAATTTCACATATCTTCGTAAATAATTCCGGTCAAAATTTATGATTAAAACTGTACATTAATCGCTAATGATTTGCCAAATTATACATCAAAACTAAAAATGTATTTATCTGAAATTTGATACCTCGACATTTATCACACTGTTCATATTTTTCAATCAAGATAAACACATTCATTCATCACTGATGTCTATTATCATTAACAACACGACATATACAAAAGTTAATATCAGCTAAAATCAACAAAACATAAAATAATACTTATATAACTGACACAATTCTAAGGTCATAACCCTATGATTTTTCTACACTTTTCATTCGTACAGCTATATACAAAAATTCATCATTGGAATTCATCCCCTCAAATTATATCCCCAATTATCACAATATCAAACATATCATTCCAACATTCTCTTTATACATCAATAAATTTTTATTCCTATAAACGAACAAAGGATAATTAAGATTTATCAAGAGGAATGTCGTGAAATGTTGTAAAATAAAGGAATATACATAAATAACGAAAGCATTGGAGAGAAAATGAGAATGGGGTCAGCTGTATAACATGCCATTATACATATAGGTATACCAAGAGTTTTCTCAGAGAACGAGGAAATGCGAGACGCTCTCGTGGGAACAATGCAGGATAAATAGGACGCGATGCTGAGACGACGGGTGCTTTGAAACAAGCTCCAACTGGTCATTTGAACCAATAGATTTCAAGGCAGAAAGCATGACCGACTGTATTGGTACATATATACGTATATAAAAGAGATGCGCAGTTGCTATGTATATTGTACGACGTCGTTTGACCAGTCTAAAGGCCGTATATGGCTAAGCAAAAGTGTTAAAAGACCTTAAGACATTGGCCGCGGTCCACTAGGCTTTTCTAAGTGTGTTGCTCTCTGAAATGTATATCCTTTATAACTTCGGTCATTTCTATATCTACATAGTTGGAGCATCAGCATCTGTTACACTATTGTAATGTAGATATTATTATATATTGAGAATGTGTATAGTGCACCTGGTGTCTATTCAAACATTCATATGTCATGCTTGTGCTGTCATATCAAAATACAGCTACTGGATATATTCAATGCTAATCCGATAACTTCATATCATATAGTATTCTTTATTTATTCGGTCGCTGCATTTCATCTTTATCTTTTCTCTATTTACTCCGTTTGTATTTTTGATATTTCTCTATTATACATTATCATTTTGATTTTTTAATATTCTTTCGTAAAATTGTATAGGGATAATGAATATTTTACGAGCAGTTGGAATGCCATAATTGAAACGCAATTCACAAAGAAATCGAAATGGAAGACGCAAAGATGGCCTTTGTGATTTTAGCACAAATGCAAGATAGCACTTTCAGGTTTCTGGAGATGGAGACAAGCGTCGTTGTTCGGCAGGATTTGAGACAAAAAAATGAAATAAAAAAGGGTATAAAAAAAAAATCGACTACGTTTCCCATGAGCGGATTCAAGCGGAAGGGAGTTTTCGTTTCCGGTATCGGCATTGGAATCGTCTTAGAGTCCGCTCGGAGGCACGTTGTAGAAGACGAGTTGCCGCCTCGAGGGATATCGCGAGAATCTCTCTTCTTGTCTTTTCCTCTTTCTGTCTCTTCTCCTCTAACTCTTCCTCTTTCGTACTTCTGTTTCTCCTATCTTATACTAGACTAAAATCTCTCAGCCAACCTTGTATTCCGCTTTTTTCTTAACTATATTTCTATCCTCTTAGCAGAAAAACTTAAATTCCATAAAATAAAAAGAATATATCTGATTCACTCGACATTATAATTCACATAAATGTGCATATAAACCAATCTTTACTCCTGACTTTCTCTTCCTACTCGACGTGAAACTATTTGAATATTCATTTTTCCTTGGAAGTAAATTGATGGAGAGAACCTTCAAATGAATCTTAGTAGAGAAGTCTAGTTGCAATTCAATTGTCTGCTTCAATGGATATATCATTTAATTGTTAACCAAATGATTTTATATATTCTTGTTTAAATATCAATAAAATTGAAAATATGCAACCAATACCAACATGTATAAATTTCAAACATACTCATTTATATGTTAATTTTATAGGATTTAATTTTGATTTATTTGAGTGACACTCAAGAAAAATTATATCAAATACTTGAATATTTTGGTGAATTCCACCATAAAGATTAATAAAATTTCCAAAATTAACGATGAAAATAAATTTAATTCTAGAATTTTTATTCAAAATGATAATTAATAATTACGATGTTTCTATTGCAAAATTAAAATCGTTTATATTTTACTCATACATATAATATACAATTATATTATCAAATATCGCGCCTTCCACCTATATTTTAACCAGAATTACTAAATGATTTACACAGCTCTTTGGATGTACAAAATAAACTGACCATCTCTAATATTGTAGTAAAATCCAAATTTTAAATGAGACGTTAAGTATACATAATTTAAACATATTTAATGAATTCTACCGACTGTCCTTTAATATATTACAGTAAGAACGGACCAAATAATTCCGAACTTTGGTCATACATAGTAAAGCACCATCATCGTAACAATGAAAGACAAAGATACATTCGGATCAGCCTGTGGATTTGTCTCGTAATCATTTATTTACTCTAAACCCTTATGTTTTTTGCTGTCCTATATAAATATATTATAACATATACATATAATCGCCATTATGTAACGTATATAAAAGCCACAGAATCTGCAGAGTAGATGAACAAAAAATTTGCAAACTTCGCTCATGAAATGTCAATATCTCAGAGAGAATAAAGTACAATGTATTACAGCGAAAATTCAATAGTTTGGTAGAATATTATCTTTTTATATTTGCTCTGGTTAATTCATAAAGATGATGATTTATATTGTGTTGCATTTACATAGTATTTATCCTAATTAAATATGTGTTAGTCGTGCTCCTTGATTATTATATTCATGGATTTAGTTGTGTTATACATGAATAAATGAAAATACATACATGAATAAATACGAAATGTCGTTATGGTAGAAGTGGTTACTATGATCATACTTGTTGAGCTACCTAATGGTTTCGAAAGACGCCACAAAAGTTACATAAGTAATTTTTCACTCGAGCAGGTTGACCTGAAACTTCATTTGATGCCAGATTGCAAGACTTGTTCTAACTTTGTACTGCGGCCCCACTTTACGTAGAGTTTCAAAATACTTTTTTATTTCTCGCTCACTGATTTTATCAGAGATCGGAAACGACATATCTGTATAGGATGCATTGATGCATCAAAAGACGCCTGTTGGGATTCGAAAATTGTCAAATCCTCCAAGTTATATACTCTCAAGATTTACATTTTGATTTTATTTGTGATGTTGCACTGAAGATGTAAAAGTAGTGCATTACTGTACATCTCTATTGCATTATACATGCTACAACAAATGCTCTGCTTTGCCATAGTATATAAAAAAAGCTATTTCGTAGAGAAAAAAAACAAATTTGGTTTTTGCAAAAGTCGTAGGTTAATACTATACTAATACTACAATCCAATCTATGATAAATATATTGATAACATAAAATAGCATGCATGAAGGTTTTTTATCTGGAATAATTTTTTTTTTAATGAAATTTTAAAATCGGAATAAAATAAAAAAATTAATTTTCATATGAAAATTTATCAATTCATTCACTTGATTAATTTATTTGCTTTGAATGCTGTAAAAATGAAATAATAAAATGAATAAAAAAATTCTTTAAGAATTATATTTTATTTAAATTACCAATGATTTAAAAATTAATTCTTCACAGATTTACTCATGTTCATAATAAAAATAAAAATCATGTAAATATTTCAAAAAATAAATTTAATAATATCTGGTTTACTTTTCCTTCTTCAAACAATCCGTAAAAAAAAACAAATAATTTATAAAAATATTTTAAAGTTTACAATACTAATATCAAACAAATTTTTTCCGATGAGTTTGAAATCTGATAATAAATTTACATATTGTAATTAAACTTTATGACATAAACAAATATCGATTTTTCACGCTGTTTCATTTCACAATTCAAATATATACTTTCAATATTGGCATACAAACATTTTTTGCATCATAAAATTTATTAAAAAGTACTGAAAAATTATTTCCAAATAATCCTTCCACTAAAACGAATTCACAATCAATATTATTTATCCAAGCAAACAAATAATTCTTTCCTCAATGCACAACTTGACTAAATATACCTCTAAAATCAACATTTAAAACTTAAACCATTGATACATGTACATGAA
Source organism: Microctonus hyperodae (assembly GCA_030347285.1). Taxonomy (NCBI): domain Eukaryota; kingdom Metazoa; phylum Arthropoda; class Insecta; order Hymenoptera; family Braconidae; genus Microctonus; species Microctonus hyperodae. Next base: position 9,218,233 of record JAQQBR010000001.1, read on the forward strand.
TATATATAATATTTACATTTGCACTTCACAATCATTTCAAAAATCCAACAAAAAAACATGAAATTGAAAAATACTCATTGCATATATTTACTCCACTTACATAACTAACACATAAAATGTATACACATTCTATTTAAAATTACAAAAATAAATTCACTAAAAAATTCCACTTTATTTCAAAATACCCATTCAACAAATAATATATTCCACATTCAAATAAAATTCCACCGTCAATAATGTAAAATTTCGAATATCAATAAAACCACTCAGCATCCATATAAAAATTAAAAACACTCACATATCATAAACCCATCAGCAATAATGAAACTCAATAAAAATTTCACATCACTTAAAATAAAATCCTCCTATACACAATATCATACACCATCAATTATTCGTCATCTCATTAAATACATACCAAATATAAATATAAACTATATGAAAATCCACAGATAATCATAAAGATACACATTATACTGCGACAAAATCTGATATAGATTCAAGAGGAAGATAACTAACACTTTAAATTAAATTCAACATAATTTGCGTTATCACGTTTAATACAAGCCCCGATTACGATAATCAATATTTCTCATTGTTGACTGCTAGTTCTATAATGCTATTGCAAGAGACTTCCTACACAGGCAACTCGAGACATCGCGGCGTGAGTCCTTGATTGCATCTCGTTACGTAACAGCCAAAGGGTTTACACACATGTACATGTACATACATAAATATATATCCATATGTGAGGTTCACTAGTGGCACAACCCAAGTGTATGACAATGTACTACTATGAATACGTGGCCGTATCACAAATACAATGTACGCGTGGATATTCCCATGAAGCATATTCATTAATTATATATATGTATAAGGTATATGTATTAATATGAATATACGATAATGTGCACGCTTGGATATGTGTGTTTGTCGGGTGTATGTGTGTATGAGGGAAGAGACGAGTGAAGGCGTGCGTGCATAAAGATTTTGCATTGAGCTGGAAAGAGAGTTGCAGTTGACCAAGCACACACTTCAGATATTTTTATACTTGCGCGCGTTTTTCGGTAACGAGATCTGCGTCCTCCGTGACTCTCGCTAGACTACTATATTCGCGATGAAGCGAGAAAATCGCGAGGCAATGATCCGCGTGATCATCAACGAACGAACGTGTTTATTGAGTGATAAAAAAAAAGTAAATAAATATTGATGAATAGGGAAGAATAGCAAAGGAGAAAGATCTTTCAGTTTATGGTAGTTTTATTTAACTTTCTTGCTTGTTACGTTTTATTTTTTGTTTGTTAATCTTTATGGGAATAGGAGTTTTATGGGGATAGATTTTTTTTTTGTTATTGGTAAGAATTAAATAAATTTTGAAGATGTTGGTATAGGAAAAATATTATTGCAGGAATTCTATTGATTGGTGGAGTAAGAAAGTATAGAATATTTCTTGGTTTTTATACGATAAGAAACATTTTGAAATATTTTTATCGTGATTTGATATTTGTAAAAATAAATGAAATATATTTTGTCTATTATATATGATAGCAAAGTCTCTGAGAGATAGACGCTATTGAATAAATATGAACGGGTATTTTTGTGTTCAAGATAATACCAATAAGAAGTTCAACTTTAATTTAAAATTTGACTTTTTATTCAATCGAAAATAGAAAAGATACTTTGCAAAAAATAAAGACGATACGATTGCTCTTTCTCCTATTTATTGTAATACGATGAAAAGTTAAAATAAAAAGCAGTAATAATTTACTAAAATATAATTTTATATAAATTTTATTTAAATAAATGTTTGCATATATAATTGTGAACTCATAAGTATCTATATTATATTTTAAAGTTTACCAAAAAATTATTGCAAGTTTCTTTATTTCATAAAAAACTTTTTAATGACATATTTTATATAATGAAACATTGTACATGCTTTAAATATTTAAATTCACAATTTTCCTAAGAGATTGAGATTTTTCATTCTCTAGTCATTCATATCATACATCTACTGTATATGAAATGATATCAAATATTGTATTTACTATATAGATATCCATGTAAACTCTACAACAAATTTTCTTTGCTAGTCTTTCACGTCCCAACTGTTGCAGTCACTATTATTTATGTTTCTCATGAGTTTATGTTTATATATTTTAAAGTGCAAAGTTTACAAACATTATTTAAACTTATAGACTTTCTGCCACTCGGTAAATGCATCCTTGCACTGATTCATGATTTACTGTATACAAAATTTCATTTCATTTGCAGTATATTCAATAATATACAACCAAACATTTTATATATAAACAGAAAATTCATGTAGTTTCATTGAAATTCTGTTTCTAAATTTAATCAGCTGGTGATTTTTACTGGCGAATTATTTTTGACAGACAATTTTAATTGCAAAAAAAAAATAGAAAATAAATTCTATATAAAATTGTAACATTATTCTCATTCATCTCATTCATCTTTCAATATCTAATTATTATATATTCATATACGTATGCATAATAATTATTTACGTTAATTCATGCATGTTTATATGTAGGCATGTATCAAAAAAAAAATACATAAAAGAAATATGCATCAAAAATGCTGCATTATTTATTTCGTGATACTATTCTAATTCTATTGAGTAACACTCAAAAATTCATGCATAAATTACTGCTTTCAACAATGTAAACTCAAGGAAAAAAAATTTTTTTATTTTGTCATTTACCTGGATTTATTGTAGTACCATTATATAAAATAAAGTTTAGCTCTCCATATTCATGGAGATAATTAAATTAAATAATTTCTTACACGTAAGAAAAATAAAAAGATACATTATTTTTATTCTTCATAAAATTAATTTGATTATGAAATCATTTATGTGTATAATACAACTCGATTTAACAAGAACTACCTACAGTTGTATTATACATCAATCAATTTGTGGATAACATCCACTATGTATCATATGTCAGTGCGTAATCTTTGAACATCGGATTACTTTTCACATTCAATGGAAAACCACCACAAATGAGAGCTATCAGATATTAATTTGCTTTGATGCTCGTTTACCAATTCAGTTGGCTCAATCTGCATTTACTACATCAAAAACATATTTTTATAACTATTATTCTAACTAACATCATACTCATTACCCGGCTATAGAATTATTTAATTTAAAATTGTATAATTTAATCATTAAACTTTTTTTTTTGTATACAAAATAAATATAAATCGATCATAAATAAAATACTATAAACATCGATATTAAAATAAACAAAAAATCCATAAAAAATATTCAAAGCATAAGAAATTATCTATAAATTTATTACTAATACACTTTATGCAATTTTATTTTATATTATATACAAAATTTATTATCATAACCATAAACGTATTGCTTTTATTCACCTACTTCCTTATAAAAATCCATATTTAAACATAAAATTTTCTCATTCGCCTGTGAGTATATGTATCCATGGCAGTAATTTTCTGTTTGAAAGAGCAACTAAGCCAATTGGAAAGATAATCCAAGGTCGTTTGACCGCTTAGGTGCAAGTCACTTTGATCCTCGAGGCAATGTTAATGTTCCAACGCGCGAGAGAGTTAGACGTAGTACAGCCTTGGCCTATTGCAAGCGCCATTGTGCGCCAAACTATATTACAACCGGAAGTAAGCGTCGCGTCCTACCTTCCGTTGCTCGTAATTCAGTGTCACACTAGCCGGGGTACAATACACCCTGCATTACGTTACGTAACATTATATTACGAGGGAGTTGCACTACGAGCCAACGACAGTCGGCCGAAGGGAAGCAACAGCGGGTGAGCCAAGAGATTCTCATTGGGGTTGTAGGCACACCGTCGTCCGACATCTCCAAAACCGTTCCAGAGACAACAATAGACTCTCTGCACAACAGACAAAATCTCAGCTATAAATAATACCTACCATGTAATACGTCTTTGCACTCAGGCGTTTTAAATGAACGGATTATGTGTGGTGAGTCGAGTTTATAGTACAGTTGGATCATACTATTGATCATTGTGGATTGTCTTGGTTTGTCATACACCTTCAATATTTATTATTTTTAAAATAATATTCTGTAATGGATATATATTATCTTGCTGGATTTAGTCTAGATACTGGAGAATTTTTTTATAAATAATCCAATTTAAGCGAAAAGATTTAAAGGGTCGAAGGAATTTTTTTTTTTTTGTTGTAAATCATTTTATTTAATGTTTTATATAATGATTTTGATAAGAATTAATAGTTTTTAAATGAAAATCATGGTGAAATTATATATTATAAATAGTAAACTGACTTAGGACAACAAATTTAGACTAAGAATTAATTACTTATATGAAATAAAAAAATCTCAAACAAGTTAAAAGTAGTAAATGGCTCAATTAAGTCTCTCTTATTTTTTTATACTGTCTTTTCTGAATTACTACTATCCACCCCAAAGCTTCTCTCAATCTTTTAGGTGCCCTTAGTTCGCGGCAGCCCCAATGTAGCGGATACAACTTCCACTTCCACATCGGTAACTCGAGCTAAACTTTGACTCTTGCGATGAAGATTGAATCTAAATCCAACTTGTTGCCGAGTCTACTTGGATACGTGGCTTGATATAGAGAATAAAAGCCGCATCTGCACCCACCGGGTGGGAAAACCAAGAGAGCGAACACTGCTTCTTAAGTGGAGAAATACCTCGTAAAAGTTGGCTAGCTTAACAATGGTAACGACAGAACTAGTAACGTCGCTGTTGGATATAGTCCGGTTTATATAATAGACAGGTCTAAAATGATATTGAAGCAATTACCTACATTACATTATCTAACTGTTAATGTTAAATAACGTATTATAAACCCAATGTCGTATAATTTATGTCTGGAATTTTGCGTAGAAATATTGTTAAGATGATAAATTAAATATAAATCTTTTATGAAGAACTATTAATTTGACAAATTTACTTAGATGATGTTAAACGAGAATCAACGACATTCCGGAATTAATTATTAATTTATAATTGAAGAATTACTGTAGGAATATAATTACACACTGACACAACTTATCACCCTTTTGCAAATTTACAAGGCGGAAATTCACTTAAAGTTCACGATATCTATACTTAATTACAAAATGAAAAAAATAATGTAAAAAGGAAAATCGATATTATGTGAAGATGTTATAAACTAGATATTTTCGGAAAGGTTAATAAATTTTACTGTAAATAATTTATTTGAAAATGAAAGTATTCATTAGCATTAAGTTTAAGTAGTGAATCAAATAACGAAATTTGAATAAAGTGAAAACTGTTCAGCTCTTGCATAAAATTTATTAGAAGCATAAATAATTTTTGAAATAAATTATATCATCTAAATTCAAAGGTATAAATGTTCTACAAATATCGTAATAACAAAAGAATTTTATTTAATCTATTAAAATTAAAAAATAAAAATCATTGAGAATTTCAGCGTTGAGTATTTATAATTCTGAATATTATACGCAACCAAATTCAAAGTATTTCCTTCACAATAGTTTATTTAATATAAAAATTAGACTTCCACACCAAAATTTTACATCTTGAATATATTCACCGTATGAAATTCGCACAGACTATAAGTTAAGCGTTGCAGTAATGTAAACGACCAAACTATTCCTATTCATGCACACATATACACATAATACATACATTCATACATATGTATATGATAAAGCACATATCTCAGAACATTTGAATTTCCCAAGGTAGATTGTTCGATGAGATAATTACTCCCGAATACTCGAACAGAAACAACAACGTGAAACCACGGAGTGCCTCACAGAATATTATGTTGTGTCTTGATTAGAGCGCACCTTTCATTAGAATATCGAGTCGAAACGAAACTGCTATTTCTAATTAACACAGAGTCTGTTAATTTGCGTCATTACATTGTGCCGATTGTTTAAATGTCAATCAGTTCATGTAAACTTTCTGAATAGATATGAAAAAAAAAGATATTGTAATAATATAAAATATTTTTAGAATTGTTATTGAGTGGATTTGAACAAGATGGATGAGATGAATAATAAAATGTTGCTCGCGAATAATATAATTTTAGTATAAAAATAGGTTATGAAGTGACCGTAAGTTTGAGGAAAAGTTGAAGGGCCATGCAGCATAGAGAGCACTCAACAGTCTCTTTGAATAATGCATACTCAATTTCAATGTTTTCGACAGATCTCCTTTTACTGTACGTTTCACCTCAGGATATCTCATTTCTCTTTTGACATTCTCTTCTTCTACTTCTTCCTCTTCTATGGTATATGTATATGCAACCCACTCATCCCGTGGTATTAGTCTGCCTGAGGCTAATAGGGTTGAATTAGTACGCTTCAACGAGTTAATTTCACTGGTTCAGTTACATATGTCGTTTTAACAACCCCGTCGGTAGATTGGGCTTGATAAAATTAAACTGGCCATACCGTCAATGATGTCAATAAAGAGAAAATAATTGGGACATGTATTCGCTTTTCATATTGTAATATACTGGAGTTGAAACGAATGTTTCTTTGTGTGAAAATAATTAAATATTATTTGTACAAAAGGGAAATAATTTTTTTTTTAATATAAAAAAATATTGGGAATGTTTTTGAAGAGATTTTAGAAGAGATTTAGCTAATATTTTTATTAATTTTAATTAGAATTTAGAAGTTAATGTAGGAAAGTATTAAATTTTTGCATCAAACTATTTTTATAATTATCCATAGCTTCAATTAAAATCAAAAGTTCAAGTGAAGGATATTGGAAGATTCTGGGATCTTGGTGATTCACTTTAATATTCTTATTAGAACTGAGCTTTTCTCAGAATTATTCGGTTGACGTTTAACGTAGAAAAATAAAGAAATTAATCACTTAAACTTGCTTCAGTACTTTTCAATTGTAAGAATTTTACATGACTACTAGACACATTTCAAGTAATCTCGTGAAATCGTTCTTATAATTGCGATTACATCTACTAGATTCTGAACAACGGATTTAAGCGTTATTTAGATAATTGCAACTCTGAGGACTTTGTATAAAAATAATTCATAATTTAATAATAACATTGTTATCCACTCAGTTTCCAAATAAAATTCCACTAATACCCAAATAAATTTCATAACTAATAAAAACTAAAATTTCATTCAACTCACATTTACTTTTATAAACACTAAAAATAAATTAATGACAAATTAATAATAATCATCAAAAATCCATGAAAAGTAAATTTTAAAACACCATTCAATACAAAAACATTTTAACATAATACCAATAAAAATACTTGAATTATTTTTAAAAATATCGTTAAAAATATTTATTAAAATATTTTATCCACAGTTTCACAACATATTTATATTTTAATTAATCTAATTAATTAATTATATACTAACACGTATATATATTTATAAATCAATAATTCTTTTATTCTACATAAATATTTTGAACCATGACCATAAATATTTTAAACTAATCGTCAATAATTCATGATGCAATTCACGCTATAAATATATACCTATTATCACCGATTTGTTGATTGCAATATGATCATACAGATTCATCACCTTTGACATGCACAGGCTATTGGTCACAGAATTTAATTACTTACGAGAACGGAAATGCACCGAAAGCCTATAGGAATCAAGCACGTGATTTTCAAACATTGCAATTCGCTTGAGGCCCTTTGAGGATATCGATTAAACGGCTTTCACCTAACTCATATAACATACATATGGATATGTTGTATACGACCATTCAATTAATTTGACGTTACTGTGACATGCATTTATGACAGACATTCCATGTCGAATAAATTTTAATGGTAAGCATCAGAAAACGGCTTGTTGCATTTCATCCAAGCTTATTAGACGAGATGATAAGGAAAAAAGAACAGGAAAAATGAGAATAAAAAAAAAACAAAAAGTGAATATTCTAATGAGGGTCGTTACCCCGGGCGTTTATATGATAAAGAGTCACCTTTATAACTCATATTTATGCGTCGTGGTAGGTAGGGCCAGCGTTATAAATAAGAGGTCTATGCTAATTCGTGCCCACTTTCCTTTCCCTTCCATAAACCCCCTTACCTCTTTCCGCTGTGTCTATGTATGCATAAAAAAAAATAAACAACGTAAAAAATACTATTATAGCTTAGCTTAGACTATAATTTGAACAACACGAATTGTATTATTCAATTGTATAATATATAAACTACTATTGTCGAAATAATAAATGATTATTTTTCTAATCAAGATATCATTATGTTAAAAGTAATTTAAATCTATTTGAATAACTTTCATTCTGAATATGTATTTATGTTAATGAATAAAATATAAAAAATATTCAAGTTTAGTGTATAAAAGTTTCATTATAATTTTTTTCTTTTCAATTGTAACGACATATACAAATGCAATGTCAGAGTTTTAGGGAACTAGCTAATTCCAATGAAACCAGAAGTTATTTGGTCTATGAAATATGATTTTAATTCTTTTACACAGAAAACATTTTTACGATAATAATCCCATAAAAATATAAAATTCATATTTTTCTTATATAAAGTTAATATTTATAATATCTAATGATTTAATAGACTACTAATTTGTATATGATATAAAGAAATTCATTAAATTATTTAATTAATTCAAATTATAAATTAAATTACTATTGGAAGATTTTATGGAGAGGATAAAATTATTATTAATGCTAGAATACTAATTTTTATATGACTTTAAAAAATTTATCAAATTATTTAATATGTATATCAATGATAATATTAATATAATATCAAAAAATAATTGAATATTTCAATTAAATTTTAAATTTAGATTGATTGACATAATTCCCTGTATCTAATCAATACGAAAATATTGATTGACGAATATTCCTAATACACTGAAAGCGATAAGCTAACTTTATAAATAATGAAATTACTAATTATCCGTGGATGTACATGTATGTAATGAATATAATGTTGATCTACAGTGCCTCTGGTGAACATTAGTGCAGTGGAGGGTGGAGCTGTTGAATTACCCTGTGACATAACACCCACAGGATATGACGCTCTTCACATGGTCATGTGGTTCAAAGGACATGTGGATGGAAGGCCGCTTTATACGTAAGTTTTACAAAGGTTTATCTAATTATGTACTTACATAAACTTCAATGATATGTTTGCGGCATTAATCGCTTTGATAAAATTCACGAGATTAGATAGTTTCATTGGACTCGCTGAAGAATCCATGGCCTCCCGAATAATATGTAGTAAAACGCTTCAGCAAAGCTCTATGGTACGTAACACCAAAAGACGTATAACAGACGGGAACAGATGTGACGCAATGTTATTAAACTTACGTCGGCTAGACATACCATTTTACTACATCGTTGCTGATGCATATGTTATACATATATCACTGTGAAATATCTTTGCGATTACGCTGCCGCGTCCGTTAGTCTATTATCAAACTTGAAAATTTTTTGTAAGATATGTGAGCTTCTTGATTAGATAAAAATAATTTGAAAATTTTTATTTATTACACGATTGAAAAATCATTTTAAAGTCTGATGTCTGTTTCCTCATTCTAGCAAAGTAATAATGCAGAAATGTCATAATTTATTTTGTTATAACGTGGTTGAATGTCTGAGAAGTTTATAGAAAATGCCCGATTTGATATCGTTGAAATATTGGCAGTTTTAAATTTAAACTCGCCATTGTGACATGAAATTATTATGAAAAACACAATATCGAATAATTCTGATAAATTTATTTTGGATGGATATTAATATATTATAATTTTCTGTTTATAAAAGTGTAGTTAATATTTCAGAAATTTTTAATTATGATTGACAGTAAATATATCAAACTATATTAATAGTTTATATGGAAAGCTTTTAAATTATAATATCGTTTAGTTCTGAGGTCTAAATATGTACATACTGCTAATTTATTCATATTTAATTTCATCTTGACTTGTGAATACGTAGATAAATGTTCATATTTAAGTAATCATACGTAATAGAATCAAATAATTATTACAAATATACTGCAATTTCTGTTGATTTAATATAAATTGTATAAATAACACTCTATCTAAAATTCTCGTTAGTTTCTTAACAGTTAATTTTAAACTGTTAAAAATTCACGCAAAAATTATTCCAATTTCGTTTCAAATATATATTTCTATTCACATTTTAAGCAGTCATTTTCACCTATATGAATTATTTATAATTGACTATTTTATACCTGCATTTATACTCATGATATACAATGAAGAAAATTGAAGAGCATTCTGGATATTCGCGACCAAAGATCCTTAATCATGTGGTATAATTTTACCAGATCGCATTGTGTTATCGTTAAATATGGTTCCACACCTGGTAGATGGAACTCACTTAAAATTTATTTCTCTAGCCAAGAGATAGCGCGAAGATAATCCTCATGTGGCACGAGCATTATATATAGCGTATGAAAGATAATCGATATCTCGTTACATCATATCTCATGCTCGAGTATATTTTTCTCATTGCCTCTTGGAGTTTTCCAATTGGGCATAGCCATGCAATGGGAATAATGTTCCGATAAAAAATCGTAAATGTTGATTTGGACGTTTTATTATGTGCTGCAATGAAGTTTATTCCACATTTACGAATATTTAATGAAGAATAAATAATAATTATACATGACAGCATGAAGCAATAATTATTATTTTTAATCTTGAAGAAAAAAAATAAGGAAAATATATTGCGTGGAAAGAAATACTATTCGGAATTAATAGCTTTATAAAAAGTAGTCCTTGGGAGATTGAGAAAAATAATCATCTCAGACGATTAGTTTCAAACAAATGAATTACCCAAGTGAAAATTAATCTGCTTTTTCACTAGTCTCACTACTCAGAGACTAGACAGACTAGACAGTAGCTTCATTTAAAAAACTTAAGCTAGAAAACTTTAGTACATATTAGTATTCTCGTCAAGCTATTCCAAAAATATCTGGGAATTACAAAATGTCATTGTTTAGTTTGAATTAATATTTTAATTTCATCAGCATTGAATAAAAATTAAAAATATATTAAACCACACATTATATAATATTTTAACTTCAGAACCACTTCATTAGTGTATAAAATATAATAAAAAAAAAATAAAAAAAATGGATTTGTTATTTTGTATCCATGAATTATTTTTAATAGTTTTTTTTCTAGTGATAATATCACCATCACGTTTATATTCACCTTCTTTTTTAACTTCTCACTAATATTTTATTAGTTTTTTAATAGCCAGCACTGTTTGCCCAGAAAATTGTTTGACGTCAGTTAAAAAGACTGAGCCATTTTTGACTCAAAGAAAGTTTACTATGCTGCACAACTGATTACATATCGGCAGTGCCATTTTGCTGCCAATGACTGGCTGGAAACAAGGCAACTTTAAGATAAACTTTACTTATAACTGTTTCTATTTTTGATTTAGATAAAGTTATATATTCTCGTTTGATAGCCAATGGAATAGAGAATGAACTAACCGAATTTATCAAGTTAGTCAAACTGATAATTAGACTGAATGAGTATAGTTCGATATTTGACTTATAACAAACTATTCTGCGAACAATAATATAGAAAATAGAGTACACTAGTTCATTTAATTGACCATTACTTTGATGTATATCATCTGCTTTTAGCTAGCTGAAGAAAATTATTATAAATTAAATAAAAAACTTCATCGTAATTTATTTATATCAATATAGAAATTATATAACAAAAGCTCACAACATTTTTATCTTTCGCATTTATAATTTTTAATAACTTTTATATTATTCATCAATATATTAATGTTATAATTAGACTGAAAATTAATTGAAAATTACCACAAGAATTTCAACAATAAATTCGAAATAAATAAAGTTCTCATAAAACTATTATTGCATTCCTGAATAAACCGCAAAATAAAAAGGGAGCACTAAATTAATGGCGATATATCGATAAAATGTTCCAATGTTTATTTTTCTCTCATGATTAAATAGTAATTATAATTAACAACTCATGCATATACGTTCTATTTATCTGATAATCAAAATCATCGCATCTGAGCTTTATAGGCGTATCAATGTGCTTTCATAAGTACACCTATACGTGTATATAGGCAAAGGCACACTAATTATAACATACCGCACCTGAGTAAGAGCCAGATATGGGAAGCACGCAATGATCGGTCTCTCATACAATTACTTGATATCGTGAATTGTCCATCGATCCACTTTACCCAGTTACTCGGTTACGCGTGCTTCAATTGCCATCACGCAGTCAACTATAAATGAATTACTATATTTCATATATGTAGAAATCCGCGTCATAGTTCTATATTGTTATTAGTGAAATAACATTTCGAAAACGGTGTACTTTACGACAAAATGTTTAGTACCTAATTAAATCAGTAACAAATGAAAATATTGCGATTAAATATAACGTTATACTTATGATATAAAAATAAATATAAACTAAAAAATCTATACAGACTGATAAATATTAAAATTTTTAATTAATTGCAATCTCGATGTATTAAATATTAAATTTAAACCCATGCACTGTATAATGAAATTCAATTAATTATATTTATAATTACGTGAAGTATTTTTATAATTTTTTTTTTATTGCTAAGCAAATCATGCGTGTGTTTTTTTGATAATAGAATTAGAAAGAATATATTTTTATTCTTCATTGGATTGTGAGAAAAAATTATTTGCTATTACCTGAATAATTTAATTAAAATATTTAGAATTAATTTTATCAGCAGTTTAGTGTAAGTTTGAATAATTTCCTTTAAATTCATTCTCAGCATTTTAAGATAAATCAAAAATTCATATGAATAATAATTCGATGGGATAATTTTCTATGTAATTATATAAATTGTTGTGGAAAATTTTATATTATTCAGAAAGTATTAAATTGTCTGCTAAATACAGCTTCAAGATAATATTATCAAACATGCGGTATTTATTTACTTTTTTTTTTTTTTTCGTCATATGTACGTAGGTATATGAATGAATTTCACAGTGTATTATTTACCCTTAGTGGAAAGCCAATTCTTGTATCTGAGCTATAATCAAAAGAGCCCTCATCTTTATCGAATGGGAGGGATTGTTTGAATAGTTGATGGCGTGCAAATGGACTGAAACCTTACTGTTGGTGCATGCAACCCTTACCAACCACCACTATCACCAACACTGTCTCCCCCGCCCAATAGATTATATGTCGAATATAATATTGTACTTCAATCATATGGTATGATAGTTGCAGTCACATGGCTAATTTATTTTCTTTTCTTATATCGATAATTTATATTGATTTCTTTTCATTTGATATGTTATTGCTGATATTTCACATTTAGACATGAAAATAATCACATGAAATCATTTATTATTCATACATGATTGTTGTATTTTTGGTAATTGCAATTAGTGAATTATCAAATATGTATTTGAAGTTTGTGAAATAAAGCAATCTGAAAATAGGGCACAATGAGTTAATCGATTTGTAAATTGCAGAAATAAATTGGATTGTGGATATATATTTTTATAATTGATCATGCAGCAGTAGAATTATCTGATAGATATGAGAGGAATAATTATTAATCTGTTTATAATTTTATAAATATGAGTGAGCACAGTGATCTCTATTTAGTGGCCTAGGAAAAATTTTTGGACTTTAAAAAAAAAATTAAAGACACTGAGAAGATTTGGGAAATAAAATAATAATATTAATATTAATATTAATTTTTGCACTTCATGACATTACGAGAAGAAAATTATTATTTTTATTATTTTTAATCTTGGAATAATACAAATTATTAATTCACTCCCAACGTCAATTCTTGTAATTATTTCCTGTAATTAATTTCGTGCTGTACGCATACGTAAATAAAATATTTACACAAACATTGATTGGTCTATCTGTCAATATTCCTGTCGTTTTATTTATTCATTTATGGTAAATATTCTAGCTGAATTAATCCAAGAAAAAGGATACCAAAGATGCCTCTGTGCAAATTTTTAACCTGCAATTAATTGAAAATTACTACTAATTCTTGGCAAGTTATTATATCAATATATTTCCTAGATATTTTTTATCCCTTGAAAACCTCAATGCCCACTACAAATATTGTTTATATTCGTTTAAAACAGCACAATAAATACCTGATACAAGTTTTTCAACTCAAATAAAAAAAAACAACAACAGAAATCGTCTATATAAAATGTCGTCTTTTTATTGTATTAAAGTGGAAAATGTTGTCCCAACTTGGACCTATATCAACGACAGTGTATTGTAGCTGCATAAAATTTTTATAGGGTAAATGGTTCTTGTCCAAGATTGGCTGTGACCTGAAGCACCAAAGCGAATTTATTTTGACGAAAACTATTTCGAGAGCAGGTATTGGATGAGATTGCACAGTTTGTAATTAGGATTCCTCAAGATTTTTTTTATCAAGCCAACATTTAAATGTACATAACGTTACTCGTAATGAAAACACCTCCACTCTACTTATAACAATGCAAGCTTTTAATATAGAACGTTCAAACGCATTTATTTATACATGAATTAGTGGTGTATATTTATATGAGAACGTTTGTTTGATATGTCAGCCATGTATCAATAAAATATTTAAAGTTAATACTCTGAAATTCATCTTCTTCCAAAGATAACATTACTTATCATAAATTCATAAGACTTGTAAAAATATTCGTTCATTTTAATTTTAATTCACTATGCTAAATATAAAAATTATCCATTAGCAGTATTCATAATTGATAATAATATATTTAACCTTTTTTTATTTAAATATTATTTATTCAGTTAGTCGATCAATATAAATTAGTGGTTGAAGTTTAGTTTATATATTTTATATATTTGTTCATCCACTGTGAAAACACTTGTGTACAAAAGTGTTTTTACAGGGGAACAAAGAAACTGGCTCACAACATCATTACACTTATGTGTGTGTGTGGTATTACACCTATTCTAGTGATCAATGATATATATACAGTACAGTGCTGTGAAAATAACACGAGAAAAAACTGTTTCGTCTATATTTACTATGTGTAATTACTATCCTCTTGTTTAAGTTGATAATGTTTCTTTTCGTTTTATTTTACGTGGACCGTGAGTGTACGTAGATAAAAAGAATAGCATCCTATTAAATTAAGATGATGAATGAGAAGGGAAAAGAGGAATTAGAATATTCCAGAATGATGAAATGATAGAAAGAAAATGATGCATCGTTTATTTATAGAATTAGAATGAATTATTTTTAGTTTTTATCGGATTGTAAGAAGGAAGGTATTGGAATTATTCGCAATTTAAAAGTTTATACTTATGTGAAAATTTACTGGGGATGTATAGAAGAGATCTAAGGAAGTTTCTCTGCATTGTAACTATTTGTTTGTAAAGTTGGAGATGTCTTGTGGTGGAATTAGTTACAGTTTTTTGATTCATAATTTTACAATATTTTTCGAATAAAATGATATTTTAATTAATTCTATGAAAAGTATTTTCATCTAGATTTGACAATGGAATTGTATGAATATTTGAGGAATTAAAATAATTGAGAATAAATAAATATTATGAGATTAAATTTTATGAATAAAATGTTCCATATAATTTTGTTAATTTACGAATTGTTTTGTCGTGTATGTTAATTAAATGTTAATTATTTGCAAGTTGATTGGATTTTAATTGCAAAGTGTAAAATATTATACAATAACTCCTCGTTTATTGTACATAAAAAATTAAAACAAATTAAAATAATAATTATTTTTTAAAACTTAAAATAGTCCTACACATGAATGTTACGATTAACTGAAGAAATGTCAAAATTTTAGCATCGAAAGGGTTATTTTAAGTTAGATTTGAATTTAAAATAGCCTTAAAGTGTTTCAAAACAAGAATTGTTATCTTTTTAGGGTTAATTTAGGATCAGAATTTGAATATTATAATATAATTGTCAAGCCTAAATATCCTCAGTATTGCAGGACGTTCAGCATAATCTAAGTTAAAATGTCATCTCAAATAAAATGCTGTCGTTTCCTTTTTCAAGCATTACCAGGTGATCTCCAAAGCCCAATGGAATACTATAAATATTTTTGAAATGTGGGTGATACTGAAAGTTTTATATCGAATATATGTTTATATACATATATATTTACAATAAAAATATTACTGATGTCGATGCCATTGAAAATCTGGTTTCTCTTCTTACGTTTTTCATCTTCTCTCCAATTCCGCTGGCGTTCAATATGAAATAAGCATAGCACACAACGGTAAATCCAACCAACAGAAGAAAGTAATGATATTGTTGACATGCAAAATAAACACCGCCAAATTGTGCAAAGTATTGCAGGAAAAAAAATATTATCCCGTATTTCCGTAGTTTATAAACTTTTATTCGGCACTAATGTTAATTACAATTTACATTTTTAACGATAGTTTTTATCAATCATCATTAAACCCCATGCTTCATTTTCATCTATTTTTACTTGCATTATCATTCTGGACTTCTAATTAAATTATAAGATATCAACCACGTCACTATAATTTACATTTGGTTATTTTAGTGTCTAGCATTTTGAACAATTCTTAGACTTTCGAAAGTATTGACATTACATATCTAACGAAGTAGAAATAAACCCAGTTCTCTAGTTATAATATACATTATAAAATAACTAATCAATCATTTATTTTAGCCGCTACTAAATATTTCTATAAATAAGTTTAGTTACAATGTTAAGAACTGTCACTTGTAACTCTTCAAAGTTTCTTCATTAATGAGCTGTGGAGTTGTCTGATGAGGTTCGAAGTAGAATTCAACACTCGTATATTTATGTTTTCTAGCAGTTTTAGAGAGTTTGAAGTTGGAATTATAGTTGTTCATTGGCATTGGAAATCGATTGAATAATTACTACGACAAGGTCCAATTAAAGTAACTCACAGAATGGAATCAACAAAGCCGATATACGTTTATACGGTGAAGGAGATTGGGATAGTGGTGTATGGTGGAAATTAGCCTGACTTGGTCTCCAGCATATATCGGCGAAATGAAAACAGGCCAGTTTTACTTTTAGGAAATAGGCAAAGCTCCGATGAAACAAAGATCACACACATGCAGGAGTTTGTGCATAGAGTTACGATGCTGGATTAACCACCACGCGCGACTTCATGACTGAATTTATGCCGGGCGTTAAAAGTCCGATGCACCGTCCAGGCAACCGCATTAACCGCTGGGTCTTGTGGCTTAGCGCAAGCTCCACTCATACCATGACACCACATTGGTATGGAACACATACCGCGAATTATCCACTGGACGTTTCATCCGACACGAATGACTGCATTGATGAATTATTTAATTAATTTTTTTATATCTCAATATACAGTTGATTATATCAAACGCTTTGATTAATATACATAGACATTTGTAGAATTTGTGATAAAATAAAACGGATTTCCTATTTTATAACGAACATTCCATAGTTTTATGAAGTAAAAAGTTTTTTTTATTCGTGTTAAAAATATATAGAGAGTGTTTAAATTTTTTGTAATAAATCTGAAATGAATTTCAATATTATTTCAAGTTTATCTTATTATATTATTTACATTCGAAACAATTCACCAGTAGAAATATGTTGAGGATTAAAAGCAAAGTGTGAAACTAGGAAAAGTAAAATAATTCTGTGAAATTTATGGTTGATTTATCATAGATTTTCGCTGAGAATATGTTGTTTTTTTTTCATCTCTGATATATTTACCATGTACTTGGAATATATTTTCACAAGTATCGCATTTTGTTCGAGTGCTCCATTTAGCACTTGTCTTACCCTACATATAAGTATACAATATAACTCACAATAGAAGTCTCACCTCTTTTGAAATTCCAAAATATTCCAAATGAAAACAAATGAAGCAATAATAAACACAAAATTACTAATATTCAATACGTTCAATTAATTTCATCTTCAATCATCAATTTCGTATTTTTATTTCTTCCCTCAATAATACATGGAAATAGACCATGGTCGGTATTTTCATCCATGGATAGTGGTAGAGAAAAAATGATCCTTGTTTTCATGTGCTTAAACGTCCGGACATTGAGTTTATTTAACCCCTCCTCCAAAAAGCAAACACTCAAGGCTGGCTTGGGTGTGCTTTCACGACGAGGGGTTTGTGCTATCGTGAGAGAAAGAGAAAATGGTACAGAAGACGAGGAGCAAACGAGGAGCGAATGAGAAAGAGAGAGGGGGGTTGGAAAGACGGGTATATCCACGTCGTTGTGTATACGACTACTGGGAATATAGCCCGTCGTCTATCTCCATTTAAATCGCGTTGCTTGGCGATACTTAACTTAAAAAATGGACCCAGTATATATAATCCCCCATCGTGGTAGTGCAGCCCCTTTACTGCGCGCGTGAACCCACCAACCCTCTACTCTCTAGACATATCCAAATGTATAGCTATGTGTACCTATATAAACCTAACTTGAATTGTTGGTATGAAAATAAACCAATAGATATTTGTATTGATATTTCTATGTAATATCAAACTGGCTTTTGCACGTCTTAAATCACTAAATAAATATTTATCATTTATATTTACATTTATATTTAATTGTAAATGTAAACATTTGAAATTTTGTATTGGAATATTATGAACTTGTTAATGACTACATTTATTTAATATTCCAACAATATTTTATTGACAAATTTTATATTTTATATTTTTTTTTGTGATATTTAGATCAATTATCATTTATTCAAAGATTAATTAAAGGCAATTAGATTGAACTCCAGCTGATTAATCCTTTAATAATAATAGTCATAACATGTAATTAATTGTCACGAAAAATAAATGCACTTATTGTTTTCATATTTTAAATATAGTTATATGTATATATTAGATGAAATTAAATTTCAGACAGAAGAATCTTTCTTATAACGAGGGTCATAGTTATATGTATGTATGTATGTATGTATGTATGTGTATAGATGGTGCCACAGGCATTAAGCTGTTGTAGATCCTTAAGTCTGGCTCGTCTGCTACTCACGGTACTCACTTTGATCTTGTGTTCACTTGAAGAACTTTTTTTTATATATACCACATCGTACATTCGAGTATGTCGAAACCGTCTCTTTTTTGCATATTCTACTCAAAAGATGAATGGCGAAATAATTACGCATCATCAGTTAAGATCTATCAGAAAAGGAACAAGCATCTTTCAACCCCAGTTTATTTGATAGCTCGAGAGAAATGCACAATTGAGGTGTAGGGGAAAAAATGAGGTATTAACGTAGGTACTACTATTTTTTTTTCATCTATTATCTGAGGAAATAAGTTATAAGAAACATTTTACAACTATTAATTAACATCATGGAAATTTTACTTAGTTGTAATGTACACAATTATATTGAGATAAAGAAATGTTTTTTTTTTTAAATTGATATTTAAGGCAGGAATAATAAAATAAATGAATGAATAAAATAAAGGAATAAATAAAATACATAATACAACCGATAGCTGTAATGTTCATTATTTTTTAAATAATTGATACGATTTATTATCGTTATGGAAAATATGAAAAGCGAGTAGGGATTTAAAATTTTTTCTTAATTGGAATTTATGAAATATTTATATTGCAACAATTCTTATAACTTATTTAAAATCCTTTGTCTTTATATAAAAGTACAAATAATAACAATCAATGTAGAAATTTCTTCGATACTATTTCTTTTTTATTTTGTTAGCGTCTGTAATTTATTTATTTGCATCTGTAGTCTCAAATGAATGCTCATTATGTTTATTGGTCGAGTGGTCGTGCTCTTCAAATAAACGGGAATGGTCACCGGGTTTATTTAAACCAGCATGGAAAAGGAAATACTCTCTGTGAAACTAATGCCATTAATTCGAGAGGAGATTCAATCTGGATGACATACCAAACGTATGTCCACATGACATTTGAAACACTTGACCTCGCATGTATTTTGCTGAATTTCTGATAGTCCGATTACTCTCATATACAATCACGCATTGAAAGCTGACGATGACGACCATGACAATCCATATATAGCCAAACAAATTATAATATAAACCAACAAAATTTAATGCAAAAATTACAGAATAATATATTTCTATCATGAGATAAAATAAATTATCACAAAATACATTTCAATTAATTCAAAAATACTTCAATATGATTTTATTGAAATATTAAATATTATATATAATAGATAAAACTTTCGTATATAACTATATGGATTCTTTATCGTAATTTTAGATGCGAATTACTAAAATTAGTCTTATAAACTCAGACATTAATTTTATAATCATAAAAATTTTTATTAATCTGATAATTTCGAGTCTTTTATTTCACACGTATAATAATACCATTATGCATAACTTAATTGCTCTTATTGAGCCAAATCTCTACGATACGATAATGTATAGTATTGTACTAATCAGTAATTACAATATAACTTTGTAGATAATTTCGCATTAATTTTCATTAATAATCCAATATGAAAAAATCAATATAACCCATAAAAATTTTATAAATATATTTTAACATAAAAATATACAAAGAAAGATCATAAATAGATTTTATTAAATTGTCGCATCATAATGAATTATTAATTTGATACACATACTAATTTTATTGGAATTATCAACGGAAATATTACACCGTAATAATAATATTAATGATAATAATAATATAAATTGAATGGAAATAAATTCCAACATACAAATCTACTTTATGAAGATGATTCGAAATGTATATAATAATTGACAATTTACAATTATTTATATTCAATAATATTTAATTGCTCTTATTATTATACATTAATGTTTGATTGTAGTGTCGATATGCAAAGTATTAAATAATGATGATAAAATTATAATTGAATATTTATTTTTAAAAATACGTGCAATAAAATACCAGGCATAACATCGCATAAATGCGAGTAGATTGTGTGCCGCAACTAAATTGAATTAGAACTTGCGAGGAGGGGATGTTTGAATTTGCATAAACAGTGAAATGCTCCAGTAGAAACAGCCACTAGCAGCAATTCACGTATGTATATTTTCCTATTACACCTACCAAAATATCTTACTATAGTTGAGTGTATTCATTAAGCGGCAAATAATGTTTAGACTTTATATGACAAACTTTATTTTATTCGATGTATAATTTGATTTTTCGAAAGCAAACAAATATACATATATCAAGATAAAAAAAATAACAATTTTCTGTAGATTTAAATATTAATTTATTGAGGTTGATATTATTAGTCAAAATATTTTTTTATATTATTTAAATATTTTAAATGATATTTATAAATTATCAGCAGGATTAATATTTTATAATTATAAATATAATTTATAATTATATATTTATAGTTATGAATATATTTCATTATTATATTTATAATTTATTATCAAGTTCAATATTTTATAATTATATAATTATAAATTATTATTATTTGTAAATATATATAATTACATAAATATAATTCATATTTATATTTATAATATATATTTCATATTTATTTTTTATTTATAATATATATATTTCATATTTATATTTATAATTTATTATCAAGTTCAATATTTTATAAT
>JAQQBR010000001.1:9247333-9315215 GCA_030347285.1 Microctonus hyperodae
TATATAGTTTTCTTTTGCACTCACTTTTCGTATGGGTTATCTTCTTTTTTTCTATTCATTCTCCATTTCCATGGGCGGCCTTTGAAAACTTCTCCACTTCACATGACCCTTCAAAAAACTTTCCAATGACCTCACTCAGGTCGCATTACGTATCCTATACCACTCGGTCAGCCGAAATCCCAGTACACCCAAGCCCCCGATTCCCACAGACCACTTTAAAAATTCACCTCGCGCCGACTTCTTACCACCAATTCGTTCGTTCAAGCAATGACCCGTATATATTTTATAAAATCAAGATGAAAGTCGAGAAGAAAAATCAGCTAATTTGTAATTGAAATTCCGCTAACTTTTTTTTCGTGAATAAAGACGTTTTATTAAGTGAAGTCCGTTGAGAACAGTTGGCTATGATGAATAAGAATGTAAAAAAAAAAAGTTTAGTTGCTGAGACAGAAAAATTATTACTTCAACATTTATCCATTGGAAATAATTATGTTAATTGTAACATGTATAATAATTTATACACTAATGTAAACTGAAAATTTTGTAGAGATTCAGCATGTACATGATTTCTAAGTAAACTTTTAAGAAATATCAAAGTAAAGCAGTTGCAAATATGTTTTCTATATAAATAAAAAAATCCACTTTCGTGTTTAATTCACCACGAATTTTATTTTACGAGTTGAAATTTTTTCCAAGTTCTCAAATTTTTATTTGAAGAAAATTTATCCACAATTATTTATATTTAAATTCATTTACTTGATATATTATTCAACGAAAGTCAAATATATTTGGCATAATAATTAAATATTTAATTGCGATAATTGGAATATGAACCGAATTGGAATTAAAAAATTTTTTTATCAGTTCCAGAACGAGGAAGTAGATTAAAACAGAAAAGAAAAGATTTTTTTATTCAGTAGTTATATATCCATAACTGTTCATAGGAGTTTGGTTTTTTTTTTTCATCAGTAGATATCGATCCTTAGTAATTTCAATGGGATGATACTTGGAAATAATTTATTGTCCTTCATACATCCCATTTCAATGGTTGAAAATCAAATGAGGCTGTCATATGGAAAACGGATAATTTTAACGCCTCATTTACTTCGTAACATGGAACTCTAATTGCAATATATCTCATAAAGATCTGCAGATTATTTTATAATCTAGTTATCATTAATATAAAATAAATAATTGAATATATATAAATATATAAATACGTTAAAATATTAAACTCAATATTTTTTTTTAATATTCCAAAACTCAATGAATTTCTATAAAAAAAAAATACATCGACAATTAATTTATATTTGTAATAAAAATGTGAATGAAAGAAGATAATTCAGTTCAATCTCATTAATTTTACAAACGTTCATCCAGGTGCTCGTCAACCTTGTTAAATTTTCTTTTACAATATTGTTTCAACATAGAAAAAACTCTGATCTTTATAGCTCAGTTCGTTCACAGGAGCTATTCATTTTCACTGTGAGGTTAAAAATAATGGCCGAGAAATGAAAAGAGATAAAATATGAAAAGTCCTTTCAACTCACAATATATTTTCTATTAGCTAGAGCTTACATACATCAAACTCCAGCATAGTTGGATAATATGATTTCAAAAAATATTTGTCTATTATAATAGGTCGTTCCGCCATAATATTTTTTATTTATTCATAACAAAGTAATAAAAAAAGTTATTGAATAATAGGAATTTCAGAAGTCTGCTCAAGAATATGTATCCACATTTTTTATAACCAACAATTAATTATAAAGAAATAAAAAGCTATACTGATTTAAAAAAAATCCATGCATATAATGAGAAATATAATCGTATATTTTTATTATAATTAAACTTTGTTTGTTGTATTTATTACTGGAAGATGCCACGAAAGTGGCTGGATTAATATGCGATAACTTTCTATATAAATAATCCTTTAAAAAAGTGACTTTTATTAATAATATTTGAGTATCTATCCAAGGCACTTTAACGTATTCACATAAACCACACGGTATAAATTCGTTCCGAAACTTCAAATCACTACCCAGAGTTTCTAAATGCATAGCATCATAATTTTCAGCATCCAGATTTTAATTATAAGTAATTAATTACAGTATAAAGATACACAAATCAACATCGAAAAAACACCGTATTATTATAACTTTAACCATGTATAAATATGTACAACATATAATATATTCATAATTATAAACATCGCTCGCTAAATATTACGTTAATACATATGATAAACTCTCTAAAACTATTATATAAATAAATTCTCATAAACATTTTATCTTTTACATTCATATCTACATCACAACTTTGAAATGACTTACTGTGTCCAGCAACTCTCATCCTCTACGATTCAATTAAACAATTTATGGTTTTACTCAATGTCGAATTTGTTATATACTATATTCATTTGAGTATGAGAAATGGTTGTAAAATTCGTGGTATTATATTGGTCTGTTTGCACTCAGCGAAGAGTTAGCTGGGCATTTCGTGTCTGGAAAATATATAAAGTCCCGTGAGTTTACGAAGAACATGGGATTCGTTGATATACGTTGAAAGGACGAGACGAGGAATTTGATGTTGAGAACGAGTGGCAACGCGACTCACATTGCTACAAAACAACGTTATGCTATGTATGTGTGTATGTGTGTATGGATGGATATATGTAATGTACATCCATTGTAGCTTTTTCTCTCAGATCTACACACTATCTTTCATCTGACGCTTTTTCCTCGGGTCACATTGTGAATTTTTTCTTTTAATCATGAAACCCATGTGTGAAATAACTATTAATCATACTTTGAATATAGTAAATTATTTTCTCTATCCATCGGGCATGAAATAATGAAACAATAACTGATGTATATATATACACAAAAAATTTGTATAAAAGTCCACTAAAAATTGTGTAGACTTTCTGAAACGTAAATTGTGAAAATGTAAAAAGAAGAATTATTTTTTTAGAAATAAATAATTTGGATAAATGTAAATATTTTGTGTTTACATATTTTTTTAGATCGTGATTTTTTATATCAGTTTAAAAATGTGTTTTAAACAAATAATAGTTAATATAAATTTAGAGCTACTATAATCACTTTTGTGACAACTTCCAGTAATAAATAAAACAAGTAAAGTTTAATTATAATAAAAATATACGATTATATTTCTCATTATATGCATCAATTTTTTTGTTAATCAGTATAGCTTTTTATTTTTTTATAATTAATTGTTAGTTATAAAAAATGTGGATACATATTCTTGAGCAGACTCCTGAAATTCCTACTATTCAATAACTTTTTTTATTACTCTCTTATTAATAAGTAAAAAATATTACGGTAGCTCCAAATATTATGATAGCATACTTAATATGAATTTTAATATGAATTAATACTTTGATATGAATTTTGAATATGTTTCAAAGAACGATTGTTACCTTGATAAAGCAGTTAATATTGAACATGTAATCTCAGGAATAAGTACACTAGAAAATTCGAAAAAATCGTACAATGCACGTGTAGTAATAAGTAAACATTAAAGTGGTTTCTGGGATTAATTTGATTAAGAGTCGCGGTGGTACTTCGTGTCAAGTACATGTATGTAAGATCTCTCACATGCAACACGAGTCACTATACTAGACATTATACGTGACGCAAAGTAAATTAGGGTAGTTATGAAGAGTGAAATGTTAATAAGTTTTAAATAATTGGATATTATACAAAAACTAATGGAGACAATTAAGAATTTTCTGTATGGTGAATGTGAAATAAAATATTATTAATGAGTATTAACAAAAGTAATTAAATTACTCTTACAAATTAAACTGACTTTAATTGTTTAAGAACTTGTGTTAGAAATTTATTTTCAAATTAAATAAGAATATTAATATGTTTGCATCCAAATATAAATTATTGTAATGATACATTGATATTTTTCTGTGAATATTTTTTAAATAGTTAACAAAAATAGCTTCACTGTAAATAATTGAGCAAGTGTATATACTCGTGGTATTGTTTTCCTTCTTCAAATAATATTTCTCTAGCCATCCACTTCGTGGCAGATGTTACATTTCTCAAAAAAAAAAAAAAAAGTAATAGTAATATTAATATAAAATAAAAAAAATATGGAAATGGTTTTTCATGCTTTAAAAAAACCTCTCGACATTGTGCATTCAACAAAAAATAAATTCTTGAGGTTATAAAATTCAATATTATGAATAAAAATAAACAAATAATACATATATGCAACAGCAATGAAAATTTATTATAAATCAATGATAATTCAGTACTATTACTGTAAAAAATACCAAAAAGATAATTGAATTATATATAACGCTAACATAATGATCTAGAAAATAAAAAAAAATAAATACAAATCGTTTGTATCACTAGCAGATAATTCTAATTAATAGAGTCGCTCGTACAACATTCAACCACACTCAGTGTTGCTTAGTTTCATTGATTACAATTGTCCTGTTCCTAATGAGATCCTATTAATGCTGCCAGTCATTTTTTAACTAAGAAAGCTGCACTTTTATATAAAAAGACACTCGCTGTTCATTACTAACATTTATTCCTTCAATCATTAAAATTAAATTCAGGTTAAAAAATATATATTCAAATTAAATCCAAAATAAATAACTCCAATACTATTCAATAATCAGTATAAAATAAATATAACGAAGCAAATTATTGTTTCATGATTCATCGAATTATCTAATAAAAAAAAAAATCAACAGTATCATCAAGAATTAAAATTTAAATACTCCTATCAAGAATATTGATATTTATTATTAATATTTTATTTCAATAAAAATTCGTTTCACTATTATCGATTCCCTCACTGTATTTTTCCTTTGTATTTAATATTTCACTCACTATATCAATGTCATATAAATGTTTTCCATTCATACATCCACGATTTTTATTCTATTTTTATTTTCTATATTTAGAATTAGTTGTTTTACAGTATATCTTGAAATAATTGCCATAATTGGTCTGGTAAAAAAATTGTGAAATATAAATTCACAAAATATAATTGTACTTTATATTGTTTTGCTACAGTACTTTTTTATTCGTCTACATTAACATCGACTTTATCTTCATGTGTCTGTGGGTCTATATTTATACACGTTTTTTGTTCACTCTCTACCGTCATACGTCTAATGATTCTCTTCCCCTCAATTCACCGTGAGAAATACTTTGTCAATTGTCCAGGTGGTGCTGTCATGAGTGTGGACTTGTGCTGTGTGAGTCTTCAGTTTCATTCAAACAAAAACGATAACAGCGAATAGAAAAAGCTAAAAGTGTTTGGGGGCCGTTGTTGACTGAAGAGTAAATATCACATGAGTATAATTTATTTACAACAATAATAGATGACGGAGGAAAAATATTACTATACTTATATTGCATGTGAAATGGCGAATAAAGGACTAGTATAATATAACAATCGATACGAATTGATATACATCAATAAATAAATATTTTCGAATGATAATTATCGCATATGTTTAGTTGTAATGGAACAATATTTTTGTATATTTAATTAATAATTTAGGATTTATGTTATGTGTTTAATATGTGATGATTGAATCATCGGATTTTAATGACTCTTTACAAGCTTTTAGTTTTAAAATCACTTTTCTGGAGGACTATACTCATATACATACAGTAAAGAGGATAAGTTCCCACTGCTGCTGCTGCTGCTGCTATCCGTGAATGATTAGTGGGCGCACATACTAAAAGGATCGGGACGGAAATAACGAGAGCGTAGAAAAGCAAAAGAGAGCAAATGAGTCTCCATGGGACTGGTGTGGATTTCGTGGCTCGTAATTTTTAACGACGTGCACTCGGTTGCGCCAAGCCCCCTTCATCCTATTCTGGCTACATCCCTCCGTGGGTATGTCGCTCTTTTTGTGCGCTTAAAATGCTCTTACGATACGACGGGCGCGCCGCGTACCGCGCACACACCACGCGCTTGACAACCCTGTGGGATTCACCGTGTTTTCATCGTCTAACGAGACCGCATTATGCGCCGCAGAAAACTCAGCTTAATTAAAGATTATAACGCGTGAAATGAATTCGAGCGAGACACAACGACCACCGTTGCCAGTGCGCAAAACATTCCCTCTTTGCACTTTGAATGCGGTGAATAATTCGTCCCGACGGGAATCGCATCGCGCCACTGACGTCGAGCTTTATACAACGAACGATTTCTTCAACGAACAATCATAGTTCTCGTCATTCAATATTGTCATAAAGGATGAAATGTGTGCATTTACTAATTTCTCTTGAAACTAATTGGTTCTATTTTATATATATGTATAAGGGATTAAAAGTGGGGCGAAATAGCTAACCACAAAAATGTGAACAATAAAGAAGAAAAAATATTTTTTTGTTTTTCAAATCCGCTGAATTTTATATTATGAAAACTTTATTTTATTTTATATTGTTTATGAGGATTTTATAATTATGTAAAAGCTTTTTGATGGCGATATTTTAATATACAATAATGCTAATAAATTAGTTATTAAATTCATTTTTATATAAAGTAAAATACAAGAATTTTGGGAGAAATATATTTTATTTTAACCTGTCGAGATTTCTTTGAGCTAGGCCATTTTATCCCACTTTCTCTCATATATTTATACATACGTATAAAATATTAATATTTATATGAATAATTTCGTCTCCATATAACATAACTTCCCCTCTATATAAGAAGAATATGGTATTTAAACTGCGATTTACATATGTCGTTTCATTGCTAGCTAGTAAATATTAACTCTAAATATATAGTCAGGTAATGTCACGTTGAATATTCATTATATATACAATATATAATTATTATCAAATGATGTAATACTAATAGTCAAATTTTATACACTAAACCTAACTGAAAAAAAAAAATATCAAGTGAGCTATGAAAAATAGGTCAAAGCACAGCCTAAAAACTTATTATCCAAAGAATAAGAATAAAAAAAAAATGATTAATAATCCGAAATAAGTCAAACGGTTATTCATAAAACATTAAATAATTATAACAAGAGTAATAAACAACATGATTTATAATTTAATACAGTGTGATAGTGAGAAAAAGATCGTAACGAAAACCACAATTCAAAAATGTCTAAATGATTCTTCATAAACAACTGAACGCCGAACATATAAATGTCAAAAAAGAAATGGCGAAGAAATAAAAAGAAACGCGACGGATGGAGGACGACAGAGGGTGCAATCGTGAGCTACGTTTAAGCCCGGAAAAGTCTTTAAAATAGTACCGCACGAAAGGGTCCTTTGGCACGAAAAAATCGTCCTGACTTCAACATCTTATACGATTCTTTAGAGAGCTTTCCGTGTCGGGCTCGTTTCGTGTGATTACTGCAAAAATTGCTGGTTACTTTTTCACCATAGGATTTCTGAGGATTTTCTTTTTCTGTTTTTTTTTTTTTTACTTTTATTATATGCTTTACAACCATTTGCACTTGTTACTTCACCAATATTACATATTACTATTTCATACAACCACAAATTCACGAAAGAAAAAATAGATAATAAAATTTTGTATCCGAGCATTCAGAGTTCAAATAAAACTTTGATAAATATGTAAGAATAATTGATTGATAATTTTATCGAATGATGTAATCATCAATTATTCCATTGTTAAACAAGTTATTTCACGTGTTTCTTCGTATGGATAAAGACAATATCAAACTATTTCATGTGGTAATGCTCCTACACCCATCTCATCAATAACACTAGTCGTTAAGTGCATCCATTCGCGCTGCCACCGACTCGATGTTTGCCTATCTAAATCTCAGCGATTCAATTACATGAAACGACCCGTTTGGAAGCATCTCTCGACTTAGTTGTATGACAATCATGTAAAATACCAATTAATGTGACTAGAATGTGTTGCTAACTCATTCCAAAATAAGCGTAATGAAAATAAAGATGAAATAAATGAAGCAGTATTTTTTTTTCAACAATTAATTCATTCGCATCTTGAATTATTAGTAATATAACTACCTATTTATTTTCAATTATATAATCATATGTACATGTGTATATATAAACGTGAATGGTTGTATATTTTATCAACAATTTTTTCACAGACGTACACATTATTGACAACTGAAGTATGAAAAGGACTTTCCTGATTGAATTTATTTTAAAAGGATAGTGAAATTTTTTTCGCCACAACTATCGCTACATCAGTCAGAATAACTTTAAATTTACTGAATATGTTTCGCGTTCTCAGCATTTCCGGTGACCTCAACAGAGTTTCGAGTGGAATAATTTTCTGAATAAATTCGAATATATTTTCAAATAGCCGATCACGAAAGTGACGCATCGTGAGGGCAAAGCTGATAGTAACATCGAGAATAATAATAACATGTTCCAATATTCTGCATAAATAATAAAAAAATAATTTTAAATTATTTGCAAAATAACAAAAGAATTACAAATATGTATTGACTACTAAATATTCATATTATTATTCACGTGCTACATTGAATTATTTTTTTTCAAATGTTAGTTACATATTATATACATAATACATATACATACATATATGTATATAAATAAATTATAAATTCAACAAATCTACACGAAAAATCTGAGCTTCCTATTATTCAATTCGATTCACTCAAGTGATTAATTTTTCATGAAATATAATTTATTAAAAATAATTCAAAAACATAAAACTAAAATTTAAATATAACACTTTCAGTTTAATATAAAAATAAACAAATGAATATAAGAGTTCTCTAAAAGTTTAAAATATACATAAATGCATTGATTAAATATTTCTGTAGTACATACTATATTACTATAATATATATTCTGAATAATCCATGATAATAATTGTTTTCCAAATAAACGATATGTGATTAATTCTAGGCAAGTGAGCCGCGTAATCGACGCTTGAAATTATGAGTTGGTGCTCTTGTCATAATTTATTATATGTATAGTCGGTAGTCGGCCAATAAACGTCTCGGTAAAATTTCATTGACCAGACCAAGCGGTTTTATTGGCGAACGGCCCAATGAATAGAACGTGTCTGATCCACACTGGTCGCCTTTCACACCATCGATTTTCAATTGAAACGTTCTTTCACAATTTTTATAACGATGCGCTAAAATAGTTGTACCACCCACGAGAAAGATTGTTTTTTTTTTTCTATTCACAATAGAGATATTTATTATTATTTATATTCATATTATAATATTTCTTCTATTGTCCTCGTTTATAATAAGAGAATTAAATCATTTATTTATTCGATTATTAATTATATATTCAATACGTAATTTAATGGATAAATCGAAGCTTTATTTAATTAAATACTTTTTAGGTGGTATTAAAATTTGCGTTATTGAGTTAATTATTATTGAAGCATTAATTATTATTCTGTAGGCTGATTGAAAAATTAATTTAAATCAACTGCGTCAATTATGTTTACGTTGTTTATTATAATGATTAATTAATATAAATCTCGGAGTTTTATTCATTTTCTCAACTCGGTTGTGATTTAAAGTTACGTAAATAGATATATAAAATTAGCAATAAGGATCAAAGCCGAAAAAAACATCACACGCTG
Organism: Microctonus hyperodae; assembly: GCA_030347285.1. NCBI lineage: Eukaryota > Metazoa > Arthropoda > Insecta > Hymenoptera > Braconidae > Microctonus > Microctonus hyperodae. The sequence goes on from JAQQBR010000001.1 coordinate 9,256,940, forward strand.
TCGTACACGTTCATGAAATAGAAAAAAAGGGAAAAAGTTTTTGGAAAGAAGGGTGATACAAAGTTTGGAAACATGGCGAATTGTGTGGATGGCACGAGCAGAATTGTTAAATTAAGTTCGTCCTTTAGTCCTTGACTGAAGTGTAATGCCAGCTACAATATATATAGTCCAAGTGTAAAATATAATAAATAGTAGTTAGTTCAACATCCCATGTCCTGTATGGACAGCTTACGACATTAACCCATTTGTACACACATCTTTACACGTAACAACAGCATATATAACAAAGACTTTTGCTCTGTTTACATTCAAGATAGGACGACAGTTGAAACTTTATTCAAGTAAATTCAATGTATGTGAAAAACTTCATGTCCACTCGCGTATTCGTTACTTGTCATATTAAAATCTTTGTGCTTATATTTGTTACATATATTACACTCAATTTCAGTGAAACTTTCGTTTCGATAAATTATAAATGCGCCGGAATAATGCAATGAAATAAGATATAAATAATGTTACGAAATTAAAAAATTATAATGATAAATTTTGCATAGAAATAATTAAATTAATTTACTGAATAAAGGAAAATATTTTTGATATTTTTAAAATGTTATTTTTATATTATTGGTTTTAATTATTACGAATATGTATGAATACATTTGAATTCTATAGTTATTTTATAAAGTTAATATGAAAATTACTAAAATGAATAAAAAGGAAATAATAAATTGATGCAATATAAAATATCAGAGGTCGCTACAACAGTAAAAATCAATTGTAAATAAATACACATGAGAGCTCAATCATGCTATAATAAAAGCTTCATCAAAAATTTATCGATGAGTAACGCTGTCTAATTAACAACTCTCATTTGACTTGTTTGTATATAAATATTTTATCGGAATTATCAATTTTCCGTTCATTTGTTAAAAAATTGGATTATGACACAAGAAAAATGAGCAATCAACAATTTTTCCAGCCATAAATATAAATATGCATCAATAAATACACAGGATATTCTTATTAATAAACAATATAAAAATATCAATTTATAAAAATTCCAATAATCATCACAGACACAATTAACTGCATAATAAATAAATGAATTTTTATTCAATATGACTTTGAATATATCAATTTTATTTCTAATAAAAATTTTGTGCAAGCTCAGTACTTGAATCCTATATGATATAGGATAAAACTAATCATCTGAAAGGTTGAATCAAACGAATCAAAGAGGAAATCACTGCATGAAAACGGAAAAGAAATTTGGTAAAACCAAAGTTGTTTAACGAGAACGATCGTAGTGTCCTTCGTCCCTTGGATTTTCGCTTTTATATAGAGTCACCGTAAATTATCGAAGATTGTCAGATAGCAAAAATACAATTGGCCAACGATTCCCCTGTGCTATTATATCCAGTCCCTGAGCTGATAGTCGTGATTTGCCCAATAATCATTACTTCCGATCGACCTATGTTTCATCAAAATTATAAATGAATTTTAACCATAACAATTTAGATAATACAAAGCGTCGATATTTTACAGTGTATGATTGATATTCCAATCGCAATATACGATAAAAAAATAAGCTTTTTATTGAGCCGAAAAATTCTAGGAAAATTATTTTTCAATAAGTTTAATATATAGAAAGTTATCACATAATCTAATAACTTTGAAGGTAAACTCTAGTCTGAAACACAGCGGACGAAATTTGTGATAAGAAAATTTAAGTATAAGAAAAAGTTTTATTACACCGTTTAGAACCTATTGACGGGAAAGAAGTTTATATAAAGATTCCACGCACTAAAATATTTGTTCTTTTCAATTAAATGACCACAAGATTTCAACTCTTATTAAAAAATATATTCTACATAACTAATTTCAAGAGTTGCATCATAAAAACTATCAAGAATTTGTTCTTTGACTTACAGAACAACTTTATTTATTCGGATTGTTTCAACATAAATTATAAGTAAGTGACAGGTGCGAGTGGTAGCTTAAAAAGACCCACGTACAGTCTTAGTTTTAATACGGTCGCAACCATTCGAAGTAGGATCTTCCTTACGCAAGCTGGACTTCATTCAGCCGCGACGGAAGGAACACTAGGGTGCGGACGTGCTTGCTCGTAATTCAAGTGGATGAGAGAATGCGCAATCCCTTGCAGTCTCCACATCGACCTCAGTTCTTGCGATGATACCGCATGCTTGCCCCCGACTTGGGTCAACACACGATGAGCGTCGTGGGAGGAAGAATTCAGCCAGCTTGGAAAAGGATCTCAAGGATTGGGGATGATACATTGGCGACGGAACGACCAGACGTGAACGTGATTCTCGAGTTTGTTGCTATATATAATCTTTTTCAACGAACTATAATATATACGTGTGTACATACAATGCTATGATACATATTACACATGCGACTATACAGATATTTATGTATATATAACATATAAATATATGCAAGTACGTATATGTGAGAATTTTTCATGTGAAATTTATTTATTATTTTTTTTTTGTATTTTTTAATTGCTTTGAGTGATAATTTATATTTTTTAGTAGCTCTTGAAATTAGTGAAAATTAGGTAGAAAATATTCCAACACAAATTTTGAATATAATTTTATAAACAATTTTTTAATGTATATTTTTATGGGAAAAATATTTAAAAAATTTTAGATAATTTATTCAAGTCGTTTTTTTTTATCTTTCAGTCTCATCATCAGGTTTTTTTTTTAACCCATTACGATATTTATATTAAATTAAATTTATTTATTTTTCCAACTATGTAAAATTATTAGGACTAATTCCGTATTTGTTTAAATAAATTTACCATGTGATTAAGCATACACACACCTGGTAATTTATTTATGTATCACACGATGCTTTCACTTTGCACGATTTTTAATTTTTTTTAAAGCCGGAGAAGATTATTTATTCACCCTTGGCAATCTGATATAAATATGTGTACAGCAATCACGATAACATTTCATAATACAAGTTCATCAATGATGGAAGGTTGAATGGAGTTGTCATATGCAGTAGAGTAAATGGCCGCTACCAACCATTATAATTTACGCGTTGTCTCTAAGCTTGTCCAGTGTTGGAATATAGAACGTCAATCAGTTTCAATCAGTTAGCAGGCAGAGGCTGAATTAGTGACTGAATAGAGTGTGGTGGTATACACAGTATCAGGGTGAAGGTAAGTTGAATATATACAACACAAGTTGCATATTGTAACCATCAGAATATTATCGTGAATAGTATAGGCATAATGAAATGCGTATACGTGAGAGATAGAGATAAAAGGAGAATAGGACTCAATGAATGAGAGATAGAAGAAGAGATAGCAAATGAAAACCAGTTGAATAACAAGCATCTGAGTGATATTACTAATGATGTTGTACTATTAGCAAAGATATTAATTATTTAACAATCAGTTGTGATATTATCACACATTTACGAGTGTGTAATATTGATAAACGAAAAAATTTCAAGTAGTTTTTAAATGCTTTGATATGAATAAAATATAAAAAACACACAAGAAATTATAAAATTCAGGCAAACAGAAAAAAATTTTATATTAAAAATTCATTCAATATTTATATTGGAATTTTTATTGTACAATTTTTATACGAAAGTTATGTTGAATTAACATAATATTTAATTGATTCGATGAAATAAATATGAATTGTTGATTAGCTTACAAAAAGAATTAAAAAATATGTTAAATTATTTATTGATCAATTTAATATAAAATTTTTATTCATACTAAGCAGAAAGAATTTTTTTTATTTATGTAACATAAATTCTTATGTTAAAATTTTGCCTGAATTTTCATACAGAATTTTTTTACTGTGTATATAGTTAAGTGAATCATTGGATGACGATCAGTTGTATCTTAAAATTTACTTTTTCTATATAACTTTTCTATTTTCATGAAGAGGGAAAAAGGATTTGGATTTTGTATCTTCAATTTTATTTTTTTTTTATACACCATTGTCACACATAGACTATGCAATAGAGCACCCTACAAAAATGGCCCTCCAGCTCGATTGCCATTTTTCCATTTGCATATAAATAAGAGGGGTTCGCGTGTTTTCACCAAGAGGAAAAAGGTAACCACGCAATTGTATAGTTCTATACCGACAGTGCACGCCCATAGATTCTATAACCACGTGTGCGCATACTTATGAAGTAGAAACGCAAACACGAGAGAAGAGTCTAAAGTTAAGCATCTCTCTTTTCCAGGCATCTTTCATGGCTTGCTACTCAAGCGTAAGTGCTTTTGAGGTACACTTCACATGTAGATTCGTCAGTAAATAAATTAGTTGTAACGATATATAAGAAAGCATTTCATTTCATGAACACAAAAATAAGAAAAAGGAAATACTTAAATATTTAATCACAAATATATTTTTTTTTATTTCTTATAGAAGAATATGAATAAAGCAAAATTTCTTTTTAGAGTATGTAACAAATTGTTTTGCATCAAGAAAATATTAATGTACAATTGTTGGAAAAAATTATTCTGTGTGTATAAATTTGTGTTGTGGTGCAAGTACAAACAAAAGGATATGTATATGAAATGGAAAAATAGTTGTCTGAAAATTATCAAATGAACGATAATAATATACAAAATAAGTAGGGTGCATAGTTATATATTGGGGAATATATGCATGGCTGCAAACAACGGACAATACAGTTGGGGTGGGCATCTGCATAACAATATATAAACCACTGCAAACCAAGTCTGCATGACGGCAATGAGTTGGTAGCAGAAATAAAAATGATAAAGCAGACTAGTATATTTTTTTATAATTAATGGTAATAAATAGACAAATTAAATTATTGAATGGCGTAGGATGAAGAATTCTATAGGAGAATTTATATATAAAAAATAAATAAAATATTACAGTGCAAAATGGTACATGTGACATTTTGTGATAATTTATTACAAAAAATATGTTTTTTATATAAGAAATTTTTAAAAAGTAAAAATAAACTCTTGCAGTTGTAAATATTATAATCAGCAACACATAAATTTTATTTTGTTACTAATATTCGTTTAATAAAATACACATGGTAATTTAATAAATTTAATAATAAATAAAAAATAAAAATAAATAAAATAAAAAAAATTTTTTTGGATAATAATTGCATTTGTTTTATAAAAAACTAAAATTATTATTCAGGAAAACTTTTGGAATTTTCCAAATCTGAATTTTTCTAAAATTCCCAAACTCTATTTCCAAACTTAAACTCCACAAAACATAATTAATAATAATTAGTTATTCCTCACAGTGAAAAATTTTATAACAATTTATAATACACTATAAAAATACATTTTACAAAAAAAAAAAAAAAACTTTGATAAAAATTTGATAAAACAAAACATAAAATATTCTGATCGCTAAATTGTAGGAATGATGAAATTGAGAAAAAAAAATTATCACAGTTGATAAAGCAATATCCAGTAAATAAAGCAAAGTGTGCATATATACAGTGCACGTGAATGAATCTTTGAAGAGTCCTTCCTGCCTCTGTGCGAGGCGTCCACTCGAAAAAGGTCGGGTCAGCACAGCCCGCCCCAAAGGGAGGTAAAGAGGGCCTCTGAACTCCATGGTACAAATATAGAGTGCGTGATGCACTTTCCTACTGGCGTGCTTGGGGGCACTAACCCTAAATACTAACACGATTCTATGCGGTGAATTGCACTGCATTATAATGTGGCCGCAATGACCCACGTATGTTGGTGCTTTTTCTCGGGCCCATTATTAACCTCGATATATTGAATTTCGTTTATCGCACGATCAAAAATTATCAGCTGCGCGACCACATCAGTACGTGAGAGAGAGAGTGTACGAATCAAATGGTTGGATAGCACGCTCTGAATACTTTATTTGCAATATCTCGATACATATTTAAATAAAAAATATAATATAACTTTTATAACGATCTATATTTTATTTTATATTTCAATATTTTAGTATTATTTTTTTTTTGTTTTTAGAATTATAGTTTGGTGATATATGTATGTGTATATCATTTCGAATATCAGAAAAGAAGATATAAATGGTGGGAAAAATAATGAGAAGTAGAAAAAAAAATAGAAGTGAAATGATAGTGAACCAACAACGAATATAAAATTGAACGTAAAGAAAAGAAATATATCTCGCGTAAATTGCCAGTTAGATAACATGCACGCGAATGTCCGTGTACAAAAAATGGGTTTATATATTCATTTTGGTTGTTATTCACCTGGGTGCGAATCATTTTTATAGGGACAATCGATAAGAACAAAAATTATATGAAATATTGGTTACAAGCTTGTCAGTGTATTATTAGATTACAGAAATTTTCTGTAAAAGCCCAAAAAAAAAAAATAATATTACACTGTGAATATTTATTTATTTTTCTTTTTCATAATTTAATTTATCATATAAGAATTTTTAAATTCATATAATCAAAGTATTAAAATTTATAAAATTTATGAAATTTATTTGTATCAATTTCTATCGATCCTCAATGTAAAATATTTTATTATATTAAAATTAATTTTTGAATTTAATATATGAATTTGAAAACTTTTATTGTCTGTTCTTGATCAATACTCATCAGTGCATAAATAAATATCCATACCTGGTGATTATGTTTTGAATTATACATTCCAATTGGTATTTATTTATTTAAAGCTGTTAGTTGAAAAGCCGATTGATGAATATTACATATCATATCGCGCACGTTAATCGTTCATTATATCAAAAACAATAATTAATCAATAAAATAAATAATTCCATCATGTAATTCATCATAATAATATTAATTACTGCTATTGATTTTATAATAACAATTTTCAGTTGATTAACACTAGTAAAATTATAAACCCACAATAATAAACCTCATGAAATAATTAAAATATAAAAGCAACTGAAATTAAATTAGAAGAAAAATTATTTTCTATTAATAAATATAATTGAATTATTGTTTAAAATTCAATTTCTTTTTTTAATTTACAGAGTGGACGTCAGAAATAAAGCAGTGAATGACGCTCAACACATTTCAGACACGAGTGTTTTTGGTCCAAGAGCATATTTCAGAACAACAGTGTCACATCCTGCAGTCCTTGTTTTGGATGATATCAAGCGACATGACGCAGCAATTTATAGATGCAGAGTGGATTTTCGACAGGGACAGACAAGAAGTGTCCATTATAATCTATCTGTTATTGGTATGTTTAAATTAATCAATATTTACATTAATACATACTCATTTTAATTAAATTAATTAATTCCTTATCGTGTATCACATAAATAACATCGTCTCGTGTGCTTTTACCCCTGTAAAATTAAATAATAATCATCAAAAACGAATTGTAATTCACATTTTAAAATAATTCCTTAAATAAGAATTATTTTTATTTTTATTCACTATCGTGCATATAATTACACAATTTATTCCACCGTATAAACACAACTCATCTTATTATTCCACTTAAATTTCCTATTGTTAATTGACAATCTAAACATACTGAATAAATATTTAATTCGAAAATAATTTGGATAATTTAGATGTTCCAACCATGTTTGTGTTAATTAAATAAATCAACTTGTAAAATCTAATAAATACATTGAAAAAAAAAAGAAAAAATGTTTCATTGAATACTATACAGCATGAATGTGGCGCAATGCGGGATCTTGGTAGTTCTTACATGGTATGAGCAATAGCTAGGACACACATTCTTCGGGAATCTTATTGTCTCACAAGACAGTTGCCACCACAAAGGTCAAACGCACTCGCGGTATTTCAAGAGAACGAAGAGAAATTGTCCAGCAGGTTAAACCATAGACGATAGCGGTATTTTCATCAGAGAAGATTGGTTCCTGGAACTTTCCAGATTACGTTTCGGACGACGTATTCCCCACTCTCCATCTTCCGTCGTCTCAACGAGGACGCGATTCAGTGGATCGTAACCACTAACCGTTTGCCAACATCGTACGTCATTTATTATTCTATTTTTTTTTGTTTTTCAAGGTAGGAACATACAACAAGACCAAACTATAGCTACTCCCATATTGTTACAAGAACTACTGTTTTTCCGTACACATATATATACACATATACATGTACTAAGGGACCCAATCAATTGATTGATTGCTTTTCCTGCCTTAGGCCGCGTATAAAATTCCATAGTCATATTTTGTATACAATAAACTCTGAAATTTAATAATTATTTTTCAAACAATATTTTTTACTGATTTAATAAATATCATTTTTCGCGTATGTAAATTATATATAAATGATAAACAAATATTTATTTATATTTTTAAAATTTATATGTAAATCAATTTCAAGAATACTTTTTTTTCAGTGGAATTAAAATAGATATAAATATAATTAGATAATTCATAATGCGTATACAGCTAAACTCCGTTACGTTAATTTATTATTTTTATGGATCGATTAATACAAAAGAGGTTGTCAACCCTTGTTCATGACTTTACCACACTTCCATGCGAGTACATATCCCATAGCCACTACAGTCATGAGTTTATAGTATGCAGCAATTACGAGAGAGCAAAAATAAAGAATAAAACTGTTTTCCAATCGCTCAACAAACTATAGACGCACGCGTATTGCCTTCGCCCTTTCTTTTTATTCCACTGCTGTATAAACTCAAGTAGTGTTGATCTATATACACGATATACGCACGTTTTATCTTGCATAAAACATGCCAGGTGATGCTATAAAGCTTTATACATTAATGTAAATATAAAATTGACAAAAAAGTAGTAGAGTTACGAGGAATGAAAGTGGAAAACAGTCTCTAGGTGCAATAATAGTATAATAGCATAAAAGATAAAAAAAAAAAAAAGTAGTCGTTGTAGCAATGAAAAGAGAAGAAGAGAGAAGAGATCGGAAAAATGTTCTGTAGAATCGCATGAATTTATGAGGGCATAAATCGAAAAATGCCTCGCTCCGGAGGCTACGATAATTTTGGGGTTGACCTGCACGCTCCTCCCTGGTTTCACTTTCCTCTTCTACAACCTCACCCTACTCTCCATAGCATTCCATATTGATATAGCATACCCAGTATAGGTTGGAGCTTCGAGGTTTGTCATAAATCGCCGAAAATCATAACAATTCGAGGGGATGACTACGAAAATGTATGTATTCATCTGTATACAGCCAACAAAATAAAAGTATTCTATTTTTATCCAAGCTGAACTGTTATAGAAAATATTTATGAATAAAATAAAAGTCATATATGATATTAACTTTTATTGAATTAATATAAACACAATGTAATTTTGCATAAATATTTTTATCGATAAATGCTGTTTCAAAATAATATATTCAAGTTTATAATAAATTTTATAAAGTTGAATAAATTTATATTTTAATAATATTATAAAGTTTATTAATATATATTTATTGAAAGGATTAAATATTTGTTACTAATTTTATTTTTTGACTGATCGTGCGATATATTTTTATCATTTTATTTTTTAATAAGTTTTACGTACTTGAGTTTGTGAATTAATGTATTGGATCTGTAATGAAATTTTGCGTGAGGAGAATATGAAAGAAAAAAAATTCGCTAAGTACGGTGAATATTTAATTGATCCAACTCGGTGAGAATAATGTAAACCAACGGAATATTGAAGAGTTTAAAATTACTAATTAATTGTTCGAACTTTAAAACGGATTCTTGAGTCTCCATTCGCTTCTCAGTCTTGTGAGTTTTATAGATATTACTATTGGAAGCTCCGTCGTATTTTATATTTACATATGTATATGTGATATTTCGTATCATTTATATGCGATTCATTTGTACATACCCTTTCGATTTTTTGCAATTTTTTATATGATTTGTTTACCTATTATAAGTATCCCTCATGTTTAGTAACAGATTTTTTATCTTTATTTATTCATTCATTTTTTATCTTAATTTATTTCAGATTTATGGATTTTTTTAAAATACGACCTTTAAAAAGTCAAATATTTATCTCAGCAAAAAAAAAAACATATCATAGCAATAAAAACAAATACATATTTCTTTTTGATTTAATATATAAGTGTATTAAGAAATATTGAATTTTCAATTTATATTTTAATTACAAAATTTTGAGCTATTTCAATATAGTATTTTCAATGTAGACTTTTAATTTTTTATATTAACAAAATTTTTTAACGAAAAAAATTTATACAATTTGTAATTTATATGCTGCAAGTTTTAACTACAATATTTTAATAATTTTTTATTATTCCCATAACATGCTATATAATTTAATAATAGATTGTACACATTAATCCAAGAAGTAATTATCTCGATAAATTTATGACGAGTACTTAGTTGGAAAAACTTTGCAATTTTTTTGTTCTCGTCTGCCTTTTAGTATGTATAAATAATTACAACCAAGTTCTATTTTTAAAAAGACATAGAAATAGCATAAATATAACAAAATATTCTAAATAAATAATAAAAGAATTATATGAACTTGTCGTATTTTTTTTCTGTGTTCTGTTAAACTCCTTCAAAATTAAACGTAAATATGAATTGATTATAGAAAAAATGATATTAAATTGAATAGAAATAAAGAAGAAAATTCATAATTTATCAGTACATCTATCTAATGATATTGATTTATTGAGAAAGGTACTACATTCAATATGACGCTATGTTACATTGTTTATGAGACAATGCAGAAACATAGTAACCGTGAAAATCAAGCGAACATTGAAAATCACTAGAAATTATTCATGGCCTTAACATATGTGAGGTGAAAGGTGAATTTATAACCGTACGTAAAAGTTTCCGAGCTTGCGCAAATTTATGTTTGCGTTCAAGTGCGGCGCCATTGAATGAAGAGCAGTGGCGATCAGTAGATTGCTAGGTATTGGTCCGTTTATGCAAAGATCAGGAAGCAAAAGCTACCCCATACTACGTCGCTCCTTTTATCGATAGATTTTAATATTCACTGCCATATCTCATCGACGGTTACCAACTTTCACACCTTCAAACATTCAATACATTCTCATACTCAACGACAGTTTGTGAATCAATACTTATTTTATTATTTGTTTAAACAAATAATTCATTTTCATTTTGATTACACAATTATTATATTAATTCGGACAGTTTTACATTATAACTATCAAAGCTGATGACATCAATGAGAGGTCAAATTAGTCGGATGCCACATCCCCTTGCAGTCACTCTGTGTACTTTATAATTTTCCTCAGCGTCATAATTAAATTCTCTGTTTTCAACATAGTGTACAGTGACATCGTCGTTCTAACGCTACCATGCTTGAAAATACTTCCCATGTTATCTCACTAGATGCATAAATGAAAAAATCTAGTGAATTTTTCTCAAAGTTATATTCTCATCAACTTTACAAAAAAAAATAAAAATTATCTCTTATATATATTTTTTTTATTAATACATATATGAATTTTTTTTTCAGATATTTATTTTTTTATTTTCATTTACATATACGAGCTTTTATTTATGAATACAAAATAATCCCAAATGAACCGTAACTTTATTTTCAATTAATTCCTTCAACTATTTTCAACTATTCGTTATTTATATACTATTATTTACTACTATTGCGCTTTATAATTTGAGCTGAGAGAATAAACATTGTACCGACTCAAATCTTGACCATCAGTTCGTAGAGTCGTTGAACAAATTGAAATGATTTTGACTATGGGATTTTATTTCGGCACATGCTCGTCGAATCAATTTCGACCTCGTATCCCAGCGATTACTTCGTAAACACGCTCGTTCAACAACTTCGATTAACGTTCATTCCACATAGTTTATTTACTTGGCTACCGAGTGCGTATAACAAATTCAATTTTCTCCTACATTAATTTATTGTTCAATACATACATTTCCAATAAATTCCATTGTTTTGCAATCACGTGCGCTTCCTGCAGTCACACCAATAAATTATCCTTTATTCTCTATTGAAAATAAATTTCTAAAATAAATATCGCCACTCATCACAAATACAATAAACATTTACCCACAATAGTATATTACTGGTTGCATAAGATATTTTGTATTTGCTATATACTCAAGTCATTATACTAGATAAGTACGTACATTAATTGGACAGTATGTATGCTAAAACTAGTTACCCAGACCTTTATAGTTTTGCATTGAACCATCTCCAATATACACTTTGAGCGTTTAGCTTGTTTCAGTCAATGCGGCGAGAGTAGTTTCCGTTCGAGCGCACCATAAAGCATACTGTCTGACTACATCGGTCTCTCCACCACTTACGATAATGCTCTGGTGGCGTCCCACGTTGTATAAGCACTAGGCTGGCTGTTGTTACTCGTTGCTATACCATTTTACTTAGGACTTGACGCATCATCACTTGCCACACTCAATTGTACTTGAATTCAATGGCTAAAGTCTCCGATATACTTATTGTTATATAACAATATATATGTTATAATTGATGATTCGATAATTATAAATATTATTAAGACACTTTGCTCTTCCAAGTGAAAATTTGCAATTAAATAATTTTATCAATTTTATACTGGATGTATTAATTAATTTGGAACTTTTATTTATGTTATTTGATTATTTTTCTTTTATAAAAAAAAATCCTGGATGTAGTTATTTAATTGTTATGGCTTGCATAAGTAATATAACTTGATTATTCTATTGGGTTTTATTTGGAATTGTATTTATAATGCATGTAGAAATATGATTTGATATACTAAAGATAAAATAGAAATTAAAAATTGGAATTGAGTAAAAATATAAAAATGAAACTTTAATCTTTTTCTATTTTATTAAAACGTTTAAATAGATGATGAATATTGTATTTATAATTGATATAAATTGTGTATAAAAATGTGATTTCATATCGCTGTCAAAGTGAAACATTGTTTTATTAAATTTACATAAAATTCTTGTTGAAGTTGATTTTTACACAAAATTTTTCACACTGTACTCATTTATTTATTAATTCGGCGTAATGGAAAGTACTCGAGTAAATTTACTTGAAGCAATTACATTTTTGTTTTTTTTAATTTATTGCACTTTTCATTAAATTGAAATTTTTAAATAGCAAATATCTACACGCACACGTTTTAGTGAAGCACTACGTATATAAATACACATTTTGGTACATCAAACGCATATAAAACAGCTCTATTTTCCATTAGCGACTGGCCATTAATCGCGGTTCCCAATGAAAACGCGCAATATAATCATGGAATGTGCTGTCACTGGCTTCTGGTATGTAGAGATGAAAGCCAGACTGAATTCACTCGATTAAAGTTACTGCGACAGTATTGCTAGTGAAGAGACTAGCTACGAGAAGTACGGCTGTAACTCATCAACGTTTGTCATCCCACGACGCCCCTCGCCCATTTCCCTTATGCTCCACGATGCACGTCCCTCTATCTATCCGCACAATTACCTGCCTACCCTTAAATTATTACTGAATATCGGAATAATTCGATTGATGACCACTGAATTAATTAAAATGGTATGTGCTACAACCCACACTCATCTCTTTCACGTCATTCAACGAACAATTGTCATTTGCAGCGTTGAAAATTCAAATATTTTGTCATTTAAATTTTCGATTTAGGTTATGTCATCATATCCTGATGAATTCATGGCAATAAAAAATGTAACGATATTAAATTCTGATTCTAAAATGATTTTAAATATTTCATTTTGCATTATTGTGCAGTAATAAATTAGAATGAAATTAAATGATGGAAGTGATATATTGAGAATAATATTAAATCATAATATTATCATTTATTCATTTCAGTTTTGCCTGATCAGCCAGTTATTCTCGATCGTTTGGGCCGAACTGTAAATGGATCAATTGGACCCGAAAAAGAGGGAGATGATTTGATTCTCACGTGTCGAGTAACGGGCGGTAAGTTAAAATTAATATTTATATAAAATATTATTTTTAAAAGTCATTCGAGAGTTATCATTTTAATAGAAAAATAATATTTAAAAAAATTAATATATCTAGTCGATTGGAAAGTAATGTCGTTTCTGCGCATATTGCTATTCATGTTACTTGAAAAACAATAATTTTTTTAAATCCACCATTGAAAATTTATATACTTTATAGCAAAAAAATTTAGATAATAAAAGTAATCACATGATTGATAAATAATTAAAACTTGTAAATATTTTTCTGTTTAAATTTGACGAAATTTTTTATTCCGATTAACTTAATATATAAATATTAATACATACGTGTATATTTACGTATATATTTATCGTAATATTATGAGAAATAAAAAAATAATTAAATAAAAAAATAGAAAAAAATTTTTATTTCACCAAAAATAAAAAAATCACTAATCTAAACTTTTCAACTTACGGCGATTTCCACTTTACAATTTTACAATTCATATATACACTGCACACATATATACGAGTATACATACGTATCTATATATGATTATTAATATACATATATAAACTCTAAACGAGTATATGAGTGACTTGTCACTCTGTAAACTCAGACTAGTAGGTAATTTCAGTAATAATGGTGATGGTTTAGTGGTGAAAGTAGTAGCGGTGTCGCCAGTTATTAGATCAGGCAACTTTTTATCGGCGACTGAGGGTAAGTGAAAAGTTCCACGTTTCGTCAGCCAAACTGAGTAACGGCAAAGGGAATGGTGAGGAAAAAGAGAGCAAGTGAACTGAGAGTACGCGGCTTTGGATCGCTCGTCTTACTGAACCAAAAGGAGCCAGAGTAGGAAATTGTGGAGCTCTTCGGGTATTTACTTTGGCAGCTGGTTCTAAATTTCTGTTTATAACTGCCGCAACTTCAACGACCGCTTTAAAAGATTATTTTCTTCCTTTCCCCGCACTTTACTTTTTCTTGCATAAGTCTACCCCACCTAATTTTATCTATATACTTTTTTCTTTTAGAATGTATACGTTGTGTATTATATATCTTTACTTATGTTCACTTTTACTTTCATCCTCAAACATATATTAATTTGTTACATAATACTTTTTGCTTTTTATCACGACAAAAAAATTATTACAAACTGAGCCACGTCTAATTTTATTACAAAACAGTTTTATTAATATTTTTTTTTTTCTTTCAAATTAAAAATGGAATTGTTTATTACAAATTTACAATGTCGCATTTTAATCATTTTTCCAATCCACCAAAATAAAAAAAAGCCATACAGTTCGTGTTTTCTTTAAGCATTATACTGATTAATTTTTATACTTTCCAATGTTTATTTTATTTTGATATTTCACTTCTGTTATTTTTACTATTATAGATATTATATATTATTAAAAACTCTATTATTATATTTTAAATTCATTAAGTTTTTATTAGTGATTGAGATCAAAAACATTGAGATTTCTTGACAGAGCTTAAACTTGCGACTTAGGAACCTCCGGTTCAGTAAGCGTGAATATTACGGATTGAGCGATTTGCCTATTCTTATTAAGATGTATGCAAATCTCTTATCAAGAAACACGACCGGGTCTCTCACATCAAGTTCATGAGTAGTACAACGAAAAACACTTACACTAAAAAAAAAAAGCCATACCTATAAAAACACTTTTATAAGATAAGCTAAAAAAAAAGAACTCACGTAATAGTTTTTCACAAATCAATCAAACTATCAATTTAATTTTATTATAAAAAATAAAAACATATTATTATAATTATTACAAAGCTCAAAAATAATATCTCATTCTATAAATCATAGTGTTAATTATAAATTTATAAAATGAATCACTTTATGATAATTATAAAGAGGACAATTATAAACAAACACAATTAAAAATATTGATATTTTAAATATACATTTTTTTTATCAGGTCTACTATTTCAATTTGTGATATTTTTATGTATGTACGTTCAAGTATACGTAATTCGTAAGCTCATCCGCTCGTTTGCGTTAGTACTTTGAGATTTGGCGTCGCCCAGGCGTTGACTTTAACGATCCAGATTGGGGAAAGTTCCTTCACGGGGTAAAGAGCAAAGGGGAAAAATGGAGAGGGAAATGCTGAAGCAGCATGATACTCACAAAGGATGTCTTTATGCTCAAAGTAGTGAATCTGCATATGCTAGTCTATCCTTCAGAAACAAAAAATATCCATACTAACTATAACAAATCTTCGTCTACATGTATTACTCTCACACAATATGTAATAATACCGTTTATATAATTTTCCTACTCGATGACAGTTTTCAATGCACAAAGTAAACGTGTACTACTATTTCAATTAGTACTTACTGCAGTATGCGAACTTGTTTATTGGAATAAAGGATTCCTGTGTAGGTGGAATCGCAGGTATAAACTTTGCCAAAAGGATATAACTTTAGGAAGAAAAAAAAAATTGTCGTCTTTTCACAGTATATAAAAAGTTACTTTTGAGTGATATCACCACGACCCAACCACCTTGATTTACAACCGAGGGATGAGGACATCAATGTGCGCATGCGCGTAATGAACGGTTGAGTTGTAGAAAAGACAAAGTTATGTATATAGTGATTGACGTGAGAAAAGAATGCCATAGTATTTTTTTTTTCAATATTTCTCAATGAAAATAAACTCATATATCACAATGGACAATAAAAAAAAATAATCTACAGATTAATTTTTCACATCATGAAAATTTCAATACTTGAGCTTTGAATTGTTATGTATTATTTTACAGAGCATGTAGAGAAGAAATAATCGGAGATATTTCGGATGATTATTTGATTGAGGAGATTATTTATAATAAATAGAATAGCGACAAGTTTTTCTTTTGTCGTCTTTATAAAATTCATAAAGTATTCACATTACTTTAATTTTCAACCAAATATTTCAAACCTAATTTTGACAGGTAGCATAAATATTTTGAAAATGGAAATGTTAGTTATAAAAAGTGCATAACAAAGAGATTGACAAAGTTGCGAATGAAATTAATGAAGAATATTAAGTTAGATATTTTTTTTAACAAAATTTAACTGAAATTGAATAGTTGGAAGTTTAATTTTAATTATAATTATAATAATTGAAGCTGAAACTATCTACAAATAAGTTTTATTTCAATTACGTGTAAAAGTCAGAGTTGATAATTTTTTCTTCGTTAAGATAAATAGACATTTGTTAAATTATTATGCAACAAATGATTTAATTTTAATTTTAGGATCGCCCCCACCACGAGTTCGATGGTTGGTTCCCAATGTTGCTGTCGAGGAATATGTAAAAAGTGCTGCTGATTTGACAGAAAATAAGTAAGTTTATACTACTGTTATTTACTAAATAGCAAAGCATATAAATAAAATACAATGTACATTTATTATAAAGTTAATTCTTGATTTTAATTATCTGTTGCAAGGTTAACGATGAGATCGCTACAACGCTCAAATTTAGGACTGAATTTTACTTGTATAGCTTCGAATACCAATCTTGTATCTCCAAAGAAAAAATCTGTAACGTTGGATTTGATTTGTAAGTATTAATATCACAATTATGTTTAATTAAACTGATAATAAAAAACTTCTATAAATATAATTTATGTATATGTATCTATATTCTCATCGAATTAATGAAAGAATCACATGACAATACAATTATAAAATGAAGAAAAATTATTGCCCCATGATATAAAAACTAAAACACAAGACAAAATATTGATGAAAAACAAAGAGACAGTGAGTGAGGTAAATGTTGCCAACGAGGCAAAAACAAATGCCTATCTTGGCATTAACAAATCAGGAACATTGTCCCGTTATCTTGCTTGCTACAGCGATAAAATCTTCAAGAATCAGTATACAGAAAGTCACATTGTAAATCGAGAAAACAACTCGCTTTTTTGTTCCCTTATTTTTCGTGAAAATCACTGAGAAAAGATAAGCAATTCAACATATCAATTTATCTATTTTCATTTCTCTTTCTCCTCGTCTACAATTTTATTTCACTCAAGATATCAACTTAAATTATATTTTCACAAATTTTATATATTTTTCAATTCAAATTAAATCACATAAAATGTTACCCTGAATGCGTTTCTATTTTATTTTCTCTCAATAAATTCATCAAAAACACTCAATAAAAATCTATACAAAAAAATAATAATTTCATGTCTATAAACTAGATTTATTCCACTACTATAAAGCATAAAAATAAATTCATTTCATAATAACAATAAAAATAATATGAATAATATTAATAATAAGAATAAAAAATGGAAAAAATAAAATTGATGTACATTTATGCGACTCGTTTAAATATCTACAATATTTTTATATTTTATTCAATATTATCAAGTTGATAATATTTGATAAATATTATGTGGATATTTCTCTACATATAGGATAATATATGCTGCCGTGCGGTACATAGATATAAGTCACACTATAGTTTTCATATTTCACGCACGAATGGTTCGTATCTGGGATGCTGCTAGCCAATTGGAAAGCCGGATTTATCGCGCTAACGGTCCTCGTCAATACTATCATCGCAATATCTCTTGGAATTGAAAACAATATCGACGATATGGTCCCTATCATCCTACCTGCAAGTTGTGCCGCAAAGCTTAAAGCTGCAATGCATAAATATGGAATCATATAAAAACAATCTCTGTATGGATGAGAAAATTCATCGCGTTTTTTATTCGTAACCTAAATCCATATCAATATTTTATATGTATATTAAAAATTGTATAATAACAATTAAAAAAGAACGAGAGAAAAAAAAATGAAGTTATTAATGCCTGTAATAATTTAATTTTTTATATAAGTATTAAGTTATTTTTCAATATTTTGCATATTATCTTGAGCGCTTAAAGTAATATGCGGTATATATAAAATACAATTAATTAAATTTATGAGAAAATAAATGCAATTTCATTACCTTTTATAAGAGATTGCCTTCTGTTATTGCAAATGATTGTATAATTTTATATTTTTTTATTACAAGAGAAAATAATTATTATTTCTCTCAACTTTAAGAAAATAATTTTGATAATAAATCATATTATATTAACAATTATTCAAGATATTATTTAAATTTTATGATTTTATATCTGACAGTAAAGTAAAAAGACATGAAATATTTCAATCAATATTAATAATATTTTTTAACGAGGACGATTAATTTTTAACGATGTTTGCGCAATGAAAAAATATTACGATTAGCGATTAATTTTAGAATACTATCATTTATAAAATTTATTTGACATGTTCCATGTATTTCAGTGAAACCAGTGACAGTCAATATAAGCAGACCTCCAGGCAAAGTGAAGAACAATGAATCTTTACAAGCAAAACATCGCTACGATCTCGAGTGTGAAACAACGGGTTCCAATCCGCCTGCGGTGATAACATGGTATAAAGGCAAACGTCCATTGAAGCATGTCAGGGTGAGTTTAATCCCAGTCCAAATAAAACTTCATATACATGTGTTAAACATATAATATTTGATGAACTTTTTAATTAATTATTTTTTTTCTTTAAACTTTTTTATTTATTTTATTTGTTTCTAGTTTAATCTGGTTTATTTGTTTTTCTCTTTTTTCTCAGTGTCATTTTTCGCGCACATAAAAAAATATAATGATTTGGAAAATTCCCGAGCTGAAATATAAATATTTTATTTAACTTTTTGGTGATGTAATTAAAGCTTTAGAAGTTCAAGTTCGAATGATGAAATAGAATTTCTCATGATTTAAATTCGTTTTGACCTTCAAAAAAATAATTATATCCATTTGTCATGGATTAAGATTTAAAACAGAGTTTATAAATATTATTTTAATAATTACTAAAATTATTATAATATTATTAATAATAATAATTAAGAAAAAAATTTTTTCCTTTTTCTTTTTAATTGATATTCCCTAATCAGGCGTAGTCCATCTTATCTTTAAATATTGTCAAGAGAATGAACAAAGTGAGAACTTTATATATTCACTATTCTCCAGCCGGTGCTCATAAATTCTTACTTATGGTGCCTCGGATATCTAGTAATTTCAGTTTTATTATTCTGCTACAATTACGTACAACCACTTGTGCATATCATGATACTACTGCTTCAAGCATTCGGAACAATACTTCGCTAGATTGTAAAAGTAAGAGAAAAAAGAAACAGTTGAATGATCAAAAAACATT
Source organism: Microctonus hyperodae (assembly GCA_030347285.1). Taxonomy (NCBI): domain Eukaryota; kingdom Metazoa; phylum Arthropoda; class Insecta; order Hymenoptera; family Braconidae; genus Microctonus; species Microctonus hyperodae. The sequence continues at coordinate 9,277,072 of JAQQBR010000001.1, forward strand.
ACTAGAAAAAAAAATAAAATAAAAGTAAAAATAAACGATATTTCTACTCGTAAACGTTCCGTCAGGGATTAATTATTTTTCTAACTTGCACTAATGAACAGGATGAAAAAAATGAATCTATACATCACACCCAGGCGTAGCAAAGCTCTATAAAGAACCGAGCAATCTACAACTTTCTTGATAAAAAATATGTACATTGCCTCTTATTTCCATGACGTATACAGCTTCAGTGATTTAACAGGACGTTCGTGATGGCTATATACATATATGTATATGAATGTATACTATGTATATACTGTTACTGAGTGATGTGCACGCACACCCTCGCGACAGCTAGCAAAAATTATTACGACGAGTTTAATACAATCAGTCCTTTGAATACGAAATTAAAAACGTCAAGTGCATCCGAAACAAGCCAATAAAAGAAGTACTCAACAGCTGACATCTACCTGCTGATTATCTCACTTTATCTCACCGTTCTTTACAGATACTCATTCCTAAACTTATTACCAATGAATAAATCAAGCTTGATTATTTTTTAATTCACAAAGTATTCGCTTAATTCGGTGAAATTACATGTGATATTGTTGCATAGATTTATATAATGCTGAATATATTTTATTATTACATACTAAGGGGAAATTATTTCGATAAATTCAGAATTTTTTGTAGATATTATTTTTTTTTTAATTTAGGAGAGAAAATTAACAGTATTTAATTTTTATTATATTTTTTTTTAACGTATTATTTACCTGCTATTCACAAATTATTTGGTTTGATGAATAATTTTTTATTCATTAGGAGGAAAGAACTCAAAATCGAACTATTAGTAGAGTGGAATTCGTTCCAAGTGTGGAGGACAATCGCAAATCAGTGACATGTCGAGCTGAGAATCCAAGTGTAAAAGGACTCTTTCTAGAACAGTCATGGCTTCTAGATGTAATATGTGAGTAAAACAAAATGATTATCAAATTAATTCATTTTTTTTTATTATAATAAAAACTAACAAAAAAAAATCGATTGAAGTAAAAAAATAAACTATACTAAAACGAATATTTATTTAAAATAATTAATATTTGTCCCCAAATATTTCACCATTATTCAATAAATTTTTCCTCATTAATTTAATGATATTTAACATTGTAATATTAACAATAACACTCGTTTGTAAGAGTAAATATAACTCTCATATTCCAGCAACAAAATCCTCGTATTATTTTCAAATCAAAAATTTATCATCAACATAAACAAATACAAATATATATTTGTTGATTTAATATATTTATTCTACTGATATTTTCCTTCAATATGCACAGTCGCATCATGAATTTTCCAAATACAAACATGTTTATATACCACAGGGTTTTATAGGGATCGCGAATATATAACGAATGCTATATTTATTGGTCCGCCAGACTCGTAAACTTAACGCTCGATATACGTCCACCTAGTTATGACATTGTTCTACGTGTTCCGGTTATACAAGTGGAAGCAATAGAACAAAGAAGTGATGACACGATAAACAGCCTCAAGGACTTTCCCAAAGTGCACAAGTACAACGATAAATACAAATAATTACCCAAAATAAATTGCTGTTTTCAAAATGAATATTATACTTTGTAATAGAACAATTTATGGAATAATTAACTCGTTTCTCATTCAAACTAACTTGTCGAACTAAAAAAAAAAAATCCATAAAATAAATTGCATAAAAATGAATTAATTTCATTGTCAAACAAAAAATTTTCTAAAAATGACGGACTGTGAAATCTTGAAATAAAACGAAGCTATTGAGTGGTGGATACAGAAAAACTGAAATAGAATACGAGTATGTCACTGTGAAATCGCGAGAACATGCACGTGTTACAGAAAATAACGTGATGTCACGTATTCAATTACGTTGAATCGTCCACGAAGGATCTGGAAAATTACCGGGTGTGCTTCAGGACGAAAGATTGGCACTCGAACAAGAGTAGACGAGCAAGAGAAAGGACTCACGATGATGAGAGGTAAGCGTGCAACGAAAAAGCAGAAGCTTCAAGTGATGTCAGCAACAAGATCTTACAAAAGCAGTATGATTAATATACGTGAGATGGAGAGGATCAATGCAGCATAATTGTTTTAGTAAAAAAAATATTGATAATATAATACTGTGTGTATATTATTCAGAGATAGGTACATATTGTTCACTACTTACACGATGTGGATGTAGGTGGAAAAATATCGATATTCTTCACGAAAAATAATTAGCTGCGTTGGAAATTCCATTTAATTTTAAAACGATCGTTCGTGCAGTTGAAAAAAGACTGGGGAAATTTTTATTTTTTGATATAATTTTCCTTAACGTAATATTTACTTGAAAGGAAAGTTTGAAGAAAGGTTACCAGCACGTTTGTGAGAAAAATTAAATTAGAAAAGTGCTCTTATACATTGGCACACAGTGACGAAAAGGATCTTTCGGATCTTAAGTTTCACGCGTGAGGTCAACCTTAAAAAGTCCAATAACATCAGGATCAAATCCATCATTGAAATCTCTTCAAATTCATAAATAAAAAAATCTTTTACTATTAAATAATCAAATGAAAATATATTGTATAATTAAAATTAATAATAGTTAGATGTAAATTTAGTCCAATAGATTTTTTTCTCTCGTCAAAGTTTTATATAATAAATTATATAAAAATACAAAAACGTATACACTCATGACAATAGCGATGAATATTTTATGAGAATATTTTTGCTCGATGTCAAAGAGATATAGAAAAAAAATGAAAGTATTTTAAATTGCTGTTGCGTTGATTAAATTCTATACGAGAATCGTCGAGAGTCGTGAAACCCCTCACGCAATAAAGCGTATCTCTCAGCTCTTTATCATTCCTTAACGCACCCAAAGTGAGGGCTTGGAGCAATGCTATATCAAGCTAGCGCTTTGGACCTGCTCGTTCTCTGCCTGCTTAAATTCCCGCGTTACATTATTATACGACACGTCGAGAGAGTTAAGGCAAGTCCTTTCCTCGTCACTTGCTGTATAGCAGACCAGGTTCATGACTCCTTTATCGTGTCGCCTACGACAGTAATATATTTCATAAGACTGAGATATCCCTTATAAAACAGCTACTATATTCAAAGTAGATTATTCAAAAGGAAAATTTTCATACGTATTGTCGTTCATTCAAGAATACACAAAAAATTTTTCTGTTCATAAACAATGAATCAAAAATATTCATGTACAATCATAACAATTTCATGAAAATGTCAATTATATTTATTTTGATTTCTTCCAATTTTAAATTATATATTGTTGAATTATTATTTCAGATCCACCAATTGTATCATTAAGCCTCGGTTCAACACTCAATTCAGAAGATATTAAAGAAGGCGATGATGCGTATTTTGAATGTCACATCAATTCAAATCCACCAATATCAAAATTCATCTGGATTCATAATGTAAGTTAATTTAGTTTCACCATTAATTTTCGTTAAACAAATTAATCTATATGAATTTTTATCTCACTAAAAATTATAAAAGTCACCAATTATAATTGGGGATAATTATCAAATCATAAATGCCAATACGGACAGTAATACTGTATTTTTACATACAGCAGGGAAATTTTCAAAATGAATTTACTGTACTATGATACAATGTTCTCTATCAAACTGCATAATTCTCCAAACTTCACGGTGATAAACTCGAAGAATCAAATAATAAAAGGTTAAAATTATCTATAAATGGAACATGCATATCTACACTTGCCACACTATTCTAAAATCTGTCATTCAATATTTACATAACGTTCTAAAGTTCGGAAAACTGGAATAAATCGCGTTAGTTGCGAGTAGTGATTCAGCGTCAAAATGAACGTATAGTCTCATAACACTTGTTACTCATAAATTCGTGTACCATACTCAATTCGAAATGCTCTACGTCTGTACCAATCTTTTTTCCGATCGTTACCAATCTTGGAAGAATCTCGTAATCCTTTAATCCCAATTGGTCTAATCCTCCAGCGGCGATGGTGGCGGCGGCACCAGCACCAGTAGCGTTATCGTCCACAAGACCTCATTTTGTGCGCTGTCTGAGTATATTAAGCTCCACCACCCTTCTACTCTAAGCTGGGCTATCCCATACCACTCCCCTTTCCATACTGCTCGCTGTGCACACAGTCGTTATATCCTCCCACAATTCTCCCGCGCTAGCTCTGCTCTTTTTCTATACCCTTGCACAACCCGATTTCGTTTCCCCGTGATCTTTCGCTGGATGCTCCTCTCTTTCACGAGGATGCCGGAAACGACTAGCAGACGACTAGGTACCAGCTGCCGCGTTACAGATTTGTGACGAAATTGCATCTTAAAAATATGATCCGGTTTCATTCGAGCCACCCATTCGCTTTGCGGCACCGTCGAGCACCTAAATAGGTACCTTACTTATACATACTTTGGGCTTCATTCCTTTTGCTCTTCTTTAGCTTCTTCCTCCTCGTCATTTCTACCATCTTCCTTTTCCACTCTACCTTCACTGTGGTACATTTTGTAATGCATTGCATAGCATCAGAATTCCCACTTCTAGAACTCACTGCACTACCGTACATGATGAGTATATCTGGCGCTTTTTATCCTTATTGGTTATTACATGAGTGTGTAGCTAGTTATGTTTGTTGGCAATGAATGTACAGAGTGAGACGAAACAAGCGTGGGCTCTTAATTTTTAAATTCTTTAAATTCGTAAAATAGATTTCTAGATGAAAGTTACATTGCGATGTGTTGTAGTGTTTTGTACTAGTTTAGAAAGCCGAATTTGTCGACGTTTTCGATGTTCCTGATATTCGAGTCATTGAAAAGGGTCAAGATGTGCTTAATAGATACCAAGTACCGATGTCAATAATCAATAAAAGTGACCTTGATTAGTTTCTATTTTTTTGGCAAATAAAATCACGTATTGTTATCACATTTTGACTTTATGACTTTTAGTATTTCTAATATGAAAACCTAATTTAATATGGATATCTTTCAGTATATTCCATTTGAAAAATTATCCTAAACACATGAACAGCCTAATCTCGCGAGTGGCTGAACTGGAAAATCTAAAAATTTGTACATATTCAAAGTCGGTTCGTAGAGAACGACAAATTGCTTTGTCACATCCAGATCAAAATTCTGTTTCGATTAGAAATCAAATTTCAAAATTTTTATTTACAACCCTATTCACATATGTTTCCTTTCTATGTAGATATTTTATTTATATATTATATACATATCTATAATTACGACAATGGAACTCGCTAATTAACTTTTTCTACTGTCAATAATTCCCAAAATTTCAAGTGCATAAATTCTCATAACATGCTTGCATGCTTATAAAATTGCGCAGGCTTATAATCTAGATTTTCGGAAGTTGTGTTTTCTTTTTAGAAAAAGTACCACAAAAAATAAACTCGACGAACTTTCCTACAGCGAAGCTTAAGGGAACGAAGGGATAGAAGAATACAGAATACAGTAATCATGTAGCATCTTGATAATCCAAAGTAAAACACACACGTTTTATATAAGTAATTTAAAAAAAACATTTAATAAAAATTACAATCTACATCACGAAAATTTTACTTCTGATTCGGACGCAATTTGTCCAGTGCGCGGGATAATTTCCGAAGGAATACTCAACAATAATGATATTTAACTTTTCCGCATATTTTTTTATATTATATAAAGGAGCAATTACTATCTTAAAAGACATACAATTGTCAATCAACAATATATTATTTCATAATATCGCGATTACTTTCCCAAGCTCTTCATAAAAAAATAACGGAAAAAAATTATGGATCAATTTTTCTCCTAAATGCACAGTAATTTTTTAGAAAAGTAAATTATAACTCAGTAGAATTCGCTTCTACAATCTTATCAAAATTTTGAATCTATCCAACTATTCATATATCCACGTATAGGTTAGTTCTATTTGAAATGAAATGAAAGTAGGACAATGCTATCTACCACACCTTTATCTTCAATCTGACCAAAGTCGATTGTCAGTAGTAGATTTCAATATAATCTATAACTACACTGAAGTTTTTGACACACTGGATAATCTATTGAAAAAATTCAATTGACCTCCTCACCTTATAAAATGCCCTCTACATAATAAATTACTAAATCATGTAATACTATACCAAAATACTGATTCATAAAATATGTAATTGAAAATCAAAATGCATTAGCAACAAACTATTATTAATCAAGTTCAATCATTGAAGAAAAAAATTAGAAAAACAAAATACCTTTTCCAATAATGAAAAGAAATATATAAAAATATCATGTTGACTATTTTATTCTGTGTATCAAATATAAAACAAACATTTTACTTAATGTATCGTGACATAAGTAATAAAAGATCTGTTTCTTTTCATCTTTTTAGAAAATATTTATATCCAACTGCATTGAACACTTATAATGAGGAAAATCTGCTTATGGTTTTAAATGCTTTTAATAAAATCAGTGGAAGTTTCTTTAAAGCGCAAAATAAAAAATGTAGATGAAGAACCACAAACGTTGATGTGAATAAATGAACATGAGAATAAATAGCACACTTAACTGCTACTATCGACAACTACCTCCAATGGTTTATTTAATTTCAAGTCAATAGTGGTTATACACAGAGTAACTAGTAAAAAGATTGGAAATTACATCGAGTACACGAGTATTCTTTTTTTATATCAACGAATTCTCTTTCTCAATATCGTTTGTTGCAACTCGACTAGTTCTAGCATTTTATGCCGGAAGTGTCGCAGACGTGCTTTACCGTGCGGCCGGTCGGGTCCAGATTTATCGCTTCTTGCTGCTTTCAGAGGCCGAGTCACGATTCCGTCGCTCTTTCTATCGCGACCTCCCTTTACACCTATTCCCCTTTACTTGTATTACTCCTCACTGGCATGAGAAATAATTCACGCCTGGCAAAGATTACGCGCCTGGCATTGGGCGCTCGTCGTACGAATTAACGATCTACTTTCAGTTCAAAAAGGTCAAGAGGTAAGTGCAAAAGTATAAGAAAGACAAAATGACAGAATTATAAACGAGATTCTCTTCATAATGCGTTTTACTTTTGGTATGAAAATTTCTATAAATGCTACTCTGAATCTTACGATAAATCTTGTTATGTCTGAATTACAATGAATTATCTCCATGATATTAGTTCGTTTTCTGAATTCTATGAAACGTTAGTTAGTGTCACTTGTATATTCGCTTATTAGTCTGATGAGTATAATTTTAGCTTCAAAATTATTTCACTTGATTAACCATTCTCAAATTTGCTTATGTCCATTAATTATTTCTAGATTTTTCAATCGAGTTTTTCAAATTCCTAGATTACAAATCGAAATTTAGAAAATTTTCATAATTTTATAAATCATTTATAACGAGACTTACAAGCATTGATTATTTCATTTTCTCAAGATTATAAATTTTTTCTCATAATTATTTTCTTCTACGATGCTTATCAACAGTACATACAAATGTATATGTATATACATATGCAGTAAATAAATTACTTGTATGACATCAAAGCCTGAGAGCTCGATATAACCAGACAAAATCTGCTTCAACTTGGAGCTACAGTGAAGCGCACTGCACATTATGTATTTTCTTCCTAGCGGAACATGGTTGCGTGCAGCAGGTTGGTAGAGAGTAGATTGGATAAGGGTTGAAGAAAAAGACGAAGAGGATGAAGAGAAAAATGACGTAAAAATAAGAAAGAGAAGAGCCACAAGTGATAAGGGATAAAAACGCTATAGAAAAGAGTGAAAAATAAAGGGAAAGAAAGCGGATGATTGAGATGGAGAAGGTACGTATATGTATGCGTGTGAATAAAAGTGGAAACGATAGAAAAGAAGATGAGTGAGGTCGAGGAGCTGACTACACACATACGATATGGGAAGAGAGTTGCACTTTCTTGGCCTTATATACCCTCAACTCTCTGTACAGCCCACACATCTCGTCTTCTTGGGCTTAATACACACGTATCTTCTCTTCTTATAACCGAAGCGTTGGAAATTTCAGAGAAAAGAACTTTGACTGCATAGTGTACTTACGAAAAATATTAGTGGAGAGAACGAGTTCACATCTTTTTCGATTCAACATATAGAATGGACATCTTTGGAAGAATTTGTGCAACTCTTTTTATGTTACTGTAACAATATTCTTTCGCTTTTTTATTTTGAAGATAATATTAAAGTTACAGAAAATAAATTGATGTACGTTGAAATAATTTTTTAATCAAAAAATATCAACATTTTCAAACCACAAAAATAAAATTCAAATTATTTGCAAAATGTTTATATATTCCTTCACCTAATACAATGTAAAACATGATTAATTTTTCTTTTTTCAATCCAGATTCAATTGCTTTCAACAATGACAGTTTGTCCAGAAAAAAATCTCTTTTATTTATTTAATTAAATTTAAAGATATCTAATAAAAATATCTTTTTATTAAATCAAACAAGAGTTTATCGCTTCCTAAAACAAAAAAAAAACTTATTCCAAAGTGATATATTATCCCAGTCCTTCATCCTCTGACCACAACATAACATTTATCCACTTAATTACATTTTCTGAAATTGAAAAAATCATAGCTTGAATTTATCTGCCACGTAACAATATTTTTTTTTTTGAATTAATTTCAAACTATTCACATGAATTGATTTTTCTCTCAACGTAATATATTATCCGACAATATCAGTCAGCATCCAAATATGCCCTTCCTTTTAATTTGTGAAATATCTTGGCAATTATCTGGTTGTGACATAAGCCGTATAATTGCAAAAGTTTCTTCTCACCCGTCGCGACTAACATGTATACCTATTGGACTTTGCCGCAACAGGAAACCGTTATATTCCCAGTGGCACTTTCTAGTATTCGCGTGAGGACATGACCCCTTTTCTCCTCGTTCTCTCACGCCGCAGGAGGACAATCGAAGGTAAACCCCTGGATTTAACCTAAAGCTTAACCTATGCTAAGCGCGCTAACCTGCCTTACTGGCTCGCCACCATGTTCACCGCGTCTCCCTTAACATCCCGTCTGAGCTAAGCCGAAACCAACTCTTGCTCACCCTCGACTACATAGATTACAATCTAGTTAAATCGACCTTGTCCCAACCGACCGACCAACCGACCAACCATTTGCCATTAATAGTCGTAAATACCGTACGCATGTCAACTAAAAAAGTCTTTGCATCATAAAAAGCCATTTACACTTTTTATCGTGTAAGTGTTAATGTGATTAGTAATGGAATAGGTTGAAATTTAACTCTAGTATGTATATCTCGACCTGTTTAAACAAATAATGTAAGTAATCTGATTTAAATAAATAATAACTCATGAGAATTTCTTCAAATTTTACGGGATCCAAAGTATTATTTGTTCAAAGAATATGATGGATTAAATTTTAAATAATAAAAAACTAAGATGTTTCTATTTTAATTTCAAAACTAAAAATTATAAATATTTTTATTTATATTTGCAGAGTAAAATAAAATTCAAAAAAAAAAGTATATAAATTCTACTTTATTAATTATTTGTTTATCTCATTGCGTTGTTTTTATTTATATATCGATAAAATAATGCAGGTTGCAAACAATAACAGAAGATAACTAAATAATAACCACTTAATTCACATACCAAACCAAGTTAAAGAGCACGAGAGAAAGTCGTGAGAGTCATGACGCTTTGCGATTGCAGCGGATTACTACCCTTCTACTAGAGCTTAATTTATTGCGTCTGAGATTCACCACATTTCCTGATAGCTTAAAATTATGTGATCGAAACTGCAGTGAAACATATACAATATACTAAAAACATATCGCTTCGTTCATTCCTATATATAAAAACTATCCCTAGTAATTTTGTTCAAAATCAAATTCAATAACTTGTACTTAATAACTTGTACTAACTTCTACTTAATTATTTACTAATCAATTTTGAATGGCTTGTTACAGGACGATATATTAATGCACAATACATCAGCAAGAATAATACTTTCAAATCAAAGTCTGGTACTACAAAGTGTAACTCGAAACAGCGCTGGATATTACGTTTGTGCAGCTACAAATACATTACGTGAAACACGAAGTTCACCCCAACTCTTCCGCGTTAAATGTGAGTATATAAAATTCTAAAAATAAACATATAGATACCGCAAAATAACAACTGTTTCCAACAAAAAAATAAAGAGAATTATTACATTCAGGTGTATTAGTAAGTTACAATATAGTGATCGGTGTGATATATAGGTTTCATTTTTATTATAAGACAAAAATTCGTGACGTTTATGGTGCCAAATAAGAGAGATGAGAAAATACGTCGGTAGCTATACTTGGAAACTTTATAACACGCAGCTAAAGGTTACCCGCTGAGGCAACTCGATCTCGTGAATATTTCAAACGTACTTACGCCCTGCTCGTACATTTTTTATACCCAATTCTCATGTTATACGTTAGTATATGACGTGCCGAAGTGAAACGATCCAAACGTAAAAGCAGAAATGAAGGTACTAACGAAACATATATACGTATGTATATTTATGTTATAGATATATATACATGTCTGTGTATAGACAAGAGAGCTGACAGATGTTTATACGCTTACATTGCTTTTTTTTTTGTTTTTGCCATTTCGTAATCCAATAAACCAACATGCAGTTGCCAGTAACCATCTCGCAATTCAGAAAGTTCATCTTTTACGTGAACACCAGTGTATATCTATGGTGATATAAAGCAGCAGTTGTAGATCGTTTGGTGAATATAATATACATGCCTGTGATTTCATGAATTTATATCTTATTATTTTAATTAAATGTCGTCATGTCTGCAAGCAAAATTATCCGATGTTTAAGTTCAGACATTTTATAAGGCATATTTTTTTTTAAAATAGTTTCAATAGTCTCAGATATGATATTTAATTAATATTGTTAAAAAATTCATCTTCAATGCATTTGAGATAAATCTAAAAAAAAAATTAAATTTCGAAATATTGAAATAAGAAAAATTACTACTATTTTTAACAAAATGATAAACATTGTCTTGTGGTTCAAGAATTCAATTTGAATAATTTGAAAAATTGATTTCCGATGAATGTATCATCAATTTGAAATCCAAAAAAATCATTAGAATTTAAAAGTGGAAATTTTAATTACGAAATCACAAATTTATCAACACGATGTATATTATACGGAATGAATAAAAAAATTTGAGCTATACAAAATTGAAAGTCGTTGCTACCTCTCTAATATTCAAGTATAAAATCATAGTAAAAGATCTCGTTCACCATTAAAATTCCATTTGCGATGTCCGGCAATTGCCAAATGTAACCCAGAGCAATGAATCGGACTTGAAGTAAAAAATGACAGACAATATTTCATCCATTCTACGAAAAAATCAAATGATAAAAAATTGGTTTCGTTCACGAATAACGTGACACATGATAAAATTGAATCAACGAATTTTCGTGGACAATACAAAGAGACAAAATAATATCAACTACAGCAGGAATGAATACGAGTTTTGCGCGGAAGCCATTCGTTCACTCTTTGCATAACTTTTAGTCCGACTTACGATCGGACGGAGTCGCACGTCCCGGTAAAAGTTGCGCCGTGACAAAATGCGCGAGCGTGCTTGGAAAACTTAATAACACAGGCGTTATACTTGGTATTACACACAGAAAATCGAGTGATAGTCATGTGTATTGTAGACCAACGATCGATTATAAAGTGTATTATAGACAGTGGATTAAGAAGAAGTAATACTATTTCCCTTCAATGATTGATTGTATTTTTCTCTTCAATTAAATATTCCCTATTCATCATATACAATAATCAAACATCTAATACTATATTTAAAGACATGTACACCAAGTTAAGAACTTGCTCTTTCATATAAATGTTACGAATTTCTTTACACATTCATTTAATATAAATTCATTCATGTGATAATTTCAGTTGCGCCAGTCTGTAAAGAGGATCGAATTGTCGTAGTGGGTGCTTCACGGGGTGAATCCTTGAATATCAGCTGTAGGGTTGAGGCTGACCCTCCAGTACACAACTTTCGTTGGAAATTCAACAACAGCGGAGAAACTCTGGAAGTGTCGCCTCAGCGATTTACAGTGCCAATGCCTGGTGATGCTAACGGGATAAGCGTCCTTAAATACACACCAGCCACAGAGCTTGACTACGGCACTCTCTCATGTTGGGCAGACAATGAAGTCGGATCACAAGCGAAACCCTGCTTGTTTCAGATCGTCGCTGCAGGTGATTAAATTTTGTAAATGCGAAATAATATAAAGAGTGTAATGTATCTATCTGTGTTGGTTTATCGATCTATGTATGGTTTTATTTATTATGTTTGTTGTAATTACGGTATGCAATTTATTCATAGACAGAAGATATAGAAATAAAATTCGCTTTTCATTACGCCTAGGAATTTTTAGTAAATGTCATTTTTCAACAAAGAATTGAATGAATTTATAAGAACATAATCCTAAAGTTTTAAAGCGACATTTGAAGTTCTTCTGATTTCGTATTATGTGAACGTGAATTTTTGCTCTACGCCGAAGCAGCGTTGAAACTTTAAACGTGTTTTTCTCGAAAGTGCATTTTTGAAATCGACGGAAGCGACAAGTCAAAAACAATTTAACCGATCTCGTTGAAACTTTGTATGCATTAGGTTTTAAAATTTCATTGAAAGCAAGTGTTATTATTTTAATGGAAAATATTTTTAAAATCAATCATTTCCATTTATAATCGAGGAAAAAATAATTAATATCATACAGGATGAATTTTAAAAAATCTATCAAGCTGGTAAATGATTAATAGAATTAAATTCGTTTATCTATAATATTTTCAAAAGATAAAATTATTACTTCAATATTATTTAAACTGAATGACAGGATTAATATCCAAACTCAATTAAAATTTATATCAAACAAATTTTAATCAATCAATTTTTCATCGAAAATATGGATACATACAATAACGTAATTCAGAAATACATAGTGCAATATGAAATTGATTATGCACGACGATATTTTTAATAAATTATAGAATGATAGAGAACAAAATAAAGGATGTATTGTATCACATGATGATATTGACATGTGCTCATCATACACGATGAATTTTGATAGACATCACAAAGCAATGTATGTAAATCAAAAATAAATCCGCTCCTTCATATTATTTTCAGCGCATCATATTCATCAACAGCCCTTCAATCAAATTTTTTAATTTCATTTCATTGCAAAAATGTATACTGAAAATCTATTGCATCAGAATGGCGAAACACAAATGAATATCCAAAATAAATATCATTTTATTCCCAAAATTAAATGTACTAAATGTGTATGTATAAATAAATCAATATTCCAATGTTTCAGCTTTATATATGTCTCTATAAATATATTAATATCATAGCCACAGGATGATTGTAATGCTGCGAAAGTATTCACTGATAATAAAATAAAATGAAAAAAAATTAAAATACACGCATAGCATTAAAAATTTTTAATTAAATACTCTATTTTTATTTATTACAGGAAAACCATTTCCAGTACGAAATTGCTCGCTCGCAAATCAAACATATACGAGCGTTGAGGTTAAATGTATTGCTGGTTATGATGGTGGTCTTCCACAAAGATTTGTTCTGGAGGTTTATCACGGTGATTTAGATTCATTGCCTAATAACCGACCACTGTACAATGTCTCGTCAAATGATGCACCAATATTCGCACTCTCCAGCCTCAAAGCACCAGTTGACGCCGGAGTACATGTGGCTGTTTATGCTGTCAATGCCAAAGGTCGAAGTCAAGCTGTTGTTCTCAGTGAGGTTACGTTCAGGGATGCAGAAAAACGTACAGGTAAATAATTAATCAATGTCTAAAGTCTGTTTATATATTTAAGTGAAATTATTTTGAATAATTATACTCTGCTCATTGATTTATAACTCAGATCACTGTATACTATTTTTATTTTTTCATTCATTTGTTAATGTAAAATATAATATTTCAACCTTTTGAACCCGTTAATAAATTGATATTAAAAACGGTTCGAAGAATAAAAAAAAAAATTAGAAGAAATTTTTGTTTGCTTTGAAATTATTTTATTATATTTAATTTCTTTGTTTCAATTTTTTAATCAGGTAATTTTATTTTTGAGAAGAAGGAATAATATAAATTAACGCTACATTAATTATCATTACGCTAGTGGATGTTTTTTTAAGTCGTGTGAATGGAGAAAATGTCAAGTAGGAAAAAGAGGAAGAAACTGAGATAAAAAATATAGCTTGTTAAACATAAAAATAGTCATACTAGCAAAATCACAACTGTAACCGCAGTGCGCAAGGAAGTATAATAGATGGAATGAGATAAATTAGGACTAAGTGAAGTTAATGACGAGATAGAGGAAAGGAAATCCACCAAGAAAAATGCCATTAAGACACCAACAAAAATTACATCAGTAAAGACACCGCTGAATGCACACGCATTCCATTCAGACATTCACAGACACACTCACACCCGCATATTGAAGGGGTAATGTCAAAAAACATTAAAAAAAAAAGTTAAGAATCGGCAGTCAGTACAGAAAAGTTGGTGGTGTGAAGAGTGATGGCAAAAGGAAGAAAAGTAGGGCAGGAGCATACACAAAATAAAAAAAAATAACTTATAGGAGAAAAACCGAAGGAAAAATAAGAAGAAGACTAAGAAGAAGATGAAGGAGGCAAAAAGAGGAACATGAGAGGGAAAATAAGAAAAAAATATGTACATATATATATACAGAAGCAGTTGGTGAGCTAGGTGGAGGTGACGCTTAATGACCGTTCTCCTGTAAACTCGTATCTTTTCTGGTGAAAGTCTCTATTCCATTTCTAGGCACACCGCTTCCAGTCCCATTACCTGTAATTGCTTTCTTCAATTGTGTGCTCGTTAAAAAAATTTCTCCCCGCTCTATAGACAATGAAAAGAATAATAAAAATAAAAAAAAAATAGGAATAAAAGCAGGGAATGTGCACTCGGCCTTGCCTTGATATTTATAGAATGACTATTCAAACATAGCAATTTCCCTACAATACAAAAAAGCTTATGCGATTTAAAACTTCAGACAAAAGTGAATAGGAAATCAAAGACTTAATTTCATTATGAGATAGCTACGATTGTATATTTTAATTTTATATGATATTAAATATTAGGGTACTCATAAATTTATATATTATTAATATAGAAATTCTAACAATTTATTGTAGTTGTTGTTTGATTGTTTGTATTGATTATTGAGAGAAAATTAATTTATGATTAATATTCGACATTAATGGTGAATAAAAATTAAATGAATGTTCGTTTGGTTTCGCTATTCCTGTTCATCTTTACCAAAAAGTAAACTTTATAAAAAGAACTCTCTGCTTTTTTTTCACGGGCTATTCACATTATTTTTATCAAAGGACCACATTCAATTTGCAAGCAAGTGCTTACCTCTTTTCATTCTAGATCCGTTCTGATACTTTGACTCAACTCAAAATGTTTCTTCATTTTCAATCTTGTTCTTTCGTTTTTTCATCCCTCAATTTTATTCTTTTTTTTATTTCTCTAACTCGTTTGCATTAGCACCGAAATTCTTATGACTGTATAGCGCAGTTTCATCCTAATTAAATACGTCATGCCAATCTGTATTACCGATAAAAAAAATACCCGAACGATAGGGTAATGGGAAAAAAATAAATAATAGAACAAAAGAAAAAAAGAGACAAATATTAATGGAATAGAAGAAGTACCAAAATTCAATCAGCAATAGTGCTTCGTTGTGTTGGCCAAAAAAAAAAAAGATGATGTTCTGCGATCAGACAAAATGGATTCTGGCTGTTGTATACATATACCAACAAATGTTTTCGAGTTACCAGACTTTATAACGCTATATTCACCTACACTTCCTATCGTAAAATGATACACTGGATAAAAGAGAAATAGTTCGAGAGCCTTTGCGTAGATTAAATTGTTTCCAATTGCATTATTCCGAGTATAATCCAATACATTTCAATCAAAATAAGTATATTACTCAAATACTTATCGACATATATCTCAAATTTCCTCATAACATTCTATAAACAACGAAAATTTACTTTTAAAATTTTTTAAAAAAATTTTTTTTGAGTAATTAATAAAACTTATTGATAATTAAAAAATAATACATAAATAATGCTGAAGATCCCGATTATTAAATTGTAATCTGACATTTATAAATTCGTTAATTTATTTTTCCATAGAAATATCGTGTACTACAAACGTGCCAAAATTGGCATAGTTCCAAAATAAATAATAAACTTTATATTAATATCAGAATAATATTTATTAATGTGTAGATATCATATAATTTATTACTACAATAGCCGATTATATATACACTTAATTGCAGTGAAAATATTTTGTTTTTCATCTTAGATTTAATAATTCCGCAAGACTCAGTTAATTAAGTTAATTTACAGAAAGTATTGATGATAATCATATACGTATGCATGTAAACTGCATGAATTTATATCGGTATCTACGGAGTTTTGTTATCAACTGGTGTAGTTGACGCAAGTCGATGCTCGCCGTCGATTATAATTCGGGTAACAGTGCCCCGCGGAACTTCAAATTAGGGATAACGATGTCGTGGAAGGAAATGAATGATAATGAGCATAAGATAACATACACAATCGACAGAAGATAGTCTGTGCTTGAAAACAGGGTGGAATTAAACAATTCGTATAGCAGCACTGTTGTCTTTCGGTGAGTAAACTCAATGAAAATAGTATATATATATGTATACATATGTATTAACGCAGACATGAGAATCACGCACAAATACTGGGTAAAATAGTAGAGATAAGAACAGACCCCTTTGTGAATTACCCACAATCCTATGTTGAAAATCAGCAAACTCATGATAAGCTCTCTTATTATAGACAAGATTCAACAGAATCCTTTCGATTTATGTACTAAATTCTCGTCATGTTGTATAGTAAAAATAACACGATGACCAATATTTAAAATTATTATAACATTTGGTAATTAAATATTTATTTAGGTATGAAAGTAGAATGAGATAAATCAACTTTTTATATCAAATGGTACAAAATAATTTTCAAGTTTGTATATTGCTACTGATGACAATTGTAAAATATGAATTTCAAACCATTTATTTAATTAATATTACCAATTAAGTGTAATAAATTACAAGTTTTCTATTCTGAGATTTTTTTTTTTTTTCGTTCAAAGTGTCATCGCGTATTCAGTGATTTCATCACTTTAACTTATCATAAGAAAATCTTGTCGTACGAATTCATTATTTCTCATAATCTAAACGAATACCTTCATGTCAATTTAACAAAATGACAACGATGAATTTATTAATATTAATGTTATGCCATTTAATCGAATATTATTAAAAGAAAAACGATACTTTGATTATACAAAGATGAAATGTTGATATTTTATATACATGCAATTTTTATATTAATTGCAGAACTAAAAATATTATTTCAAAGTCATTCTATTTAATATTTTTGAAATGTTACATTATTTCATATGCAATATGACCTACAATAACCATGTAAATTAATCAATGAATCCCGTAACTTTTTGCTTACTATCTCACTATTAAGAAAATGTCGGGTCAACAGTCGATTGGACCGTTCACTCGCGTCCTGGCTTGCTGCGGTTTATTGATTAAAGTCTGAGCACTTAATCTTATCCGAATCCTCAGAATGATTATTCCTTCCTCAGTGCGGAAAATAGCACGAACAAAAAAAGTATGTGAATTTATATATATATCCACCTATTAAATAAACCCCAGTTTATCCCACATCTTAGTCTATTTTGAACTTTACGAATAATTTATTATCAAAGTTGATAAATACAAAAATAAAATTCAATCTTTCTTCTGTACAATTATGTTCCTGTATACATATTCATACACATTTTCCGTACATAAACAAAATTACAAAATTAATCTCTGAGTCACTGCACTTTGACTAGAATTAATTTTAATACATATCTACATTAATATATGTATACTTAATTTGTTTATTCAAGTAAATATAAGGGAATATAATGATGAAAGAGAGCGAAGTTTTGAATTTCTAAAATGAAAAAGCAACATGCACCCAAAGCAAAATATATAGATGTTGAGTTAATTCTCTTACCAAACGGGACCGTCACGAGGCTCGGCTTCGAAGCAGCATTGATCCAGGTGTGTCGGAGTTTGAATCGAGCTCCAACTAAGCCCTGCTTCTGGTAACTTGACGAGATCCAAATCCTGTCGATATATGTGCGGAGCTCAACCTGCATCATGTATAGCTTATGTCATATATACATTCTCACAAATGTGAATTCTTTTTCACGTCCTCACCAAGTTCAATTTACTTTTTTTTTTTTTTTCATTTTCAACTTCATATATTTTATATTCAGTTCGTTATCTTTCATTTCTTTTTTATTTATATTTTACAGTTACTCACAGAGTACTTTTATTATATATTCATTAAATAATTATAAAGTTAATTGGTTCAGGACAGTGAAAAATTAAAACTAAAATTTGAATAAATGTTATTTGAAATATTTTTTAAATATTCCAAAATTTTATTTGGTAATCAAAGTATTAAATTTCTATTAAAAAGTATCACAATACCTAAATGTCAACATTTTAAATAACACCAAAATTAATAATATTTTACAAAATATTTTTGATTTATATTTTCGATAGAAAATCCAAGTTCTTTGCTGGTATTCACGCTCCATTTACTTTTTCCTATACCCTCAACTTCTATATATATAAATCTACACATAATTTTGTGTTCACTCAAGAAAAATAACTCAAAAAAAAAAAAATTCAATCAACAGATTTTCAATACACCAATCACCATAGCAATACCATATATTTTCCTTTTCACCTTCACTAAATTATTTCTTCACATCACTTTTTCCCTCTTTTTTATTTTTTAAATAACAAGTTAATCCATGCTTCAGCACAGTTGTCCATGTTATATATTGTCAACGAAATATAATGTGAAATTTACGTCCACTGACCCGGAAACGTTTGACGAATAACGAGAAAAGCAACGAGCAGATGGAAGAGAAAACGGCTGGTTTATCTTTACTGCTCCAGTAGTAAGAGACGTTGCTCCCGCATGAAACTCGATTAAAGTCCCATTACAAGTTTTACGAGCAAGTGCGTTTCCACTACCCGTATGATACTTCCATTCGCTTGTGGTGATAGCACGCGAATGGGCAGGAATAAAAACGATAAAAGGTGTATATGTACCTACATAGAGAGAAAAAGAGATCAGCGTATATTTTTCTTATACATCAAGCACCAACAATCCAGTAGCTATCTATTGCACATATAGACATGCATAACATTGAGACATAAGCGCAGATGGATCATCATTCAGGCACATCACCTTGTCGTAGTGGCATCGACTATATTTGAATATATCTGTGGAATAATAACTACTGCTTGCCGATATTTCACTGCATACATGCAATCACTAATCTCTATTTACCAGACTGTATTCAAGGATGTATATACTGAGGCAATGTTATGTGGATTTGCAAATAGACAATTTCAAAATGTATGGTATGAAATATAGGTCTCGTCAGAAAAAAATCAATTTTATCAACTTGAGTCAAAAAAATTTCATGTATGGATGAAAAAATATTTTTACGACTATTTAATGACGTATTCGTCATAAAAATACGATCATCAATAATGTTATTTTACGTGATATGTTAGAAATATTTTTAGATGCCAGAGTATAGAAAATATTTATAATTTTAGACTTTATAATAATATAAAATCTAAACTATTGATTATTTTGTTTTTTGAGTAATTTTAATTTTAATTTAATATTATTAGTTTAATGTACTTGAATTAATTCCATTGAAAACCTCATTTTGCTTTATATTTTTTCTGTATATAATTGGCCCTAATTTTAACCTTTCGTCTGTATAATCACATATCTGTGTTTTTGTTGCATGCCTGCAAATTCGTTAATTATCCAACAAAAACAGCGGCTCGACTCCCACGTTCTCTTTTACTTCTTCATCAATATCTACATCTTTCATTGACGCATTCACCACCAAAACAAATCATCATTCTTACTTGAGATGCTTCGAGATAAAAAAAAAAAAAAAAAAAGAAAAGAGAAACTTCTCTCTACGTGCATCGATATATATTACGCTCGTAATCGACTTTTTCCACCTCGTAATAACATTAAATTACGATATATCCACCTCATAAATATGTTATATACATATATATATTCATCTGATATAAATATTAAATATAAAATATTTGATAGAAACTTCATTCAAAAAACATGAGTATAAATTATCAATTTTTTTTTTGTATCTATTTTATGACCAGGCCAAGATGTAGGAATGGTGCTGTCACCTCTTATAGGAATAGTCATCGGAGCACTTCTCACCCTTATCTTCATTGTTCTCGTCATCGTAGTGAAAGCGCGAAGAGAACGAATGTCTAAATCGCGTCATCAGAAACCAGCTGAACTCCGAGAATTACCACCGCAGCAATATCAAAATCCAAGTCCTCAACAAACAGTGGAAACTGATCCAGACGTCATACCGAATAAGTTTGGTTAGTAGAACATAACCGAGATTTATATTTCTATAAAATTATAAATTTATGATATCTAAAATGAATTAATTATTTCACTTGAATAAAACGCATCATCATATAATTTTTAAAAATATGATATTTATATTTTTTATTTAATTGATACGTATATTAATGCAAGTCATAGATAATAATTAATATTTTTTGGTGACTTATTTCAATGTTGAAAGTATGTATATTTATATAAATATAAAAAAATAATATGGTGATTATATAATTTTTTGTTGATTGATAAAGAAAAGAAATTGATGTATCACGTCGTCCACTAATGAACAAAAATTAATTGGATAATTTCAGAAGAAAATCTTGTTGAAGTGAGTCCTCCAAGCTACCCAGGAAGTTATTCATCAGGACATTGGGTAACTCCGGGACCAACTCCAAGCATTGATGAATTGTGCCACAAATTTACTGGACGACCAACTGAATTACGGCTTCCATCTCGAAGTACCATTCCGACACTTTCGAACGCGACAATCACGGGAGTAGTAGTAGGTGCTGGTCAAGGTGTCTTCGTTGCAGGTGAATGTCTTGATGGTGAAGCTATCAAGCGACGACTCATGGCAAATAGACTTCCTGAAAGTTGTGTTTAAGTTGACCTAGTTTAGTGCGCAAAGACATTTCATTTTAAATCTTTTACAAACTTCCATTAATTCAATGGTCTCGTTTGAACATTCATCATAAATATATCCCAAATATTAATAAAAATGAAAGTGCAGAAATAAATATATCATCTCGTTCATATTTTCGAATATTTTAAAGAAACGAAAATTCCAATTGATATTGGATGGAGTAATTATAAAATAAAAAATCGTGTATGAATAAACCATACATGAATTTCATGAAAAGCATGAGAATGAATACAAAAAGCTACAGTTAGAGAATTCACGATCTGATGCGTACTCTAGCTTGCCAAGTCGTAGACTTCCGAAGATGGATGAGAGAGGCGCGTGCAATGTAGGTGATGGTATAGAAGAGTGCAAGGTGAAAATGAAGAAAAAAGAAACAGGTGATAACAAAAATAAATAAAAAAGTAAACGTGAAAGAGCGTGAATCCGACCTGGCTTGAGATGTAATTTAGCAAATATCACGAGTGCTCTCTACTCGTTCCACCTTTCAATGTTGCCAGTGAGATTAACAAATAAAAGTGGACTATAGCCATATAATATTTGTAAAACACGCTCTAGTTTACATTTACGAAAATTCGGATGAGTTTTACTTTTTTTTTCATGTGAAATGTGTTGCATATCTCCACTATAATAATATTCATTTCAATACATGTGTGGGTGACTATATTAGTATTAATAAACTGACTTTCGTATTGTGACAAATAGAATTTTAATATGACTTGTATTAAAACATGAAAATGTAGATTTCACATTCACCAATAAAATATCCCTTGGATCAATGTAAAAAACAAAGTAATTTTAAATTCTTAAATGACGTCATATAATTATGTTGATGTGTGAATTAATAAAAATAAAAAAATGTTAGATGCTAGTTATCTATATCATTATATATAAGTGTATATAATTGTTATAAAATTTAAATAGAAAATAAAAATTGAATGAAAATGTGGCCACGAAAAAATCTAAAGAATTTTTACATTCTCCACATGATTAGATAAAAATACATACATTTTATCGAGAATGTCAACATAACAGAAGACTTCAAATTGTATTAAATTAAAAAAACATATGTAAATATTAATTTTAAGAGATACAGACTTTGTGTAAATTTAACTGATGCAGTTATTTGAATCGACGTCTTAGACGTGTTCATATCTCAACTCATATCATTCAATAACGTGTGTATGTATATAATACATATATCAACCTTGGATTTAAATAAAGAATTGACTGTCATGAATAAATTTGTCTATTAATTAATATTATCATTTATTTTATATAAAAAATGTTTCAGTGATATTGGAATGGAAAAATTCTTCAATGTACTTGACTGTTAATACAAAAACACCTTGGAATGCTATAATATATGACTGTTGTCCTGATAATATGTATCGAATAAATTTACGCATGTAGGTGTACTAGAGGGAAACTCGCTTATCTCAGTCACTTGAACCAAATTTAGAAAGTTATTTATCTCATCGTGGATTTTAAATTATGGATTTGCCTCTTCATCTTATTCTTTTTATTTTGATTTTTTTTTTTTCTATATATTGTATTATTCAAAGATAGTATAGAAACAGCGAATATTACACTAAACAAAAATAAGTGAGAAGACAGACAGACGTTGACGTACACCAAACGAAACCGTTTAAAATGCAGCCCTGAAACGATCTTTCGAGTGCTTTCGCACGACTTGCAAAAAATGAATGAAACTCCCATGGAATTCTAATCTCGTCACATGGCATTCACCCGTAAGTCCATGTCTCTCACGACCCAACCGATCCTAAACGTTCTGTGAATGAAAGAAAAAAAAAGAAAATAATAAAAAATAATGGAAAAAAATAACAGATAGCAGCAGAGTCGTCCATATCTTTTCTTCCCTTTAACCAATGTGACTAGAATATTTATTGAGAATGGTTCATTGAGATCGATAATCCAATTAATTTATGAATGAATAAATTGTATTGCTTGGTGCAAAATGATGATTGAGATATTATAATTTTTATTGTTGAAATTAAGCAAATTTTTAAACGAGATTTGTGAGAGTAAAGTTTTGAAGGAAAATTATATTTAAATACCTGTCAAAAATCAACATTGTTTTTTTTTTGTATTAATTTAATACGAGAAAAAATACATATGAAATAATGGTTTATTTTTTTTTTTGGTTTTTATTTTTTAAAGATCTATTAATAAAAGACTATGACTTTTTTATTACTTTATATTTTTACTTTTCATCACTTTTGTAAAGAGAAAAGTATTGTATCTACTTTTTTTTCCAGCGATGGAAATTTATTAGGTGATAGTTTACATTTTCAACGCACTTCCACTTCTGCAAGTTATATAGACTGTATAAAAAATAAAATTTATTTATAAACTTTGTCATTTCATAATAAATCGAAATTTTTAAAAAACAACTATTTCTCCAAATTTTTTTATTTAGTTTGTTTGGAATAAAAAATTACAACAATTATGTCATCTTAACATTGCAATAGACCCATCATCAAATAAAGTTTGATGATGAAAAAAAAAATTTTTTTTTGTACTTTATCATATACTTAATAAAGTTATTAAATTCACTTTTTTTTTATAACGCGATTCAGTGAGCCATAAAAAATTTTAAAAAATAAATAAATATTTCTGTTGGTCATACAGTCGAGCTATCTCTCAAAAACTTCAAATTTTATGCTCCATTTTTCCGAAAAAAAGCTAAACATCCAAAATTAAATTCAATGAAATCCAACACACAGGATGTGAATATTAGTCCTTTAAAATTAATAAGCTTGACAGGTGTGTAAAAATTAATTGAATAAATTAAGCCGATAGTTGTTGTCTATGTGTATAATAAATAATCTTATAATACTCTTTTCTTTCAATATTTCATATCTCGTTGAGAATAATCAGGCCAAACTTTTGAAGCTTCCACCGTCATGACTACTCATACTCACGAAGAAAAGAACATCAATAACCAATTTCGTAAAACCAATATCGCGAAAATTAGTTTTCAACGTTCCCGTTCATTCCCCACAACGTCTTTTCCTTTTCACCATCTACTTTCACCGTTCATCCTCTCTGTTCTCCATCTTCCCACTCTCCCTCGTTCGTTTTTACCTATCACCATCTCTTCATCCTACTTTCCCCACTTTTAATGTCCATCCCCGGGTGTCCTGATACTTAGCGTTGCTTGGCAAAATTCATATATATACATCGCATCTACCCTCAATCTTTTACCTTTCCCTTAAACATTTTTTCATCGCTTGTGCTTCTACCGATCATTTCTCCCTCATTTTTGCATCGCCCTTTATTCATTGTGATCCATAGCCCTTATATTGTATGTTCAATCAACTTCAAATGAAAATGGTAAAAAAATTATTAAATAGAATATGAGAATTGTGATAAGAATGTTATTACTATGAATAAACAGTTTATCTTTATTAAATAATCTAAAACTCTACAATTTTTTAGATAATATTATCATAAATAAATTGAATTGATAAAATAAAAATACATCAACACACAATTTTGTTAAATTAATTCTTTTGTAATTATTTTGAAATAAAAAATTAGAGTATTTTTATTCAAGTCTTCGATTTTTATTTTTGCTTGTTTAAATATTTTAAGAATTTAGTCAATTTTTCGCTAGAGCTTTCAAGACATAAACGAAAAGAATTTTTCAATAATTATATTTACTTGGGAATTCTTATGAAATTAAAATAAAAAAAAAATGTGAGCTTGATATTTTATAATATAGTGATTTTTATTGTCGTGTGCTAGGGAAGAATTTCATGTATTCCCTTATATAAAATTCATCCTTGATACTATTCTTTTTTAAATGATATAAAAATAATACTCTAATTAATCTGTCGAAATGAAATAATATCAACTTTACATCACTTATTAAATAAAACAAAAGAATACTTGAAGAGAAATTTTAATTGAAAGTTTTTATGATTAATTTTTTCAAAATCATTGCGCAAGTCTCGTCGTAAAGTTCGATGGGCATTTCTATTCATTCTGCGAAATCTTACAATCATTCCACCACAATTTTCTCACAGACATTGTTTGGGTATGAGTTGCCGCGAGTCCGCAAATTAATTAACTTCTCTGTGCCATTGTTTTCCATCGTGCCATTAATTTTACTTTCTCGACAAGCATTTGTCTCTTACCATCTTCAGTCGAGTACTTCTACGTCTGACTTTATCGTACTGATGTTTACTGTGAAATGAATTGGGCAAAGTCTTGTTGTCACCCATACGAAAGACCGAAGTAACAATGAAAAAAAAAAATCGCAGTGGTTCTTACTAATTTATATTTCTCTTTTATTTTTTTTTGTAATAAAAAAATATGAAAAGTGAGTGTAAAATAAATGTATAAAATATGCAAGAGTAACAAAAAAAAAGGTGAAATAAAATGAGCCAATTTTTTATCCGCAAACATCTAAACATATCGCATTTAAAAACAATGGTCTCTTTTAAATGAAACGCAAACAGTTGAAAAAATAAAAGTAATAATAACTATGAACAGTGGAAAAACGAAAAAAGGATATAGAGTTTGTGAAAAAGTTGTTAGTGAATGCAATGCTGGCGGTATGTGTTTTTTTTTTTTATTCACATGATAATAGACCGTAATATATGTGCCTTCGGATGAGAAAAAGTGGCAGGTAACCTATGGGATCACCAATCAACGATCTCAAGACGTCGCGATGAAATATTCTGAACGCCGAGTACTTTATCAGTCGCATAACAAATAACCTACGATAGGGGGAAAAATGGAATGATTAATATTACGAAATTCGGTATAAAGCGAACGAAACGGGAGAGTGTCGTGGACGAAAAATAAAGCAGGGAGCATGGAGCAATATCCATACATATATGTTATACATGTATGATAACGGCGTAGTTATGTTGACGAAGAGATAACACGTGTTTCTATGCATTTATTATATACGAGATAAAAACATATTCTGACAATAATATTTTCCTCCTCGTATTCATATTGTAAAATGCATCTTTATCATATTTTTAATCTGTCAAATTAATAAATAATATTTTCATTACTGTCAACGACTAACCAAATTATATTTGTACGACTCGTTGGAATTGTAAAAAAATTGAACAATCAATATTTAAAAGCATTAGGATTGTTCTCGTATTTATTTATTGAAAATATCGAAAATCCAAATGCTGCAGAAACAAAATAAAATTATTTACATTTTCCGACTGCTATAAAAATATACGTAATATAAAAATGTAATCTTTATTGTTAATATCATCATAAAATAGCCGGTATATATTTTGAAAATAATCCCAGTATTTTTTAAATACAAATTCAACAAAGACACAAGTAGAATTTTCACGATATTGAAAATATTCCGATTTATGTATACACCAAAATGTTGCATGGTCCATGAAAAAAAAAAAACAATTTTTTTTTTATTTGTTTTTTTTGTAGCATTAACAAAATGATGAATAATAGAATGAATAGAACATCTCTATTTAAAGTTACACAAAACTCACTGGGCAAATACATATTATAATCCTTTTGGTATGTGCACATTCATTCTGTCAGTTCCTCTCTTCAAATGGGTTTTTACATGGCTGGCAAATCGCCAAAAAATCCGAGCAAAGCGCGGAATACGCATATCGTCCATTCAGGGATGGAGAGGCAGGGCACATTTCCGACAAGGAATCGGTAATTTTAGCGGATGCTGCTGGCCACAAAAAATAAAAGTCTGTGCCCTCTGCAACGCTCAAGGGGAGCATAAAATATTCGGGGAAGGGAAATGAAAAAGGCAATGAGAAAAGGAGGAAAAAACGCGCGGAAATACACACCCACAGTGCCACATAGACATTATACTATCAATGTATTATATATACGCGTTTTCGGTTCACGCATTTTATTCTCTTCTTCCTCATCTATATACACAGGTGGACAGATACATACAAATGTAATTTTATAACGTTTTATCTGTCTTTTATGATCATCAGTTCATGCTGCTCCGCCTGGTCGTCGTCGTCGTCCATCGCTGTAATTTTTTATCATTCCAAACATGAAAAAAGGTGAAAAGTAATCGTCTCTCGCGCATTTTCAAACCATTTTTTTTCCTCGCAGTAATTTATTTCCCATTCAATTCTAAAGAAGATTTTAAATCATCGAAATTAAAGAGCAAGCAAGAAAAAAATGGGAATGAGGACAATATAATACATACTGTTACATAAAGCTAGTTATATATAACTTGCATATATTACAAGTTCGTTCCTATGTATATATATTCGAAAATTAGGAATACACAATGAATCATAAATTTAACGAAATTATATGTGAAAGCGAATCAAAGAAAACAAGAAACAATAAATTAATAAATTAAAAAATTGATGAATAAAAATTATTATATTTTTAAACGAATGTAATAATAAAAATAAAATTGAATAAAATTTCTAAATTTATATTTTCAATTTATCTAAACTCAATGAATCAGCTCTTCATTCAAAGTAATAATCGCTCTATATATTATAACCCTAAACATAAATAAAAATTCTATAATACCGCATTAATTAAAATTCAAATTCATCTATATAAAATATAAAATACTCCATCACTACCTTCAGTTGTATGTATTGTTATATGTCATATATATGTATAGTGATCGAAAGGAAGAAAATATAAAAAGGAAATATAAAGTGAGTTGGATGAGAGAACTGTGAGAATAAGAGGCGAGAATTGGTTGCAGTTATGCCAAGTTTGTGGTATCACGGTTGCAAGTCTGGCTGGTGCCAATTCCAATAGGTCCATAGCTTCCAGCAGCTCTTGAGAGAAGACCCCATAATTACTAGTTTGGCGTACACTAGTCAGCAGCAGACTTCAACTTTGGACTTATAAGTCTCGCCCTTCGGAAACTTTGATTACGATTGCACACAACCGTCATCAGTTCATCGCGATTGCACGGTGTCGCGTTATGTCTTGTCGAGAATCATCATATATATATTTATTTATAAGTATATATGTATATATTTCGCCGTGTAATGAAAGGAATGAGCGTATATTGAGGGTGGGAGACTGAATGAGCGGAGGGAGAATGATAGAGAAAGAGGTGTAGAATGTGTGCTTTGGTAGGGTTCATAGACTTGTGAACTAATCTTAATTTACGGAGGTTGGATAGGTACTACAAATCATATTGGGAAGCGCACAAACTACGGCGTTCGCTCATCTGTTTCTCGATTTATATCGATTTACGACGATATGTATATATAGATATGAGAACAGTTCATGCCAAATCCCAATGCTTGTGCAGACTTCGAGTCGTTGAATTTGGGTAGAAAAAATATTTCTTGATAGTGTTTTAGATTGTAAGAAAATATTTCAGTTAATTCTTTGTATTTAAAATTTTTTTATTTTAAACTCGAAAGTATATTTTATTGAAATTTTATATATTGCTAAATTTTCAAGGATTTTTTTTTATAAAAAATAATTATTGAAAAAAATTATTTGGAAACTATTCAGCAATTATAAGCATTATACATTTTTTTTTTTTAATTATTTGTTGAGTTTTGATAAAATAATACAGAGATAATTTCAAATTTTTTCTATAAGTCTTGAAAATTTTAATAAGTCGAATATATTTTTATATAATAAATATTTATAATTTTTTTTTTTTAGAAAATTATTAATATTCATAATCATTCAATAATCAGTCCAGAATTTCAAAGGGTTCCCAAAGACTTTAAAAGATTTGTAAATAAATTCATATAAAACCCGAAAAGATAATTTTAATATATAAAATTAATCCTGCCTTATACATCATAATAACAAAACCTACAATGTAAGTAATTATATAATTGCAACAGTGTATATCTCACTGTAATTCACACGAAAATCACTATAATAATGAAGATCAAATGTGTTATTTACCCTTCTTGATCTCATAATTCAAAAAAAAAATAAAATATCATCAATTTACACGGTGTGCAAATAAAAATAAATTCTTTCGCACTCTATAAAAAAAATTCAATTAAATGTACTAAGCAATAAAGAATCGAACATTAATGTATTGATATAACACAGGGACCGACATAGAATGCTGACATCATTCTCATCAAACAATAATTCTATGTTATCAGTGAATTCACGGATCAACGCACTCTTCCGCTTGATATCAACGGGATTAGTACAAGCGAACCATAGTCTTCCACCCATCAATGAGATATTACCTAATTTTTCAACTTAATATCAACAAAATTCTCTTTTATATCTAAAAAGTTAACATACGATCAGAACAAATGTATATATACAATATAAATAAAACTATAAATTACACAAGCCTATAATTATTTTATAATCGTAATATTTTAATTTAATATCAGCAGAATTACTTAACAGTATATTTATAATTTAAATTTAATCAAATAATCTATAAAATCTAACAATCATTGAGTGATAACTGCAATACTGATTATTATTCTAATGATAATAAATAAATAAATTAGATGTGATATGAGAGATGAAATAAATAAGCATATGTATATGAATATACATAATATAAATGATTACTGTTTAAAAAACAGTTCGGTGGATTAAATAATCTATTGAAACTCGGTGGAATTAAAATTGATGAATGGTAATAATACACGAAATTAATTTAATGATGATTTAAAACCTACTAAGTTTTTATATGAATTTTATTTTAGAGTTTCGTGAATTGAAAAATTATATTTAATCAAATCATCGCAAATTCGATTCTCCAAAATAATGTAAAAAAATTGTAATCAATTCGTTCATCACATTAATATTTATTTTTATTATTAAGAAAAAAAAATATTGCCAAAGTCAATTGTCTTGGAGAATCGATTTTGTTTACTATAATACTTTTGAGCAGAAATAATTTTTCAATTCACATTATCCTAAAAATTCATATAAAATATCTAGTAAATTCCGAAATATATCTCGATTTCAATTTCGATCCACTTTTTGCACGTGGCGATTGTCACTTCACAATTAATTTTCAATTAACCTAATCCACTAGAGAGTTTAATAAACTCAACTCTGAATAATGGTATATATTAATGTGGTTTCAGCTTTCTGTCCATATTGATGCCGTCTAGATTTATCAAGCATTTAGATCAGGTTGAGTGACATCGTGCTTGAGCTGTTTAAATAATTGAAGCGCGCAAACGCACCCAGTATTAATTCTCATAGGTCTTGTACCACCCTTTTTCAAAGTCACTTGAATATGCGTGTATGTCTGCAAGCAGCAATAATATCCATTCGCCTGACATCTTGATCCACTGTAGTTGCACGTTATGTTAATGAGATTCTTTGGAAGAATGTAATCATCAGCATCAGCAAAGGACGTTACAGTATAATTACACAATGAATTATTTTCCGCTTCTTTTGCTTGAGCCTCAAAGCTTTCATAACGTTTATTTCGTGATGATTCAAGTGCAGCCATAATTTTATTATTCATTATTTCAGTTGTTATTCCAGAGTTGTCATGGCGTTTCCTCAAAGGATGATGATGATGAGGATGATAATTGTTTGTTAATTGTGAATTCTCATTCTCAATATCAATAAGTCGAGTCACTAGCGGATTGATTTTGTGATGTAATAATACACGTTGATTTGTTGAATATTTTTTAATTTCATTTATTTCTTGCTTCAATTTACGATGATGACTTCCGATTGTTTTATGCAGCGAATGAGTTTGTATCCCTTGTACTATTAAGGCAATACAAACTATTACAATGCAACTCAAAACTTCAATATTAATTAACATGATTATAAATTATATTCAATGTTAATATTAAATAATTTTACTGCCAATAAATATTATTTTAAATATCGGACTGATGATAGTGAAATCAAAAAGTCGACTGAATATCAAACGTTGGGTAGTGGATTTTTTATCCTTTTGAAGGAGCACGTGGTGCGATGCCCCTCTCACACTAAATATGGAAAAAAAAAGCAGCTCAAACACAAATCCCACTAGTCAAACGTGACATTATATCACAATATAAGTCTATCTTAACGTCATGGCTTCTCCTTTTGACGTCAAAGGATTCCTTTCCTCCTGTGAATTAAGACACACACATTTATTTAACTTTCTTTATACAACTGACCGATGAGCCACCCGCTAACTAATCCTTTATGCTATTATGATCATCCGGAGTGTAGACGGAAAAATGTATTCGCTTTAATAACTTGCGGAAACAAGTTGGTCAATCGGAAAGGAAAATTGAATGTAAAATAACGTCATAATACTTATGACGTTTTTTTAACATACGGATTAAATGAATGATTCTAATTGTAAATATATCTCAACACTATGTTGTACATTATTTACAACTTCCTTCAATGATGTATAGCATTGTTTATCAAAAATATTTCATTTACATAAACGTGGATTTTAAGGTGTTAAAAATAATCCTAGAAAAAATTTAATATTATAAATAAAATATATGAACTCATGTATATATGTATACATTATTATAAATTTGTATTTAAATCTTCTTCTTTTCATTATAAAACTTGTTATTATAATAATTCTTATATTTTATGTTATTATTTGAAGACGATAATTATTTGTAGATTTATTTGACGACAAATAATGCTTGTGAATTTTGAGAAGTGTGTATTGAAAGATTTAAAAAATTGTATAATAAAAAAAAATGTATTGATAAACAAGTTGAATTCATTTTATGGAATTAATAATTCAAATAATAATCGTCTTAATATTTATAAGCTTTTGAAGTGTGATTTCATGGTGACGTTTGTCACTTCATTTCCACATTCACTTCACGACACATTTCGTAAATAAATAAATATGTATTCAATACATATTTATTTAAACAAAATATAGATTCATATTGACGGTGAAGGAATATGAAAATTATTATTTTGCTTTATTGTTATAAGAGTTATCTAAGTAATTTAACAGTGTCCTTTTGATATCTTCATCTGAAGAAAATCGAATATTCGAAATATAATTATAATTATGTATAAAATTATATATTAAATATATATATTTCTAATAGTTAATTAGTTTAAGTGGACCAATCGTGCTCCATTCTTATCGTATTGTTTAAATATATAATTTATTGCACTACACTGAAAGAAAAATATGGTAGCTGTAATTTTATTTGCCATCGCATTTTCGTTTACATAGTTAAAATCTTTTACCAATTTTTCTCTAGGTGTAGTTAATAAAAGTAATAAATAAAACTTTGAAATAGCAATAATATTCGCAAATGCTCACTAAATATGATTAATAAAATTTTAATTCAATTGTACAAGACAATTTTTGATTTTTTTAATTTTACTTGTGTAAAAAATTATTCATTGATTTTCACTTTATATTAATTTATCATTAGATATCAATGTGTGTTCGTCAATTCATTAATCTATGACTTAGTTATCATTTTGTTTTGATTTATTAATGCTGGGAGTGTTGTCAATTAGTCAAAATGACTGATTTTGATTCATTGATTGAGATATACCTCATAGATATTCCAAAGAATAAAATTGTGATTTACAAAATATTTTGTGTCTCTGGATGATTGAAATTTTTCGGTAAATATTCAACTCACTGTATACTTTCTATTGTGATAGTAAATCGTAATAATTGTTTCAGAAAATAATAAACAACTATTATGATTATACTACTTGTCATCAGTTATATTATAACGTTCAAAATGAGCATTCAAAGCCCCTTTTTACCATCTCCACAGCTATATAAAAATTTCCAATTTCTTTCCTCCACTCATTCACGAGATTTCTCGATTAATGTTGTAGATAAAACAATCAGCAGACAGATTGCATCATTTAAATGTCTTTTTATAGATACATTGGTCTATAAAAAATATTCCTTTCTTCAAATTACTAAAAGACACTTCAATCAATATCAAAATTACTTTTTATTATTTTATTATCAATTACTAATAAAAAAAAAATGTGCAAAAATATGCTCCACGATGCGCATTTTAAATTCGTTTCGGAAATTTCCAAAACTTTTTTATCAAGTCGTGATAAAAAATTATAATACCATGAAAAAATGTGCGAAAAAATTAAAAATAATACTTTTTATATAAAGCAATCACTTAGACTGGTTGATGATAAATTTCGTGTTAATTTATTTATCGTCATTTAGAATTATGGACGGATTAGTTACTGAATTAAATAACGATGCGATCTATACGTGTATTATTTATATAAAATCGTGATCTTAATTCTATCCGAAGAAACAAAACAAGGAAATGCCACTTTGACGTCAATAACAAACAATCATGAATTGTAAATGACATTGAAAAAGATGACCATTCTTTCTCGCACAATGAACCTCACTCGTAGTTTAACTAACTTGTAAATCGCTAACAAGACAAAGTGACTGGAAATCAAGCATTTTATAAATCTCAACTTAAATATCCAAATGACGAAAAATGTTCGCGGATAATCCTCAGAGAAATAGATTTGCCCTGTATCAACCCACGTCAATGGATCGCTGCTATTCATAGATATCGTATATTGATTGGTCTGCATATCAAACACAACGTCAAGTAATCATGCCACTTTATTTCATAAATTTCCATCAACGTGCAGCGACAGGTAAAACCAGTTTCGAAGGACTTATCACTTACTCATGGGGATTCACTTGAGCGCTCGAATAAAAATAAATTAGAATGAGAAGAAGTTATTTTTAGTTTGATTTACCATTGTGATTTATAAACTCATGATTGCGATGTGGAAATAATAAGTATTTACTACGCATTTAAATATTAGATGCTACTTTGTCTAATAATACCACACAGAGAACATATTGAATAATTACTAAAAGGTGATGAATATAAAAATGTAGAAATGGACGGAATGCATTGATTAACATATCTAACGCATATGTTACAACTAAATTATATATATAATATTTAATACTAGATTATCTTAGATCTTCGGTATAATTTTTTGAAATTCATTATAGTCATTATTAGAAAAAAAATTAATTTCGCAATTTTTATGAGAAATTATTTTATATTCGGACGTTCTTTTTTTCTTTCTTTCTATAAACGT
The DNA here is from genome assembly GCA_030347285.1 of Microctonus hyperodae. Taxonomy (NCBI): domain Eukaryota; kingdom Metazoa; phylum Arthropoda; class Insecta; order Hymenoptera; family Braconidae; genus Microctonus; species Microctonus hyperodae. The sequence goes on from JAQQBR010000001.1 coordinate 9,311,449, forward strand.
TGGAAAGAATATATAAAACACCAAACGACGCCAATATTCATTTTACGTGTAATAGTTGCACGATATAATTAATGTAAAGTCTCAGGATTAATTAACTAAATATGCAAACACACACAAAAAAAAAAGTGACAAGTGATAAAATGTAATTCGCAATTTCCCACAAATTCGATACTTTTTCATCACCGCATAATGGGAAGTAAATAAAAAAAAATATGAAATCAATTAAAATGCACGGAATTATTTATCATACAATAGTAGTGAGTTTACCCTTTCGTGACTCCATTCCCTCTATAAGGCCGGTGAGTAAATCCTCCATTTCCGTGGCAGCACGCTTTAGCTGGCAATTGTCATTTGCACTAAACGATTCTGCTGGCAAAAACATGAAAAAAAAAAACAACGGTTAAAATTGTCCATACATAAATACATGTACATAGTTTAATGAAATATAATTATATTACCTTCTAATAAACAATCATTTGCCACCATGTTTTGCAGTCTATTCAATATATCATTCAAGTCGCCCTGTATATTCTGAAGACTACTATGCCGTGAATGTTTATCAGGCCGCTGTAAAGTTGATGGTGTATTATCTCGTTGAACACCCGTTGGAGAATTGCCACAACTATTCGTGTCCAATGATTTCACTGAATACTTAGTGTCAACCAAATTGCAATTACTTCGATTTAGCCATTTCGAAAAATCGCCCTCCTGCTGATTAATACTCGTACGATTACCTTTCAAATAAAATTATATTACTTTTAAAATCTATTCAACAAATAAACAAATAAAATATATTTACCTCCTATCCACGTGCTTAATTCTATTGCAGACGACTGTGGTACATTGACGCTACTAATTAATTCTCCATCGGTGTTTGAGTATTCATATTGCGAATCGTACATATTTTGATTTACTCCAGTTTTATTATTTTCTAATGTTTTTTGTTTTCTATTATTATCTTGACGGCCAATAGGACTCAGCTGGAATTCAGGTAATGTTAAGAATCTTGAATTCATTGGTAATGTTGGTAACATCGGTGTACTCTGTACTCTGTTCACACGTTGTGGCTCATTGAACAAATATTTCTAAAAAATGATAAATTTAAATTGAACAAAATATAATTACGCATTATCGAATTTGGCTAATTAAAATCGTAATGTGGAAATGTTTAATATACTTTTAATATTTTCAGACGATGCAATTGTGATTCAATAGTTTGCCTATGACGCTGCAATCGATCTGCTCTACTGCCGCATATTTCACGTAATTCAATTTGTAATTGTTTATTCTCTTGCTCCAAATGATTGATGATACTTGAAAGCTCTTTTTGTGGATCACTCGTGACTTTTTCTCTTGTTAAAGTACTTGCCAGTGAAATTGTATCAAGAGACCGATCTTCACCATTGAAATAAGATATTGCGTCTGGCGACGGTGAAACTGATGGCAGTGATGCTTGCGTTGGACATAGTCTTAATTTATTTTTAATAAGATTAACAATTTGGGCTGAATGTTGTTTAGTCGATGTCTGTAATGAAAACAATTTTGAGTAACTATCCAATTAAATATAATATAGTTGATAATAATATTATGTGACTAACCTGAATGCAATATTCTTTGACTGGATGTTTCAATTTGTGTTTATTTGAAATTTTACCAAAGAAAAAACAATTTTGACATTGATGATAACGAGCACATTTTAAGCAGGAAAAACATGGCCCACGTAGTGGATCTACTTTACATGATGAACATTTGATTTTATGAACAATATTTTCAGCTGATTTCAAGCGATGAAACGTTGCAACCCAAATAAGTATTGATGGATCCTGCATCAACCATAATCTCAATTCCATTTTACTCACGCCTAAACATCCCTGTGACTCAATAAAACATTTATCAATGTTTGATTGGACCAAATGACTTCCAAATGCTACACTTTCTCCAATAAATTCCGTAACTTTACATAAATTCGTCAACATCATATGCAATGCAGCTTTAGATAAGCATGCATTATGATCAGCAAGTAACTGATACCAATATTCATATTTTTCATGTAAATTGCCACAACTTAACAATGTCAACAATACTTTAATAGAAAATACAGAAACTTTGTTACGACTGTAATAAAAAATTCATAACATATAACTTCATTATAAATTTAAATTGTAAATAAATTCGCCTTAACAGATCTGATTTAACCAAAAAAATTGCCAGTATTTTTTCAGCAATATGCAACAGTTATTTAATAAAATTTATAAACGTGAATTCTTTTATTTTTAATAAAATCAAATTCGTTAGGGCAATGTTAAATGATTATAAATAATTTACTTGGTAAACGTGCAGAGTACACAGTTGACAGAGAGTTTTGTCACATAATCTACGTCAAAATCTACATTATTTTCCTTTTGTGCAGCAAAATAGATATCTGAAATCACATCTTCTATTTCAGTTTCATCAAGAGTTACAGAATTTTCCGTTACAGAAAGCTTATGGCGTTCGAATACTCCAATTATATGTTTAAGGGGTACATATTGCACTGTAACATAATAATAAATTAGTAATTATTAATTTGAATTTAAACTTGTCAAGTATATACTTACTGTGAAGTTTCTTATGTAAAATTTGAACTTTTGCTGCTGTTCGATATGATGGATAGCGTATTGCATTACATTTTTTAATCTCTTCCATGACATCCTCGATGGCGGTTAAATGATTTCGTTGGTAAGAATCTAGTTATTCAATAAATAAATTCATTAATATTATAATATTAATATTTATATATTATGGAAAAAATCATATACCACCATACCAATAGACATGTTGATGGTGTTGTAGGCCGATTACAAGTAAAAGTTTTAGTGAAATAATAGCACAAAATTAGCTTCTTTCAAAAAAAAACCCCCCTCGATTCTATCACTGTACTATATTTGCAACAAATACTTTCATCATCATAGATTTTATCAGCATCCATTTTATATAATAATTCATAATCATTTATTATCGTCAATCAAAGTTGATGAAAGCAAAGAGAGCAAAGTTTTCTGTAATAAGTAACAAATACAACGAACTTAACATTGTAAAGTGTGAAGGTTGCTGCATTGAGTTTTCGCATAACGCTTAGCCCATAAGAAAATCGACGAATCAGAATGTAAAGATACAAATTTAACGTCATTCATTGGCTCCGTCAAATTGCTCATTTCTGACAGTCATTTGACCACTTGCTACTAACCAAATTTGTATGTAAAAAAATAACCGTACATAGTTTACTAAAAACGTTTTCATTATTAATAAATAAAATTAGATTTTGTTTTATATCTTTCTATCCAGTTTTTTCGAATATTTTATTAATATAAAAGAGAGTAATATTCAATCAATAGTTGGTAAATTATTTTACAATGATCGTTATTTTATGAACGGTGTCTAACATTACTCCAATTTTGAAATTTGAATTTAAATTCCGTCAACAATTCAAAGTTTTGAATTTCAAATATAAATGTAAATTCATAGGTAGATTTTGCTAACTAATTGTTAATACAGCTATACAGCATCAATAATAATGAGCTACCAGAACTACAAAATAAAAAATATTAATAAGTTATAATTAAATTTCGAACAAATTGGTTTATTAAGGTTATGAACTTAGATATAATTTAAGAATATAATAAGCATTATCGTCTCACATCAGATTCAATAATGGACAGCACTCAGCAAGCAATATAAATATGCCAACTTTAGGGTGTGTTCCGATATACACTGCGAGCACTGGTCAG